>OX467708.1:70291844-70738513 GCA_950111635.1 Agelastica alni
GTTTCCACATTCAAACTTCCAAAACCGATTTATCCAGGAGAATCCACTATCTCCGTTTCATCATCTGTAACGAGACCTAAGCGGAAAGCTAAAAAATCTCCTCATGAACTATCCGACAATGAAACTGACTCAAGCCAATCTTCATTGACGAAAGAATAAAGAATAAAAACAAATATAAAAGAAAACCTGGTTGGCAAAAAGGAAGAACTAGAAAACCACCAGATGCAAAGAAAACAACAGATGATGGGAAAAATCCCAGTTCCCACGCACAGGCATCTCATTCGAAACCAACTTAATGTCCCATTTGGAAAATTTAATTTATTGGAACTGTAATGGGTGTAAAACCCATTACCCAAAACTCAAGACTACTGTGAATTCAAAAATACCTTTTTGTATCTGCTTGCAAAAGACTCATTTTAAACCTATCGAAAACTTTAACCTAAGGAAATACAATTCTTATAGGAAAGACGCTCCACCAAATCTCAGAGCGAGAGGTGGAGTTGCAATTTTTATTAAGGAGAATATACCCCATTCACAACTCCACATTCAATCTCGACTTGAAGTTATTGCTATACGCACTACATATCCTATAGCAATGAGTATTTGCAATATATACTTACCTGATCATAACTGGAATCTGCAAGATCTACAAACAATTGTTGATCAACTACCTACCCCCTTTCTGATAGTCGGGGACTTTAACGCCCATAACCAATTATGGGGTTCTGCAAGACTGGATACCAAAGGAAGAATTGTTGAGAATCTCATAGACGATAATCGCAGATCGAACTTACTGTCTGCCATTGACTTAGCAATTTGCTCCTCATCTCTTGCTGCGACACTTCAATGGCAATGTCTCAAGAGCTTCATTACAGACCACTCCCCTATTACTATTGAATTCACTGGCCAACCTATTCCACTTGCTTTACCTAAGCGATGGAAAGAGTAATTTGCTGACTGGCCCTTATACAGACAACTCACAAACCAACTGCAGATTCATAATGATGTTGAACAAAATTCAGTTATGATCAGCGAACAACTACTCCATGCCGCTGAAGAATCAGTTCCGCAAACCAGTGGAAGAATGGGAAAAAAATCAACACCATGGTGGAACAACTCAGTTGCATCCCACATCGCTGAGAAAAAGCATGCGCTGAATATTTACCGACGCTCACCAACAGAGGACAATAAGATTGCGTTTAAAAAAGCACGCGCGAAGGCCAGGCGCTCTATTAGAGAAAGCAAGAAAACATCAAGGGAAACATATGTATCAACAATCACAGCAGATACTCCGGTGTCAGAAATATGGAAAAAAATTCGTTCAATTCTTGGAAAAAGATTTGCCGAAGTGTCTCCAGTAATCGAAATAAATGGCCAACTTATCACAAACAAAAATGAAATTGCTGAGATACTTGCTCAGCAATTTGAATCAGTTAGTAGCTCCCAACAATACGATTTAGAATTCCTCACATATAAACAACAAGAAGAAGAAAGGATCCTAGATTTTGATGAGGAATCGACATCAGAATATAATATTCCATTTACTATCAGCGAGCTTGAATATGTTCTATCTGTGATTGGAAACTCGGCTCCTGGAGAAGACAACTTAATCTACGAATTTATCAGACAACTTCCTGAATCAGGCAAAGAAACTCTTCTGGATTTCTATAATAAGATTTGGACAAGTAGTAAATACCCGGACAAATGGCGCAAAGCAATCATTATCCCTGTACCAAAACCAGGAAAAGATCTTAAACACCCTAGCAGCTATCGCCCAATTTCGTTGACCTGCTGTCTTAGTAAAGTTATGGAAAAGATGATAAGTCTTCGTCTCATGTGGTACCTGGAGGCTAATAACCTACTAACAGCAGAACAAGCAGGCTTCAGATCACATAGATCCACGATCGATCAACTTTTTATTCTAGAGAAAGAGATCCAAAATAGCTTTTCGCATAGGTATCATCTAGTAGCTGTGTTCTTCGATATAAAGAAAGCATTTAATACAACCTGGCACTTCTCCATCCTCAAACAATTGCACGTATGTAATATCAGAGGTCATCTTCCTAAATTCATCGAAAGTTTCCTCAAAAATAGATATAACACTGAATATTTAGAAACACACATTTTGGAGAATGGAGTTCCGCAAGGATCAACTTTGAGTGTGATCCTTTTTGCGATAGCCGTCAATACCTTAATGAATGATCTGAACCCAAAAATTGGTAAAAGCATTTATGTTGATGACCTTGCCATATTTTACTCTGCACCAAGAATGGATGAAATAGAGATAACTCTACAGGATGCCATCGATACAATTTCTAATAAAGCGAAACAATTAGGCTTTAAATTTTCCACTTCTAAAACGCACTGTGTACATTTCTGCCGCTTGAGAACAAGACACGATGATCCAAATCTCTCCATCTATAATAATCAATTAGAATGTAATAACGATACAAAATTTTTGGGACTTATATATAAAGATGCAAACAAGCTCTCAACCCGATCAGAGCGCTTGCTAATATAAATTGGGGATGTGACACTGAGATCCTCCTTAGACAATACAGGGTACATGTACTGGCAAAAATCGACTATGGCTGCTTCATATACGGATCTGCTCGCAGATCACGCCTGAAAGTACTAGATTCTATTCAATGTTTAGCTCTCAGAACAGCATTAGGAGCATTTCGAACCAGCCCCTATCTATCGCTTTGCGGTGAATCAGGTTTTCCTCCCCTAAATTACAGAAGACAGCAACTACTTGCAAACTACTGTTCCAAAATATGGGCGATACCCAACCACCCAAATTTCCCACCGATACCCGAAGATGATATATATGAGATATACGAAAATCGCCCTACAATTACGAGGCCTGCAGGAATTCGGATGAAAGAGTTCATTGAACGTACCCACTTCGCACCGAAGAGAGTCTATCCATTGGGACCAAGTGAGACTCCTCCATGGACTCTCACTCCCGTGAATGTTGATTGGAAATGAAAAAAGTATAAGAAATCAGAAACAAATAATTTTATTATATTGCTGGAATTCCACAATATCATCAGTGAATACCCTGGATATCACTTGATCTACACGGATGGCTCAAAGATGGAAAATGGTGTTGGAAGCGCATTTACTAGTCTGGGTGAGAGTTACTCATGGACCCTTTCTTCTGAAGCATCGATATATACTGCCGAATTATACGCCATACAGGCTACAGGCTATATCGAACACTGTATGGACATTGATTATCTCATCTGTACAGACTCCATGAGCTCAGTAAGAGCACTCCAATGTATCTATAGTAAAGATTCTTTAGTCCAAATCATCATCGTCAGACTAGATATGCTAATAAGGCAAGGAAAGCGAATACAATTTTTGTGGATTCCAAGCCACTACAGAATTGCTGGAAACGAAATGGCAGATAGATCTGCAAGGGAAGCTGCTGAACCAGAAGCAATCGAAGATATCCCTATAAGACCAGATGACATAAGAATTCAACTGAAGCATAATAACGAACAGCTCTGGCAAGACGAATGGAACGGAACAGAAGCAAAATTGAGATTATTAAAACCATATGTGAAACCTCGAACACACTTTAACGATCTCTCTAGGAGAGACCAAGCAGTAATTACCCGATTAAGAATAGGGCATACCAACTTGACAAACATTTTCATGCTCAGCGGAGAAAGGCAACCTAGATGTCCCCACTGTGAACATAGACTTACGGTAAAACACATCATTGTACAATGCCCATTCCTTGAAGGAGCACGTCAACAAAGTAGGATCCCGAATACGCTTCAAGAATGCTTAAGTACGAACAATATTATGCAACGAAAATTACTACACTATCTCAATATTTCAGGAATTTATAGTAAAATGTAGAAGAATAAATGGATTTCATATGCCATAGGCTAATGACCTTAGATGTTGAAGCCTATATATATATATAAAAAAAAAAAAAATAATAATAATAATAATAATATTTCATATTTTAGTAAAAAAATGATAATTTTTGCCACAAAAACATGCAAGTATCATTTTTCTACCTATCAAAGATATTAACTGTAATACAACAATATTTTTTATGATGGATGGCTTTAAAAAACACCCTAAAAAGGTAATTTCATAGCTGCGATCAAAAATACTGATTGGTTTTTGTTTGGTGAGAACCTGCAAGTGGACTGCATATAAGTCCTTCGTTTATAAAATGATCTGATACAATAAATTGTGTGTTTGGATCATTATAAGCATATCATAAATTCGGTGATCACCGATTTACCGATATCAAACAATTTCCAACGTGACGGATTTTGTTTCCAACGGAAAATTTCCCAGTGGAATCATCTCCCAATAGAATTACATTCCATTTGGCGCAGACTGAATTTATCAAACAAATAGGTGTACACTGTGATCGAGTCCACGTTAAAAATGATTTCAGTGACGTACAGGTAGAATGCTTCCAAACATTTTCACTATAAAATACGTAATATTTAAAGCAAATGGGAGTATAATTATTTTTAGTTATTGACAAGCAAAAAAATATATTTTATTTAATGGGTGATCAATATATTCCTCCATAATGTTTTGAACGTTTATTGCACCATTTCATTAATTTTTACTTTATTAATATGGATTAAAGGAATAGTATTTAAAGTCAGAAATAATAATTTCTGTTTCAAAAATTCGACACCTCAAAGAATTAAGCCGACGACAGGTCCAGGACCGTACTTTAATTGGATGTAACAAACAACTCAAAATATTCTTTGGCGATAATAGTAAACAATTCGGCACAAAACCGTTTTGTTAACCAGCATGTAATATTATAATACGTTTTACTTTATTTAGAAAAGCATTTACGAAACATTTAGCAGAATAATCACTTCACAATATCATGAGTGACATACCAAGTTTAATAAAGATAAACTTTGAATCTACCTTACCCTTGAACTTTTATTCTACTGAGGTATTCATTACCTTTTTTTTAAGATTCCATAACAGTTTCTATTTAAGGTATGATATCTTTAACCCAAAGAATGAAACACCTTTCTAATAGTATTGTTGGATTTTTATGGGAAACACGAAACATTGGCCCATTTTATCTTGACTATGTGGTTTTATATCATTGTACCCAATCCAGTACTATCGTACCTTGACCAAGTTTGTACAAGTTCTGTACTGGGTGGGAACCATATAGTTCTGGATCGCCGTATGGCTGCACAAAAATTGCCTGTCTTTTGCGGTCCAGTGCCTCGCAGCAGTATATGTTTTACTGTTTCCGGATCCTTGCCGCACAGTCTGCATGTCAGGTTTCCATTATACAGTCCCATTTTGTTAAGGTTGTCCTTCACTGGTGCATAACGGGTAAGGAACCTCGTAGTTATTCTTAGCTGATTTCTGTTCATCGCTAACAGTTCTGCCGTGCTTTTGTGGTACGGTCCTTTAATGTATTCTTTTCCGTGTTTTTTTCTGGTATGGTTTTCCAGTAGTTTCTGTGTTTTTCCAATCCAGTCTTTTACAGACACTCTAGCCCTAGCATCTACCCCTGGTTTGGGGGAGTTTCGAAACCTATTCTTGCAAGTTCTACTGCTTTCTTATTACCTGCAATTTCCTGGTGTCGTGGAACCCATATCAGTTTAATGTGATTACGGTCTGCCAGCATTCTCAGTTTTTCTTTGCAGTCCTAAACCAGTTTAAACGTTACTTCCTTGCTGTACAAGGCTTTAAGTGCCGCTTGACTGTCTGACAAGATGTTAATATGCGCGTTTTCACTAATCCTTCCATGGTTTTCCTTTGCGCATTGAAGGATGGCATACACCTCTGCCTAAAATACGAAGGTGTGGGTGCCCAACGACTAGCTGATGCCAGCGCTTGGGTTCTTGGAGAGCACTTATGCGTCTGCCTCATTCTCAGTACTGTTTCGGAATGTGGTCTGCGTTTCCGATCACAATTCTAACGTTACTCATGTGTTTTGTTCCACGTTCACGATGTTGCGTGTGTTCTGCACTTTGGAAGCACCAAGCCTCGCCTCTCCCTGCAACACTAGATGAAGAGGAAGCAACACCAGGAGTGCCTCCATAGCTGCAATTGGTGTTGATTTGAATTCCCCTTTGATTTCAATATAGGCAAGTCTTTGCACCTTACCCAATCTTGTTATGGCTCCTTTTTGTTGTGTTGTGGGCCATCATATCATAGAGGTGTATGTAATGGATGGCATAACTATCGTGTTGTACAGCCAGTACAGCACGCTCTAACAGAGCGTCTGGCTGTTACTAGTGAGGTCACCGATTTTTTGATTGTTTTTTTATATGCTGGTTATAGGTTAGCTTGAAGTCAAGGGTTACTACAAGATATGCCGGTATGTCCTCCCCTCGAAGTCGGATGGGTCGTAGGTCCACTATTTTTCGTCTTCGGGTAAATGCTACCATGGATGCCTCTCTAACCATTGTGCTGTATTTTCGCTATGCTAGGACTACTATGTTGTCGGCATAGCCAAGAGCTCTAGTGATTGAGTTGTTGAAAGCTCATTTTATGTTAGAAAGGCCACTAAGAGTACCTCTTTATTTTCCAGCGTGTACTCCGCCCGACATAAGACTTATTGGTCTTAGGGACTTTGCCGAGTCCTGTCCTGCCTTCCCAGGTTTCGGTAAAAACGTGACCATAACTTGCATCTATGGTTTTGGTATGTGCCCGAGTCCCAGACTGCCTCTGAATATGACACAGTCTGGTTGGCAGTCCCTCGGGTCCCTTTTGCAGCATAGCAGAGTAGATCCCGCTTGGTAACGGTGATTTGTATGGTTCAAATGTGTCTATTACCCATTGAACTGTTTTATAGGTTACGACCTTCTTTGCTATATCCCATCCTAACCTAAAGCCTCTTTTTAGAATCCCCAGCTCTCCCGGGGTTCCCACAGCATGTGTCTGATCTATCTGGGCTCCGGTGAAGTAAACTCTTAGTAGTTCTTTGATTGTTTCTTCTTCCGTACACGTGTGCTCTCCTTGCTCGTTTTTCAGGGAGTATATTGCTTATTGTGTGTCCTTCAAGAGTACTTCCTAAAGTCTGGCACATTTTCGAGAGCCTTATATTTCCTCGCAGTGCTTTCTTCATATTAAGGCGTTTTTGTATTCGTCCCACCCTTCGTTTTTTTTTTGGTTTTGCCTTTATGCCACCTTCCTGTTGGTGTTTCCCTGTGAGGAGTGGGCAATTCTCGTTGAACGTCGAGATAACTGTGTTAATGAGTTCTTCCTTGGCCAACTCTAGGTTTCTATTTGTTTTTATCGTTTGATGCGTATCCTGGAGTTTACGACTCCGGGTCATCTCTGTAAGCTTCCCAGTTTGTTTTCCTTTGGTTCCGATAAGATTCTTTGTAGATTCTTTTAATTTTGAACTAAATGTGTCTTTGATCCGAGCAACTTACCTTATCAGATACATGCCATTCCGTAATAAGGTTAATTACGTATGTTGAGGCTATTGTTATGTCAAGTACCTTCCTGATATTTTTAATAAAGGTAGGTTTGTTTCCTACATTCGTGTCGTTTCCAGTCGTGTCCTTTTTGACATGTTCTGGCTTCTCATAAAGTTATACAGGGCCCCATTCATTTGTTTCCCTTTGCTCAATATCACAGTCCTACTTTCCGTCTCTCGTAAACTTGGAACCCAAGTATACAAACTCATTCACTTGTTCTACAATTTGTTATGCTTTGTTATTTACTTTGATTTCTTTAATTTTTTGGGCCTTATGCATAATATTAACCATCGCCTGCAGCTCCTCCTTAGATAGTGCTAATATGACTTTATCTTTGGCGTAAACGGGGTATTTGACGATCAAATCATTCATTCTCAATCCATATGCTCTTTTAAATCTTTTAAACAATCTTTTCTGTATATCGATACCGATTAAAAGGTACGGATGATTTTTTGTTTCTATTTTGGTAAAGACTTTTTGCTAATTTCTTAAGAGTATCTCAGCTAGCAACAAAATCTATCTCGGTTTATAATCAATAATAATCCTGTCTTCAGCTAGCATGGACGGTATCCAATTAAAAAAATTTCGATTTTTTTCCAATATGTTTATAGGACAGTCTTGCAGCAAACAATTAGCAACAAATTTCTGTTTAATTATATACCCGGTAATAAATATGTTTCCAAATTTTCCTGTTATTTTCAAAAAATGGTTTGAGCAACAAAATCAATTTTTGGTAAGTAACTAGCTACAAATTAGCTTCTAGTGGTCTCTGTCTCTTTTTTGTTGACTTTCCAATGAGACTTTCCTTGATAGAGCTTTAGGCTGATTCTCACTTTGGAGCAAGTGCTCGGCACAAGCAAGGCACCAGCTCGGCAAAATATCTTAATCATTGATTCTTATATATTTTGCGGAGTTAAATTCACACTACGCGCGCAACGACTCGGCAAGCGACGACCTTTGCACGCAAACAATATTTGCCGTTGCCGGTCCGCTTCCTTGCACGTCTAGTGAGAATCGGCCTTTAAAAATAAATATCAATATGCGAAAACATTTGCTGGATTTAAATAAATAATTATAATTTGGTTTGTACGTTATCTAGTGTTGTTTTAATAATATGATTAAGTTTATATTTGCCACAGAATAAAAAAAACAAGTACCTTATGTACGACACTGACCGATTTATCTGTTTCACTAGCCTCTTTATTAGCACAGTCATTTTAGTTATTTATTAGTTCCATTCAACAGATCATATAAAAAAATCCATTTCATGCAGCCGCAAATGGCACTGCCAACTACAAAATATATAATACTTCGTTTTCATGCTACGAGGACCGGTACAGTTATTTAAATAAACAGAAACACTTGCCATTGAAGTTTTTAAAACAATAAATTTCCAAAAATATCTGGTTGCAATAAAACATGTGTTACCTTTGCAGGTGTTGTTAAAACATAATTTTCTCACAAATAATAAAACCAAATATGTAGCCAATAGGTATATTTAAATAAAATTTTGAAATTTATTAAGTGAAAAAGTGTTGGTAGATATTAAAATTTTCAATTAGTTTTTTTTTTAAACTGTGAGGAACCGCAAACACAAAACTAAAATAAAAAACGATACGATACCGAAAGACTGAATGTAAGCAATAAGAGAAATTAACGCGAAGAGAAAGTACTAATATTAAAAAGTAAAGAAAAATTTTAAAAAAATGTGGGAGCCACACAGGTGGGCGAAACTAACTGAATTTTACGATTTAATCTGTAACGTTCAAGTTTATGTCGTTAACCCAACAGACTTCGCATAACAATAAGCGACCACATTCACATTCAATCAATTAGAACGGGCAAATGCTCAATATTCCTCTAAATAAATCAAATTGACAAGTGTTTGGTTCGCCCTTTCGTGTCGGGTCCTTTTAGACCGCCATTAATATTCTACAGGTTGGCCTTTCATAGACGTGTCTATTTGAGCATTAACACATTACAGAACATGTTTTGTTCTCTCCAAATAGTAATCTGTTGCTGATAATGGGAGTACATACATTCCAGTTTCCAAATTCAATTGTTTGCCATTGTCCCAACTGCCGCGCCGTATTCAACATCCACGCATCTCTAAAACCAGGTCCGAAGTAATAGCTTTTGGACCCTGTAGTTACTAAATATAGTGAGGAAAAACATGGAGCGATTAATATTTGATGAACGAGGAGGATAGGTCACAAGATGGTTTGATTGCATGAAACGAATCACTAAAAGTAAGACCAAATGAAAAAGCTTTGTTAAAACAGATATTTAAAAAGACACAGTGAATTCCACCTTTACATTGACAATTGGATTTTAGTTTAAATGTTGTCGTTATTTGGATATATTCTACTGTTAAATTATTTTTTAATTTTGTCAGTCATATTTCTTATTAATACAATAGAAACATTTTTAAAACACTAGCGTTTAATGATACTGACTTCACTTAAAAAAAAACACTGCCTTATTTTTAGTAATAATACAATAATACCACACCCGCCTTACAAATTCATTCATGCTCTTGGGGGTAAGACAACCTAGGTGTGAACAATGTGGACACAGGTTAACAGTACAACATATAACACGATGCCCGTATAAAGAAGTGATAAGACCACGAATAGGAATACCAGCAGAATTGCAACAATGCCTTAACGGAAACCGAGATGTCGAAAGAAAACTCATACAATTTCCAAAAGAAGTCAATATTTACAATCAGATATAGAAAAAAAAAAACAGAACAAAAATATTAATAGGCTAATGGGCTAATGACCATAGCAGTCGACGCCCTTTAAAATAATAAAAAAATATATAAAAAAAACATTTGATAAAATTTTGTTATCATCATGTGAAACTGACTGCAGTCACAAAAAACTTTTGTTAGTGATGGTTAGGTTAGGTTTTATGTGAGTGGGGCGTGGTCGCCCCTCCACCGCGACCCTTAGTAGGTCTATTGTGGCTCACCCCTAGAGGCTACAGTTCACCGTACAATCCAGCCCTTCTTACGAAGTTCATGGTTGTATAGGGTGAGATTTTTTTAAAATCGGTAGGTTCTAGGTTAGTGTAACCAAATATGTTAAACCTTATTCTTCCCAGGCCGGGGCATGAACATAGTATATGTTCAGCAGTTTCGTCTTCCACGCAGCAGAACCGACAGTCCGTTTGTTGGTTCAGATCTATCTTTCTGAGGTGGTATCTCAGACGACAGTGTCCCGTAAGCAGTCCTGTTAGAATACGCAGGTCATTTCTGCTCCATTCTAGGATCTGCTTAGTTGTGTTTCTCGAGGGTTGTAACGGTAAAAACGCCTTCGAGTGGGTTAGCCCTGGTAAGTCGGACCAGTACGTGAGTATTTTCCTCTCCGCCCAGTCCGAAATAATTGTTTTGGCGGCACTTGTGGTGACTCCAAAAACCGGTTCTGGTCCAGTGAACGCAGATTCGGCCCCCTGTTTTGCAAGGGTGTCGGCTTTTTCGTTTCCTTCCACCCCCTGGTGCCCAGGTACCCACAGTAGGGTCACCCTGTTGTTCGCACCGAGGTACTCTAAGGATTCGATGCAATTCCATACAAGTTTAGAATTTATCTTGTTGGAGCTCAGTGCTTTTAAAGCGGCCTGGCTGTCTGATATTATATTTATATTTTTGTTTGCTAGAGGTCTGTTGGTCAACTCTCTTGCACACAATTCGATAGCGAATATTTCAGCCTGAAAGATTGTGGCATACCTGCCAAGACTGGTAGATATTTCAATCTTTGGTTTCCTGCTGAAAACACCGGCCCCAACTCCATCTGGGGTTTTTGAGCCGTCTGTGTACATTACGTATTCAGTCTCTGGGAAGAGGATTTATCCCCTCATCCATTCGTCTCTCTCCGGAAAGAGGACTTTGAACGACTTTCCTACGTGTATTTTTGTAGCTAGCAAGTCAGGAACCATCCCGAGAATTTGGTGGTTTTTTGTTTCACTCAGTATCCCGGAGTGATCTCCGAGTTGCTCTCCATTTATTTGCTTTTCCAAAGACAGGAATCTATAGAAAGCTATCCTGGCCTCCCTCTCTAAGAGAATATCTAGGGGAGGGAGATGTAGGAGGTGTTCCATCGCTGCCGTTGGTGTGCTGGACATAGCTCCAGTTATGGCCAGGCATGCCAGCCGCTGAAGGCCAGCAAGCTTTGCTCTAGCTGTCTATTGTAACCCTTTGGTCCACCAGACTACTGAACCATACGTGACCATAGATATTATCATTGTTTGATAAATCCAGTAAATCTGTTTGGGGTTCATTCCCCAAGATTTGCCACATACTCTTCTGAGATTCCAGAGAGAAAACCTGGCTTTGTTTATTGTTTTTTCCAAGTGGGCGTTTCAGGTGAGTCGTTTATCCAGAACTACACCCAGGTATTTCACTTCCGTCGCAAATGGAATGCTCTCTCCGTATAGGACAGGCTGCCGAAGCTTATCTAGCTTTTTCCTTTTCGTAAAAGGAATAATTACAGTTTTTCGGGGGTTTACAGACATCTGTTCCCTCTCGCACCATCTGTATACTGTGTTAAGAGCTTCTTGAAGGACGTTTGAGATCGTCGCTTCAAATTTACCTCTAACTATTATAACCAGATCATCCGCATAGCATTGAAAATCTACTCCCTGCATGGAAAACTCGCTCAGCAGAGAGTCGACTAGAAGTGACCACATTAGGGGGGAAAGTACCCCACCTTGTGGACACCCCTTCGCCGCCCTGAACCTAACCGACTCTCCATGCAGTGATGATATTATATATCTGTTTTCAATCATGTTTTTGATCCAGTTACAGATTTTACCGTCTATCCCTCTATCCCTAATTGATGTATAGAGTGACTGTGGTAAGGCGTTATTAAACGCTCCTTCTATATCTAGAAAAGCTGCCAGCGCAATTTCCTTATGCTTAAGGGAATGGCCGATCTTTCCTACTAGATTGTTTAGAGCTAAATCCGTAGATTTGCCTGTTTGGTAGGCATATTGGTGGGGGTTTAAGGGATGTTCCCTAAGATTCCCATCTCTAATATGTCTATCAATAATTCTTTCCAGAGTTTTCATTAAGAATGAGGTAAGGCTGATCGGCCGGAAGGATTTGGGTAGGGAATGATTCACCGTACCCGTTTTACGTATGTATACAACTCTCGCCGTTGACCAGCCCAGCGGAATATAACTCCACGCCAAACTTGCTCTGAATAGTTTAACCAAAAGAGGTAGTAAAATTTCGCTGCCCTTCTGAATGAGGGCAGGGAAAACACCATCCTCCCCTGGAGACTTAAATGGGGAGAAATAATTCACCGCCCATTGTACAGATGTTGGGGTGACCACTTTTGAAACCTTTCTCCAGTCCTCCCTTTTGGGTCGTGATGTCGATCCCATTGAGAGTGGAATTTGCTCCTGGTCCCTCAGAAGCAGACTGCCGGGAAAGTGGGTCTGCAAGAGAGTCTCTAACGTTTGCCTACCAGAGTCCGTAAAAGAGCCATCTGGTCGTTTTATCGATCCAATCTCTTGCGTCGGATCTCTGGCGAGAGCCTTGTGGATTCTTGTGCTGGCAGGTAGATCTGATATACTCTGACAAAACCTCCTCCAGGATTCTCTTTTGGCATTCCTTATTTCTTTGTTATAAGTCGTTAGAGCTGTACGATAGATTTCCCAGCAACCTGTTTCTTTAGCTCGATTGAAGAGACGTCGAACTTCTTTTCTTTGCTTGTCTAAGCTTCTGCTCCACCATGGTGTACCTCTATGGTCCCTCTTCTCCTTTAATGGGCAGTTTTCCTTATAGGCCGTTAGAAGGGCGGATGTGATATGCTCATTCGCTGCTTCTATTTCAGCTCTATTATGTATAGTGCTATTACCGTTACCTAGGTGCTGTTGGAGGGATTCACAATACCCTTTCCAATCTGTGCATTTTGGATCTCGAAATTGCACTATGGGACGTTGTCCTATTCTCACGTCAAAACGTATGTGTCTATGATCTGAGCATGAGGGCTCGGTAGATACCTCCCAGTTAACTATTTTGGTACTCATAAACTGTGTACTAATAGTTATGTCTAGAACTTCTCCACGAATTCTGTTCACGAAGGTTGGTTCCGAGCCTACGTTGTTGACTGCTAGCCCTTCCCCTATTATATAATTATATAAGTACTCACCTCTTTCATTGATGTCGCTGCTGCCCCAATCCAAATGGTGGGAATTTGCGTCGCATCCAATGATCAGTTGCCTGTTGTTCCTCTTGCAGAAGGCAACTAGATCTCGCACTGCTGCTGGAGGAGGGTGTTCTTTTCGGTCTCCAGGGAAGTAAGCAGAGCAGACGACTACATCTACACTACTGTCTCCTCCTGAGATCGAAAGCTGTGCTGCAACCACATCAGGGATGCAAAACTCTGTTAACATAAAATAGTTTATGTTTTTCCTGATTATTATGCATGCTCTTGGCTTACCACCTAGAGTACACGCTATTAACTTACCGGAGCAGTTTCCTAGGCCGCTTATTCTGCCTGTATTGGAAGTCCAGGGTTCCTGGATTAGTGCCACATCGAGTTGCTCCTTGGAGAACCTCCTGCTGAGGACATATGAAGCCGCTCTAGCATGTTGGATGTTCGCCTGGAGAAATTGAATGTGGTTAGCCATTTCTACTTAAAGGTAGAGTGGGGAGGTTTACTTTCCTTCCCCGTATTGTTTCCTGGTGTAGGTCGTTTTGTCGGCGCTTTACCATGAAGGGGTTTTTTCCCTTTTCCGGCTTTTTTGCTGGTTTTGGCCGGCCTCTTCAGTCCCGCTGTCGCTGCCGAGGTAGATTTACCTCCCTCTTTGGTTCTAACGGTTACCTCCGAAGACTTTGGAATTTCCACCGATGATGGATCTTTCTTGGCTTCCTTGGACCGGAATTGCACCTGTCCAAAGCCAAAATATGGGCGGAAATTTAGCCGCTCCAAATCTTTAATGGATACCTCATCCATTGAGAACGTCCACATTTGACCAGGTCCTGCGTTTTCCCTGTGTATAATGGTCCACTCCTGGGTATGCAGGGTACGGTTCATCTTCCGCAGACGGTTGGTTACCTGTTCTCCCGTCAGTCTGGGTAGTCCCTCATCGTCTGGGATGAAAGCCACACAGATGTGGGGTTTCGGTATGTCTTCCTTCTGAACTAATTTCAGCTGGGCGTTTTCCCAGGGTTGAAGGTAGCATATCACTTCCTCCATCCACTTGACCGTCTCAGCGTCCGTACAGGACAGAAGGAGGATTCCAGGTCGAATGGTGCAGCTCTGGAATCGCACTTGTGGACCATCGTCCGGTAGTTTGTCTACAGTGTCCATAATGGATCGCTGTAGCAGCCGTAGCTGTTCGTTTGACAGCTGAGCATTTGGGTGTTCTGGGTGGATTATGCCCACCTTGATGCCCTGAGCTGCAGTTGCAAAGGAGCGTTTTTGCTCGTTTGATTCCTCCATAGTGCGTGGCTTTTTCACCGCCGCTTCTGGAGTGCTACCATCCGAGCGTATTCGCTTGCTGGTGAGAGCAGGGGGGGATTGATCCCCGCTCCTTTTCTCATCCCGTTCTTTTAGTATTTGATATAATGCGGTTTTGTAAGGTACCCCGCTCTTGATCAATCGGCTAAGACGTTTTCTCGTCGCGCCGGCAAGTTTGACCTTTTTGTCCAGGTTTATGCTGGCCGTTTGCTTAGCCTCGCCCCCTGTTGTCAGGTCCGTTTTCTCGGGAGTGGGGGATTTTAAAAGTACCCTCTCAGCTTCCTGCGAGATTTGGTTGCTAGGAGGGTCTGTAGTAGACACCTCCATTTGCATTTGTTCGTCTGCGAGAAGATTGCCTTCGTCGCAGATAGTTTTAATGTTTTTAGAATTTAGGTTACTCATATAGTTCCCACGAGTAGCTAGAGAAAAAATGGTCGACTACGGCAGAGCTCTGCATTACCGTAGCAAGGCAAAAATACTACCGGGAGGTTGCCTGGTATCCCAGAGGCTCCGTTTGCGATATCTGTTTGGGGCAGGCACAGATATCATACATATAGTACGCCCCTTGGCACGGGTCGCATGACACCTTGAGCAAAGCCTGATGATCGCGGTAAGCTTGGCTGGCTTAAAACAAACCAACCGCACCTGTCTAGTTTGAATACAAGGAAGTGAACTCCCTTGTACTCAAAGGTAGTAATGATATAGCCGCTGCCCTATATCATGTCCTTAGTTGATCCGCGGGTGTTTATTCTTTAATATTAGACACCTTTCCTGTAAGCCAGGAAGTTCCCTATCAGCCATTGGGACGCGCCGTGTTGGGGTTAAGGACATCCCCGCACGGGGATGTTGGTGATAAAATTATATTTGTTGTGTGACACGTCACAAAAACAATTTTTTTTCATAAAATTTAAAAAAATTGAATTGTTAATTACCAAAACAATTAATGTATATATAATAGTAGGTACGTATAGACTATTAAATTTGACGTACCTAACTACTGTTAGGACTTAAATTCAAGAAATACCACTGAATTTTAAGCAGGCACTCAAAACTTACACTAAAAAATAAGTTATTAGTCTACAAGGCACCTCTTAAACCTATACGAACCTATGGGGTGCAACTATGGAAAACAGCAGCCAAATCGTATTTAGACATTATAGAAAGTTTCCAATCAAGCACTATAAACGTGCCCTGGTTCATACCAAACAGAGAAATCAGATACGAATTCAAAAGTAAATAGTTTTCAAGAAAAAATAAGTGAATATAGTACTGGCTATGTTAAAAAACTCCAAATTCTCTAGCAGTAAACCTGCTAGATAATACTGAACAAACACAAAGACTAAAAAGGCACAAACCGCTTAAATTGTCTTATAGATTTTAGAGTAACTTATATAACTTAGGGAAAGATACAGGGAAAAAGAAGCAGAGCAAAAAAACGCATTTCGTGGTTAAATTACCTGAAAAAATGGTACATTGAGTTGTTTAGAGCTGCAGCATCAAAAGTGAGAATAGCTATGATGATAGCCAACCTTCTAAGAGGAGATGGTACTTAAAGAAGAATATTTAACTTTAAAATAGACTTAATATATACACAGTCAATCTACAAAAGAAATAAGTAGGAATTGTAATTAATGAATAACAATCCCAAAATAAACCATCCATATGAACAAATCACAAAATGGTTTATAGTACCACCCACCATAGTACTGATGTAAAGAAGTTCTTTACAACTAAAAAAAACAAAAACTTAACTACTCTAATGTGTACATTATTAATTGTATTACTTCCTTCTATGTTTAGATTAACTAAATGTTTTGCAAATAAATATGAAAATCACAGTTAATAGAATTGCACAAAAAGAACAGATTTTATTAAAAAATAGCATAAATTTAAATTTACAGAAAAGATTAATAATTAAGTTCGCTCTT
This sequence comes from Agelastica alni, assembly GCA_950111635.1. Lineage (NCBI taxonomy): Eukaryota > Metazoa > Arthropoda > Insecta > Coleoptera > Chrysomelidae > Agelastica > Agelastica alni. The sequence goes on from OX467708.1 coordinate 70,308,702, forward strand.
ATGGTCATCGGTGGGTATTTATACATAAAAAGTTAGTCGATCTTATTTAGCAAAGTAAAATTTATGGATGCATCCATTCGTCGTAAATTTAGCCATGTCGATTTGGCGATGAACGGCGGATGTATCCAACCGACCCTGTTTACATCTAAAGTCCCCTTTCAATATTCTGATCACCTTCGTTGACAGGTGGACAGCCAAAATATTTACGAGACCACTAGGCGGAATGGAGCCGTCGAAAAACCAAAATAAATGACTCTTTTATAGGGTAGACTCGATGGACCCTAAAAGTTTATTTAGAAAAATGACAATTCAATGTACACACCGTAAAAGCAATCACTTAAAAGTCATGATTGGGTAAACACCAAAGGCTGTTTTACTCAACCGCGTACAGAAATCTATACTGTTTAAATATTATAAGTTTACATGTTTAAAATGTTATTATTTTGATCAAGAATGCTTTAATTTCGTAGTATATTTTGTACTATTTCTTAGTATTTTCATTATACTACTATTGCTTAATAATTATGCGTCAGAAACATTTAATTCAAACTGTGTATTTTTGTTACTTTATTTACTTAGATTTATTTCACTAACGCATTACCCTTTCCAAAAACATTTAAAAAAAATATTATTTGCATTTGACATTCTTAACTAATTTACATTAATTTGTTTTTTGTTTACATAATTTGAATAAATGTATTTAAATAGTATACACTGATCAATATTATTAATCCATAAATATGATAATGAATACAAATCGTCCCGAATTTTTTAGGCTAAAAATTTGTAAATGAATTTAAATTTATAAATAAGCCGCCAAAAGAAGTGAGTGGTTGTATATCTAAATAGAACACTTAAATTTAAATAAGAAGTGAAATTTTCATGTAATCACTGATAAAACGAATGACTTAGTATATTTAGTTAGGTACCTCGAAAAACAAGAGAGCAGAAAGTAGAAGAACAGAGTCGAGCTTTTATTAAGATGTAAAATGATAGTGATTGTGCGTGCCACTCTCTTTATTTTTTACAAATAAATCGTCGTGACGCTTATATTTTGGTTTCAACAAAGAAATAGCTTTTTATTCTTATCATTTTGATAATTATACCAGTTTTAGTAGTCATTTGGCATTTTGAAAAATAGCACGATACGCAATAGTTCGATTCGTACATTCTTTCAATTTTACATTTACGATGTTGGGTATCAGACTATCTTTCTGAATACTTGTTAAACCGCTACGATTGTGTAATTATATTTTTATTAACTCTTATAAGACATTTCCGTGTTCGCAAAGATATTAAAGGAAAGACATTTGCGATCGACTTACATCACAAAGGGCAGGAGCTCATACTTGGAGCGGAAACGGTCAATCGTGAAAGCTCGCGGTATGGATTTCTACTACTAGCATTGGAACCAACGAACATAATTTTATAATAACTCCCTTTTTATTAAAGCCGGTTGCATTCTCTTTGCCGATGTACGCCAACCGTAAACCCCTCAAATCTACAGTCTCGGTGGTTATGTAATTCTTAGATTTACAACCCTAAAGAATTACCCGACTACCCATTTCAAGCCTATCAAATTGGCAATATAACTTTGACAATATCACTCATCCAACAAAACTGAGACCCGCACTACCTCTTGTTCAATTAAATTCCTTGCTCGATTTATTTTTCTTACTTTTTGGGGTCAAAAATTAAACAGTTTACCACAAAAAACTAATTTTTACAAAAATACCAATTTATAAGCTTACTGTTAACGAAAATCTATCGCAAGTACTGCAAAAAATTGTTTATTTTCTATCCTAGGGGGCGTCCATAAATTACGTGAGATGTTTAAGGGGAGGAGGGGGTCGAGTCAAATCTCATCTAATCTTACGTTGGAGCAAATACGTCTCGGCAAATATCACGCAATTTTTTTTCTGATTGAAACAAAAAAAAATTATACTATTTTGGTCCATTTAATCCAGATTGTACATGCTTAAGATTTAATCTTAAGCGTATATCGTAATACGATTAAGATCATTCACTAATTTGTTCGAAAGAAAATAATTTCATTCATACTTCGACGTTATACATCTACTGACTGTCAAACTACCATATTTGTTTTATACCAAAAAGCTCAATTTAATCTGAATTTACGGTACAGTGTAGCCCGTTCTTTGTTTTCGCGCTACTGACAGCCGAACGCGCGACTCGATGAACGAGAGCGTACGAGCTGAGTGGCAGCGACACACGGACAGGTTCCAACCTGCTTTGTTTATTCTTGTAAATGTTTCACTTGACTCAGTGCATGCTCTTACTAATTTAAAATGAGTTATCAAGATTTTTATAACGCATACGTCAAAAGATACTGTGCGCAAGCGCCAACGGCTTAGAGTGGCTAGATCAGAACGAAGTTGAAGGAGCAGATGATTTTACTGAAAATCATATGGACATGTTGGTTCCAATAGTCTCTCTTGAGACCGCGCATGATTTTCCATGGACTGAATTATAGTAGATATTCTTTTTTTTAATCACAGTAGTCACTATTTAAGTATTCTATTGTTAAATTTTTATTACACTTATAACTCTCAGCAATATTAATTACTAGTCTTAACTAGTCGTAAATAAAAGCACGAAGCAAATTTTTTTTTCTTTTTACAATAACAATCCAACGCGTTTACGTAAGAAACCCACATTTTGAAAAATCTCACGTGAGATTGGGGGATGGGGGAGGGGGTTGAATAAAATCTCACGACATCTCACCAGGGGGGGAGGGAGGTACAGAAAATTTAAAAAAACACCTCACGTAATTTATGGATGCCCCCCTAACAAATTTTTAAAAACTGTAAATCTAAAAGAATTGTTTTGATAGCTGTCATTGACAACAAGAAAAAATATGCGTAGCCTACTATTGAAATACTCGATAAACTTTAAAAAAAGACATAACAAAAAGATAATTTAATTTTTTGGATAATTTCATATTGTTGCGTTAATTTTGTCCAGTTTATTAACAGGCTTTACTTTTTATTGGAAAACTGCGCACATTATACAAATTATACGGTACGACGTTGTGAACACTGTATGATTATCATAATAATATTATTTAATTTCTATAATTTCTGAGGAACTCTAATAAAATTAACTTAAATTGATTTAGTTTTTTTTTGGGTGAAATTAAATAACAAACAATAAAAACGTTAGGTGCATTTATCAAAAGAAAAATTGAGGAATCGTGAAACGAGGGAACTTCAAAATTTTGGAATTTGTTAGGAAATTGAGAAAATATACATTTATGTATTTTAAAATTCTGTTGATGTTCTTTTTTCAAAATGATTGTCGTATTTGATCTTATACACTTACCACATTTTTTTTATAATCAATTTATTATGTATTACTAAATAATTTCGCCTCATTTACTTGATTGTAAAAATACTTCGAGGCATATTAAATATCAATTACTATCATCAGAGGAAAAACGATGGTTTTTTTATTAATGGGCTCGTCCCTTCTTGTATATTATAATTCAATTTGGGATTATGATAAATTTGCATGCTACTGCTTTTAGAATTTCCCATAGTTGACCAAAATCGTTTTCAAAATTAATTTGAGACACAATTGTTAAAAGAAATAAATTACAAAGAGTGGCTAAAGCATATAAATTAATACGAAATTTTACAAAAAGTTAATAAATGCATATTTAATATTAATCATTAATCATTCAGATTAATCAATAATTACTTATAATCAGCATTTTTGGTCAATATTTTGTTAAATTTAAAAAAAATTTATGATCGAACAATAATACCGAAGATGCATTTAATCAGAAAATAAATTAATTAACAGAATATTGTCATTACGCCATATCTGTATTAATCATTGTCAAATGACATATAAACGACTATTGATGGTTACATTTTTTGACAGATCATTTTTATCATTATCATTATATCATTTTAAAGTAAAACTCTGTAAATAAACTAGAAAAATAAAATTTTTGCTGATTAAATTTTGTATTAAACAAATAAACTTGAATTTACATTGCTATAGGTATGGAATAGCCCAATGGAATAAATGTAATTTTTCAATTATTATGCAAATTACAATTATATACAATCAGTTGTATCTCAGGGTAGCGTTCTCGGCCCATTTCTGTAACTGATTATTACAGCAGACATACAACCAGGAACGATACCTTCTTAGAAACTTTTGTCGATGACACGAGAATCATGGCAGTATGTATACCGACCCAACTGTAGACTCAGAAAAAGTACAAAATCACTTAGACCTATTACACAACTGGCTTCATCGATGGAAAATCAACGCAAATGCCAGTATATCAGTTCAAATTACTTTCACCACAAGAAAATCTACTTGTCCACAAGTTTCTATCAATAATAGAATAGAATAAAACCAGTTGTCAAATACTTGGGATTGCATTTAGATGCAAAACTCACATGGAAGGCACACATCAAAAATAAGAGAAAACAACTAGATGTAGGTACTGGCTACTTAACAAAAGGCCTTAGTTATCTCTTGAAAGTAAACTGCTCCTCTACAAAACCATAGGTTGATCATACGGAATAAAAGTATGGGGCTGCAGTAAACCTACAAACACGAAGATACTACAAACGTTTCAATTCAAAGTACTCTGCATGATAAGTAAAGCCCCACTTCATGATGATCCGAAAATCTCACAAATCAACGACGTGATAAAGGCTCATTCAACAAGATACAAAAGTTGGTCCACCAACAACGAATTGATAAGTTATTCAACCAACCACTTGCCAAAAGAAAATTGAAGAGACTATGACCAGAAGACCTCCCGTAACAATAATCCTTAGAGGACCGTCAATATTACTTATTATTTTGTGCATAGAGTAGATTGTTTTAAAAGTACAGTGTATGAATGAAAAAATAAATTATTGTGCAAATTTATAAAAGATCCCGTAATAAGTAAAATATATTAAGTAAGAATTATGTAAACATAAGTAAAGTTAATAAAATATTTTAAAGATTTTATTTAATAAATGTTAATGAATTGTGTATTTGTCTGTGATTAAATTTATTAATCTTATTTTTACAATGTATTAATTTCAATTTATTTTAGGTTAATACATGTGTAATAATTAATTTCCTGTTGCAGCAAATTCAATTTTGTATAAATATTTATATGTAAAAGAGACCTGTTTTTAATAGAATCGGCAACATATTATTAAAGCTTAAAATAAGCTCGTCAATTGGTATAAAGAAATTCTCAAAAAGTTTAAGCAGACCGAGAGCTGCCTTGGCTTAAATACTGTTGGTTTCAAATTTTGGAGAACACAATAACTTATTGTCAGTCGAAACAACACAAAATTTGTTCACATGGTAATGTTAATTCTGGAGTTACAAAACAATGTTTCTTTTTAGTACATTACTAGTGAAATCAACATTTTTAAACTGTCAATGTGTCAACACTTTTAAGTGTTTTTACAATACGTTATTAATTATAGTTGTATATTTAAAAATGATAGTTTTGGCAACTGTAAGACGGTGGTGCATTTTTAATGAAAATTTAAGGATTCCATTTGACTTTGTTTTAAATTTTCCTGTAAATTTATTTATATTACAAAAAAGTGTACTAAACCAATTCAAACTGCATAGCTTTAGCGAAATTTATTTTGTCCTCTGTATATCATTAAATGTGACATTACTGGAAATTTAATTCAGAGCCGTTTAGATCCTTTTCAAAACTTTACCAATAATGCTTTAATTTATATCTTTCGGCGCTTTACCAACATAATTTTTGTTTACAGCATTTAGATTAATACCAGTCATTAGGAGATACAGTTAATTACTTTTTACATTTTTTGTGTTTATTTTCGTTTTGTAAATAACTACTAATTATTTTACTTCGGCATTAAATATCACGCTAGATTAATTTATTTTTCACTGAAGAGTATTGTTAAATATTCTTTTCTTTCAATGAAGGTAGGGAATTAATTTACAAATAAAACTTAAATATTTAAAACTATTTTTAATCGGAACTTACGATTATTTTAAAATGATATTTTAATCTCTGGATATGTTCAGACTTTAATGTTAGCATATTACTACACTAACTCCGCCTGCATGTAGTGGTGGGGTGGATTGAGTAGCCCTACGACCAGGTTGCCAGTCCCAAGCCTGGATAAAGGAGGAGGGTTGAGCATAAGGCTAACAACCTTATCTCGTAAAAACCCACTTGTTATGAAACCTCAACAGGAGCCTCGGAAATGGACTGATCAACGGAAACGACGACGGCAACGGAATATGGATTTGAATATAGGTACTTGGAACGTATTGAGCTGGTATAGACCAGGTGCAGCCCAATTGGCTGTTGAAGTTTGGAAAAATATAAAATGGACATAACAGTAGTACAGGAAATCAGGTGGCTCAATTCTGGCAACACTAAGATCAGTAAATCGGTAGTACTATATAGTGGGAAAGAGGACACACATGATTTTGGAACAGGTTTTGGTATCAAGGAAGAACTGATGAGTGAACTAATCTCCTTTAAACCCATAAATAAGAGAATATGCTCCATCCGGTTGCGTGGAAAATGGTACAACATATCACTAATAGCAGTACATGCACCAACCGAGGAAGCCGAAGAAGGGACCAAGGATGCTTTCTATGAACGACTAGAACAAACAGTAAATGAAATACCAAAGGAAGATATGATGCTGGTTCTAGGAGATTATAACGCCAAAGTAGGAAGAGAAGAAACATCACAAATACAGTTTGGAAAGCACAGCTTACATGCCTTTTCTAACGACAACGGAAACAGGCTAATCGACTTTGCAGTTTCGAATAACCTATTGATAAAATCTACAATGTTCCCTCATAAAGATATACACAAACAGACATGGATATCTAACGACGGTATAAGAAGGAATCAGATCGATCACGTACTGATAGACAGCAGACACGGATCTAACATAATAGACGTTAGAAGCTGTAGGGGAGCCGATGGAGATACGGATCATATGTTGATTAAAGCCAAAACTAGACTACGACTAGCTGCAAGGAAAAAGAAAAGCCATAAGAAAGAAGTACAGTGGATTATCGAAAAACTAAAACAACAAGAAGTTAAAGATCGATATCAACAAAAAATAGAACAAGAATGCAGAGAAATAAATGTGCAGAATCTAGAAGTAGAAGAGATGTGGAAGACAATAAAGGAAACAATCCGAGAGGCCAGCAAAGAAGTCCTTGGAGAAAAACAAAATACAAAAAAGAAGCTATGGTTCGATACAGAATGTCAAGATCTTAACGGAGAGAAGTATGAAGCAAGAACTAAGATGTTACAAAACCCATCAGAGAAAAACAGGAATAAGTTCCATACCCTAGGAAACAAAATGCGAAAACTTACGAGAAAAAAGAAAAGAGAATGGCAAAATGAACAACTACAGGAATTGAAAACAAACAGAGCACATGGGAACGTAAGAAAATTCTATAAACAAGTTAACACGCATAAAAAAGGATTTCGCCCAAGAACCACTACAATGCTTATGAATAATGAAGGTGAACTTATGACTAGTAAACAAGAAATCCTCGACACCTGGAGAGAATACTTAACAAATTACTTAATATAGAAGACCCGACATACCAAGAAGAGGATAAGCGACAGATGGCTGAAGTCTGGGTTGATCCACCATCCATTGAAGAAACAGCTCAAGCAATAAAACAACTAAAAAATAATAAAGCAGCAGGAAGAGATGACATTCCCGCGGAATGCCTAAAGGAAGGTGGACATAGACTAGTGGAGACTATACATCAGCTAATACAAAAAAATATGGCAACAGGAATCGATGCCAGACGAATGGAAGGAAGGAGTTATTATACCAATACATAAGAAGGGAAATAGATTGGCATGCAACAACTACCAAGGTATCACACTCCTTAATACATCATATAAAGTGTTGTCTAACATAATTAAAAACCGAATAACACCGTACTCAGAAGAAATAGTTGGAGAATACCAAAGTGGATTCAGAAGGAAACGATCAACAACAGACCAACTTTTTACGTTAAGACAACTGTTAGAAAAATGCTGGGAATTTAATAGAGACCTACACAATTTATTCGTAGACTTTAAACAAGCGTATGATAGCATCATCAGAGCAAGCTTATGGACAGCACTAGAAGAACTTGGAATATCCGGCAAACTTATAAGAATGATAAAAGTATGTGTTGAAGGATCGTACAGTTCAATTAAAATAGAAGGGCACTACAGCGAAATCTTTGAAATAACAACTGGACTTAAACAAGGGGATGCACTGTCGCCGGCTCTATTTAACATAGCCTTGGAGAAGGTAGTAAGACGAACCGAACTAACTATGAACATCTTCGGCCATAATGGACCCTGCCTGATTCTAGCTTATGCAGATAATCTAGATGTTGTAGGAAGAAGTACAGTTAGCGTGAAGGAAGCCTTTATAAAACTAGAAAAAGAGGCAAAGAAAATGGGACTGAAAGTCAATGAGGAGAAAACTAAGTATATGCATATGACACGAAACGTAGGACGAGATCGAATACGTCAAAATATTACTATGGACGAATACAACTTCGAACATGTACAGACTTTTCAATATCTAGGAGCATTAATAACATCAGATAATAACGTTAAAGTAGAAATAAAACAGCGTATACTTCAAGGGAATAAATGCTATTATGCAACCCAACAATTATTAAGATCAAGGACTCTGACAAGGCAAACAAAAATAAACATATATAAAACTATTATAAGACCAGTTGTAACATACGGCAGCGAAACATGGACCATGACGGTACAAGACACGCTACTACTCAATCGTTTCGAAAAAAAGATCCTTAGGAAAATATACGGAGGAGTCTGGGATCAACAAACATTGCGGTATAGGATGCGCACGAACAATGAGGTATATGAACTATATAATAGCCCAAGTATAAAACAAGAAATTAAATCCAACAGATTAAGATGGCTGGGACATGTCCAGAGGAGTAATGACTCAAGGCTAATTAAAATGGTCTGGGAAGAAGCCCCTAACAACAAAAGACCACTTGGGCGCCCAAAACTTCGATGGCGTGATAATATACGCAAGGACCTGCAAACTTTGGGAGTCCTTAACTAGGAAGAAAGTACTCAGGATCGACATGAATGGAGGAGAATTGTTGAGGCGGTCAAGACCCACCCCGGGTTGTAGAGCCATGGATGGATATTACTACACTAATGCTTTAAAGGCAATTATGCAATGTGTCATATCATATTTATATCAAAGCTTGAGGTTCATTACAATAATTTTGGTGCGTTTTATCGAAAGGATACATTCACCTCTTCTGACACTTTAATATAATTATTAAACGTCATTTTTGCTACCGTACGTTATGTCGATCGAAATTGAAATATTAGCTGTTGCAGCCGAATAGAATTTAATTCCTGTAAAATCCAGGCACAAAGAATATAAATTTTTTTTAAATGGATGGAGCAGAAGCAAACTCAAAAAATTAACAAATCGTATATGTTGGAAATATCCAAAATGTATAGCTAAAATTTCGTCACTTTATTGTAATCATTTAATAAATAATTTTTACGTTTTAGTTGTTTTAAAATAAATTTAAAAATTGTACACAATTTTATTAATTTGACAATTGATAATAAAACAACATATATCTTGGTTATGGACTAGCACGCATGGCGTGCGATAAACACCCGATTTTGCACGCTTTTGCGTTTATTATTATGGATGGTTTATGATGCATGCATACTTAAAAATTGATTATTAAGTCCAATTTATATTTTAAAACACTTTTTATTCGAAAGAATGTTAGAGTAAGTACCTATATTTTCGCCAATCTCATTAACTAGTTTAAATAGTTGATATTCAGTTTTTATCAAGAAATAATTTTAAGTAAATGGAAGATACATTATCATAATAACTTATGGCAATATTTTTGTAAATTTTCAAAAAAATTAATATGCATATCATGTTTTGATATTTGGTGAAATTCTGCTTTATTTTACGACGCCTTGACAGCGTATCATTCATGTCGTAAAATATGATATTTCAAAATATATGTATGTAAGGTTAAAAAGAAATAACAATAAGATAGAGAATGTTGAGCATTGGATTGTGACGTATTATTAGAGTTCGACAAATCCGCGAAACAAATAATAAATCGTTTATGTGGTTTCCTCGACGTTGCCACCCAACGACTTTTTCGATTGAATGCACCGTTGATGCATCACATTTTTTCTACACCCAACAACATCAATAACCAAAAAGTTTTGGCTAAAAATACATTTGAAGTCATCAATTTTGTGGAGAATTCAACGTTTTATTGTTTTTTTTTTGAAAGCAGGAAAATCACTGTACCCAAGATTGTTTTAATCTTTCAGGCCACAGAATACCGTAACAATAAGAAGTTGACAGTTTTATTTTGTCAAAAAATTATACGTAAACAAAAAAGATAGAGTTATCAAATAAAAAGAATTTTTAAAATTATACTTATTACTTATACTGTTTTTAATAACCAGCATGATTAGGTGAAGCAATAAATTACTATTAAAAGGCACCTCACGAGGCTAAATTACACGATTATGAATACAATTTTTTTTTAAAGGGCCATAATATTTAGGTTTTCATTTAGTGTCGTTGTGTGGGTGACATGCAAATTCCCATTGAAAGTTTTCGTCGCCGAGTGTAAGCTGCGACAGGAATATCGAAAAATATATTTTGCAAAAGAAAGAAATCGTAAATAATTTTTCTATAATATAAAAGCGACAGCCGACTTTCATTGCAAGTAGACTTTAAGTGTGGGTAGTTAACTTTAAGAAAAGTAGTACTCTTTGAATTAGGTTTTTAATGGTAAAAACACACGATAATGGAGATACTTACAACACACTTTTAACAATCCACTTTTTCTGTAAAATCAATAAACAACACAACTGAATCACAACAAATCACAAAGATAGTAACTTGTAGATGAAACTAAAGCAGACTCTGCGTTTGACATTACTTACAGTCGTCCATATTTGTTTACGTATCGCAGTGCCCTCAACGGTAATTGATACTTTGTATATTTTATTCAAGCAGTAGATACAATTTAAGTCCAAGATCCGTACAAACATGTACGCTCTGTATGAACTACAAATTCATTCTAAAAATTAACAACACTTGCCCCTTAAGTACCATATATTTGAGTACTTTATTATTTCCCAACATAAAATTCATTACTTACTCTTCTTTTCTTTTTACACGTTGGTCTTCAAAATAAAGGCAACTTTTATTTAAACAATTAATACCAATCGGAAAAACTTAGCAAACGTTTGTATTTAACAGGGTTAAATCAATACGCAGCGGTTGAATAAATTTTCAATCCATGTATGCAATTAAACCTATTAAAATTACTGTAAACTTGTGTTTAACTCGGTTCGAAACGTACTTACCAAAATTAAATTTAATTTTCCGGATTTTATATGGTTTTTGATTTGAAACCAAACACTATACGTATTCAACGAGCTTTCAAAATTATAAATCCATTAACCTATGTATACAATACAGACATGAAATGAGTCCATCTCCATACAAGCTAAATAGCGTGTTATGCAAAGGTCAGGACTAGCAATTTATCGTTGATTTCAAATAAAATATAACCCATTAACAGTGTGTTTTTAAAATCAGGGGAAAAAATTCAAATAACGATTTACAGAGGGGGCATTTCTACGAAATCATTTTGCCAGCTTACCTTTATATCAAATTTTCACCTCAATGGCGTTAAAAATATACTATATTTTATATTGTTATATTACATGTATACAGGGTACTACATTATTTTATCGATCATAAAGATTTGATAAACCTACCTTTAGTCTCCCACTGTACAGAGAGTGTATGATGTACCTCGTCACAGCAAGAATAAAAGTGGAATTTAGTTATATTGTAATTTTGGAGGGTAACACGTCGCAAAACAAAAAATTACAATTATTTAGGAATTGCTTGTAATAATGGTTATCAAAATTTAAAATGTATTCACACAAAAATAAAAATAACATATGAACTAAAATTTTAAACAAGAAGCAAATCTAATGAATTAATATTTTAAATATGCCACCCTCCACATATTTCTTCTCCTATTTTTGAGTTGATCATGCAACACGTACTTGTACATTGATTAAGAGCTTGTTAGTTAAGTATATTTTTAAATTTATTATTTTACAATGTTAGTAGAATTTTTTTAATTAATAACCAGAAAAATATTTAAAAAAAAATTAAATAAAACAAAAATTTTACAATACATTAATATTAATAATTTATGTTAAAAATATGTTATTTAATATTTATATTATTACCTATTTATTATAATAATAATAATTATAAATAATAATAATTCTATAATAAAAACGACAAGCACCTGCTGAAAATTGGGAAGCAAATAAAACAAATAAAAATATTGTTTAGATATTTAAAGTACCTAGGTAATTAAATATTTAAATAAATTATTTGTTCTAGAAGCTAAGTCTTCGTAAGCATAGGTATCTCAAACCAGTTTTTAAAATTACTTTTTTTTAAAGTTTGTTTAATAAAGTTTGGCAAATTTATGGTTTTAATTAAATGATTGTCGTAAATAGGAACAGCAAATTAATATAGTTAATGCAACTAATTGATTTTTAGAAAACTTACCCTACTGCATGAATATATTTAACCCAATGCATTTCATTGAACGAATTGAACTATTAACAAAATTTTTTTTTTTTAAACTTTTAAAATGTTTTTAGGTTAAATTCCAAATTATTACTCACACAAGTAATAATGACATATTTTTTAAAAAATGAAATTTTTGTTGCAAATGGTGTGTGTCGTTGTTTTTTTATTAATTATATTATACATGACACTATTTGCAAAATTGTCATTAAATCATATTTTCACATCTTAAAATGTTTAAGTATTAAAAAATTTAATCTTGTAAAAAATAGGAGAATAAATAGTTATAGAGTTTCAGTTTTTAAAAAAAGCAATTATTTACTAATGCATTTTAAATGTAGCTAAAATTACGTACATTATTATACGAATTTAATCTAAATTGCGCTTTAGCAAATGTATATAATACCAAAAACTTTTACTTAGGTAAAACATTTTTAGGAATTAGAACACCGAATTAATTTTTTATACATTAGAACATTCCAGAAGACTTAAAATACACAAAAGAGTAAAGTGGGTGCAAATCTTAATTTGAAAACAAGGGTTTTAAAAAGCTAAGAAAAGTGGGACAATTTGACTTAATCTAAGAGCTCTTATTGGTATGCAGTACTCGCATTACTACATACTATTCAAGCTTCTAGTGATCTTTATTGAAGCAGATAAAAATATATCATGATAAGACATTTTTTCAAATCAAAATCTACAAAATTATCAGTAAAAAAAAAGAAAAAATCATTGCTCTACAATGTCATGGCCAAAGAAAGGAGCGTGCAAGTTTTCTTTTGGTTCGGTTCTAGCAGTAAAGAAGATAAACGCGTCAAAACAATACTCCAAGCTTGGTTCAGTTGGATTTTAATACAGTGTATGTTATTTGACGGCTGATACTTTCTGGCTGTGAACAGAAATCTCAATTTATAAATAGATGCTTACTGCGAACAAACATTATGATGTCAATCTACATTTTGTAAGAAAGCAACGTCACCTAAGTTAAATATTTACTACTAAGAAGGTCCAGTGCTGTTATAATTGGTCTACGCTGTATTTTACCTTTCACATCACCTTTTTTAAACTAATTTGAATACAATTATCTTACTGACTGCGCCACTTGTTAAAATTGTACGGTTCGTAAAAAGAATGTCTCAACTAGGGAACTACGGCGGAACGATCGACAACTTTTATTCACTAATCAATTGACTGAATGTACATTCATAAAATTAAAGCGACTGATATTAACTATTACAAAGGTATAAATAAAACGGGTACTGACCAAATATAGTAGAATAATATTTTTTAAATACAACAAAATTTTCTTTAATTCTTGACTTCTTTAAAAATATCCAACTGACACACATTCACCGCCGTGACTTTACAAAATTAACTGGCAAATAATAAATTTAAACAACATCACATGGCAAATCAAAAAACACTACTTGATTCAGCAACTCAAAATATACTACTTGATTCTCGACAAAGTCTGGTTGCTATTGGACATGCAATCAAATCAGTTGTCAGGTCTCGTATCTTCTTGTCACCAATACTGACAGGCATCTTCCGTCTGTTCCACAGGAAATACGTCTCAATGATCTTGACTGATCTTCTAGAAAGTCTGGGTTTTAGTTCATCATACTACGAAGCACAAAAATTGGAATTGTCTGCGATTGCCCATGCTCAGCTAACCTACAAACTAGCTAAATTCAACCAACTTGTTTTTAATTTCGTGGATTCCAATGTTTGCACCATGGACGGGCTTAATACCTTTCACGCGTTACTCCATCCAAACATGTTGAAAGAAGTTCGAAAATACCAAGATTAAACACGATGCCTACGTTTGCTGAGAGTGGTATTATTCCGCTAAAATACACAATAAAATACACCGCATTGAAAGGAGATCTACAAAATGTGATTTGGGAACCCATTGATATACCAAAAGAGCCACCACACGACATTCTGTGGTTTGTTGCTTTTTTTTGGTATTGTTCTTTGATTTAAATTGATTTAGGTTAGGTACCGACTTACTGTTTGAAAAGATCAAAAAATAAAGAATTGCTCATGGATGAACGTAATTCTTACCAGTGAAGTAATTCCCAGCTGGCAAATTAATAGTATCGATGTAAATGTTTGTCAAATGATAGTATTAACACAGATGTTAAAATTATTTAAGTCACCTTTATATTTACAGTTTACAAAGAATTAAAAATTTGGTGATTGGATATATTCGTATTTTCTAAAGAAATATAAAGTGCTATTGGTATTTTATAAAAAAAAATGTTAAAAAGTTAACATGGCTGCCTATCGCTACGTAGTAATGCAAAAATGTCAACCACTAAAATAACGACCAGTCCAAACCTGACACATGAAAAATGAACTGTGCCGAGAATGATGGATTGCCCAACAACATTCGCACACGTAGCAAATTGTATCATGTCTATAAATGCAATCGAGACTGTAGACTACTGGTTTAATGTTTCTGATTAAATAAATCTTATATAGTTATCAATCTTGTATATTTTTAGATGCCGATGAAATATTGCTGAGATTACAACCATCATGCCACTGTTTTCACCATAGTAATATCAGCTTTAAAAAATGATCAAACGACGTTATGAATAAAATTGATGAGAAAAGGGTGCACATCTTATTTGAATATTGTGAAAGGAAGGCACATTATCAGTTCATTTTCAATTTAGTAGGGTATTTACTGAAATAAATTTTAGCGGAATCGAATTTTACCGACGAAAATTACCCGCTAAAGATTCATCTCCCGTTTGCTTATTTTCAATATACTTAATTGCAATATTTTAGACTATTTTGTAAATAAGATAGTCCCAGAATTGAATAACTCTTTCTACTTTTGGCAACTGACATTAAATACGTCAATTAAACCATTGAACCAGATATAGAAAATATGAATAATATATACATGGAAAAAATATAAGAATATTTATTTGTACTTATATGTTAAGTTGGTTCATTGGAGATATTGTACTTTAAATCCACATTATATCACAGTATTTTCTGATCTTTTTATTTTAGCACAAGAAAAGCTTAACAAAAACATTTACAAAAACATGTTTTTGTTCCATAATTTATCGTTTTCAAATACTGAAGAAAATGTGTTAGTATTTATTTGAGTTGAGTTGAGTAAATCACATGAAATTTGAACTGAAAATGGAAAGACAACATTTAAATCACGAAGAATCATTAGAATAACAGAAAATAGCGCTTGACAAACAGATGTAGCGCAAAAATTTGGCACATTTTAAAGTGTAGAAAACTTATTTGTATCCAAGAGACACGGATACATGTGAGCATAATATAATTTAAATGGACAATTATTTCACAAGATAATTGTAAACAAAATTTCTTTTATTTCAGTGAAAATTTAATTTTAGTTATGCGCAATAAGTAATTTTTAGTCGTTTAAATGATTCTTAATTTTTTTTTGTTTATTCTCAAACTTGTAATCTCGCAATAAAAATATCTTTATCATATTATATCACTTAAAATGCAAAATTTTTGTTCATTTATGTCAGCTATTAAAATTTGTTAATTGTAGTTTGTTTACAGTTCCTAAGTGAGAAAAGAAACAATGAAACGACCACAACGGTTGTTATGTAACTTGATCAAAAAGGATTGAAAAGTGATTGAACAATAGATAAAGAGAGAGAGAGAAAAATGCAAAACATTTTTGCTTGAACAAATAGAAGGGAAAAAGTTGAAATACCTACACATCATTTGTTACGAGGTTAAAAAAGGCTTGTCTAAAATTTTGCGAAATTTATTTAAAAAAAATTCGATCCAGGAACTTTAAAATCTGTGTACAATATAATAAAAGTAGTAATGAAAACTTACAAAAGTTGTTCGTTTACACACTTATTCCTATGAAAATGACTGCTAGTTTCTTTGGTCTGAAATATATGCAATAAAAGTAAATCAGAGATTAATAAAGATATTTTAAGCAAATCACAACCTTTTTATTCTCTTCGTACATTATTTTACAGAATTTCAATAATCAATACTGATGTTTAAGACATTCAACATGTGTAAAAATTGAAAACAGCAAAGATAATACAATTATTCTAATGTAATTTGTATAAACCAACTTTTTTACTAAAATATAACTACCTTAAATGATTACTTACAATTAAAATTGTTACACACTTTCTTAAAATCTTAAACTCACTCTTGGCCGTATTTACAGGTAAGGAGGCATCGGGGCAACAAAGGAGTGGAGGCCCCCTGGCCCCAAATTATTTTCCAAATAAAATGAACGATTTTTTTCAGTCGAGCTTTTCAATAAATAATTTATTGTGAAAGCTTTTTACTAGTGTTTACTAGTCGGAATTTGTAAGAGGAGGCCCGGGGCTGTAGCCCCAGATGCCCTTCCCTAAATCCGGCACTGAACTTATGAAAATTAAAAATGCATTTATTAATTAATTAATAAATCATTGTTAATAAATCAGAAATAAACTATTATATTTATTAATTGTCAGTAATTTTAAAATAAACCAACCAGATATCGTCCCTAATTGTGCTTTCCATGGATTCCAAACCGTGCGTACGTCAATTAATAATGATCCATGATTTTTGTAAAATTATGATGAACCCATTCAACTGGAGACACGGCGCATATTATCGGTCGTATTTTGCAAACCTCCGGACAAATAACTTGATAAATTTTAAAGTAATGTCAAATTGAGTGTACTGAAGTGGACGAGAGTACGAGATGCGAATTGACATCGCGAAATTGAAAAGCTTTGACATAAATATGTTTAAAGAAAGCGTGCTAAAAAGCTCGTGTGCTTTCACGGTTGACTGATAACTGATAATTACGATCGGGTGATCTTGAAGAGACCTGGTAGGGTGCATTCCCCTTTTTTAAAATAAAACTGTCGCTGTCGCACGCCCACAGTGCTATACTTTCCGGCGCGGGTACGCACGGTCTCAGTCTCAAAACGACAAATAAACTTTATACTTGAACGAACTTAAATGTTGTTCAACACCGGGGTCTATACAAAACGGAGGTTGCGACGTACGCAAAACTCACTGTAAAGGTTTTATTATTCAAAGGATGGACACAATTTCACTGATAACACGTTAATCGTAGAATAATGACTGTGAATCAGCACACTAATCAGTTCTCGAATCTCTGGACTCGGTACGAAACTCCGCTAATAGAACAGCATTAAGAGCTTTCTGCACTATCCCAATCGAAAGCCTGCAGGCAGGAGAATCCAGTCTTTACCATCGTCGTCAATACCTTAGCCTCACAAATGCGGCCAAAATAGCTTTACACCTAGAACACCCACCATTCAAAAAATGTTCTCCACAAGATTCTCCACACTTTTCTAGAAGCGAAAAAGGTCCCCCACTGGCCTTATTGAGGGAATAAACAGTTACAAAGCTGAACTACAAATCACGTTTCTTTTGAGCAACCATTTCAACCCCACCCCCATGAACCATAAACCCCCAGGTTTTGATACGACCCCATCACACTTTACAAAGGTGAAACCAAACCTTTTAAAGTCAACCTCATCTTAAGACTATCTTAAACAATCTTCCGAAAACGACACACATATACACAGACGCGTCAAGAATGAACGACAACAAAGAGGCAGCCTCCATAGTTAGAGTTATTAAAGAACAACTATCCAGAGCGACAGCAACAGGTAAATAAATCACCCCTTTTGAGAAGTTACCATACCAAATTTGCATTACTGGTAACGAATCTGCAAACCAGGCATTAGTCAGGGCAATACCAGATGTAGAAGCTAAAGAGGTCACCCTAACGATATCATTAGATTTCAAATCACATATCCAAAGTGTCATTTTTAAAAGCAAGTGGAGCGAAAAAAACTATAAATTGCCAGAAGTATAACTTTCTAAAAAATTATAAAAGATTTCAGGTAATATAATCAAAACATATAATAAATGATGGTTGTATGATTAACAAAGCAAATAAAATAATAATTCGTTTAAAATGAATACCTTTTAAACATATCGATTTTTACTAAAAATAAACGATCACATATGAATGTATCGATGGTCTCCATTAAAAAAATATTTTTTTCTGTCGTATTTTATTTCGCTAACGCGTTCATATGTATTTGTTTTTGTACGTAGATGTTAAAACGTTCGTCTATTAAGTAGAAATTGACGTAACCCTCAAACACGAACACCGTGTTAAGCACTTAGTTTGAAAGCCAGTGATTCCCATGCGGACGGGCCAAAAGGACGCGAACGGATCGAACACCAATCGACAATTTATGATAGTTTAAACACTAATGGCACAGATCAACTTTTTTAAAGCCGTTGAATTTCAAATTTATTACTTCATGCAAAGGTTGCCCGTCATGTTTTAATGCAGTTTTTACGTTCACTCTATTTTATTAACCTTCCCTAAGAATTATTATACTCTATTCATGCGCTTATACCCTAATGTTATACACTACAATCTCTAAAATGTTTGGAGATTTATATCAAGAAACCAAAAAAGCTTTTACATACGCTTAGCAGACGTATTTTGGGATATATTCAAAATATCCCTAAT
The DNA here is from genome assembly GCA_950111635.1 of Agelastica alni. Taxonomy (NCBI): domain Eukaryota; kingdom Metazoa; phylum Arthropoda; class Insecta; order Coleoptera; family Chrysomelidae; genus Agelastica; species Agelastica alni. The sequence goes on from OX467708.1 coordinate 70,327,935, forward strand.
GGTAGGATGTTTTTGACACAATAAAAGGCATTGCTATCGCCATTTAACGCATTTCACTTAATTTATGACGCTTTGCCGAGAATTTGAAATGCTGCTCAATATTTTTTAAAGCTTTCTTTTAATAATTAATGTGTTTATACATTATAATGCTATAAATTTAGAGTGAAATACTAATAGGTATAGGGCTTGGAAAATCTCATGGACTTTAAGCTTACAACACTGCGCGTATCTTATTAATAGGCAACGTTTCAATAAATGCCATTGAAAACATCGGTCTATTCGTCTTTGCCATTGAATAAATGCAATAATACAGACAAATGAATTCATATTTGTGAAATTATTTAATGGGTTTGTTTTTAACATCTGTTATTAAAAAAATATTAAATAGAATGATGCACTTAATTTCGCCAGCAACAACTTGTAAAAATCTTAAACATGAACCAACTCGACATAAAACATACGAAATGAAATATAATTTCCAAAACAAATATTTAAATTGTTTGTAAAAATTTTATGATTCTTATTTTTTTTTAATAATTCACCTTGCCCTTAAGGAAAAAATTCACTTAACAAATATTTTTACAAATAATAATTAACCAACTAATTCAGTAACAGTAACTTATATTTATAACTATAATAAACTAAAGAAAACGAAAAACAGCAACAATAATTTTACAGTTTGTAGAGTTTACACAATAGATTTTATGATGTTTTTAGAAATAAGAATAATTTAAAGAAATTAACTCTAAAAGTGTGATTTTTATTTCCAACGTTAGCTAGGGTGTTATAACGGTTAAAAAGATTTTTCATTACCTCTGTAATATCAGGTTATTGCAGGTTATCAACCAAGATAAGGTGCTGTTTTCTGGAATTGTTGCATTCATTTGCAGGTTTAATGTCTCTGATTATTAAATGAAGTTTAATGCAAATCGATATCCAATTTCGCTAACATTGCAAATAATCTCATCGGAGTATAACAATGCTTCTACAGTTAGAAAGGTATTCGTATTCGTATTCGGTATTCGTTTTATATATTTTTTACATCTAATTTGTATTTAAAATTGAATATTCTATGCTATTTTATTAATTCTTTGAAAATTTAAGTTTTAAAAAATGTTACAGCTTTTAGGCAACTCACGTTACAAGACATAATTTTTGCGAATATTATTTTGTACTGCGGGTCTTCTGATGTTAATCGAATTGTGTTAATGTATTTCTCTTTTGGACCAATTTATAGGTTATAGGTACAGTGAATGTGTAATTGAAATGGGATCTATCGAAGAATATGTGTTCTCTTAGAAGATAAAAAAAACATTTCAAATTATACCATAATTATTTCTTTGATTAAAGTTTAAATTTCAAAGTCCCCAGAATCGAATACAATAGTTTTTAAGTGGCTTCTGTGTATGTGTATGTACGTATGTGCGTATGTTCGTATGTGCGTTCGGAATTATTTTTCGTCTCGATTATCTCGAGAACAATAAATGATATTGACGTGGGACCAATTGCATTCAACGTATAATTACGCAAATTGAAACTGATCCGGATATTAATTTGACCTCGCGTGGTATTCGATAAGAAAATTCCACACCGAATTGTGGTGGAAAATCAAATATTTTTAAAATTTATTTTTCGATTCTCAGCAACGCAAATTATTTTCTTCATCAAGTCGCCAGCGAAACATAAAATGTGTGGTCGACTTGATTGTTGAGTTGCCATGGTAACCAAGTAAGACCCTAACCTCGAAATTATTATTTTACTTTTGAAGCTGTCAAGTGGCACGACGTAAAAAAATGTTTCGCTTCGGTCAAGAAAGCAGAAAAAATATTCGCCAGGTGATTGAGCAGTTGACACCCTTGAATACCAGGAAATCGAAGTCAAGCGTATGGAGGCAGTTTACAAACTTTTGCGCAGAAATCGTATAATTTCAATAGAGCGGATATACCTGTGGAAGAATTGGCGCTTGTTCTCGAAGACTATGGGTTCAATATGCGATAAAAGAACTCCGAAGACTACAAGGAGAGTGTTATCAAAGTCAAAAATGGTCTGTTATTGTAAAAGTCAAAAAATTTCCAGTATAATTTGCTGTTGGGTATTCCACGAGAAAAAAAATTCCACCAAAATACCTCCGTTGCCTGGGTGATTTGTCAAAATAACGTATTTTGATTGGTTCAAAATTGCAGGTGTGGAATTTTCAGCAAAATCGGTCGAGCTGTTTTTTATGGAGAATCAAAAAACTGAAAAAAATGGTAAACTACCTGAATTTTGCAATTTATAAATTATACTATTTTTAATACAGAATTTTAATATCTTTTAAATAATATGATTATTGCATGTTAGGAATATTTGTATGAAAAATATGATGACAATATTTCATAAAAAAAATAGTTTTAGAAAAAAAAAATAGGAACTGCAGAATTTTAAACTTGTTTCAGTATTGAGAGAATAGCATTGAGAACGCTATAATAGTGAAAAATTATTATTAGTAATGTTATATTGTTAGTGTTTATAACAATTTAATATTGTTACTAACAAATGATTATTGATCATAATAATTAAAAAAAAAAATTCAATTGTTATAAACAATTGAAAATTGCTCCCGCTTATGAAATGATAAGAAAAAGTTTGAAAGAATACGGTTGACATGAACAGAATATTGTTAATGACAATTATAATTTGTTATAAACAATTTGAAATTTATTTAATAATGATATTGGACATTTTTTGAGTAATAATTATTATCTCAAGCACATTGCTTTTAGAAGTAAGCTACTTTTTAAACTGAATAAAATATGTAATTGATGTGAAAGAAAGAGTGGTATATTTATCTAAATCAGCATGTAAAATTTAATGTCGGTCTCCATAATTTAAAAGAATATCTATATTGCTGAATACCTTGAAAATGTCACCACATGATTAATTGGGGTTAATTACCTAAGGAATTTTCTCCACACATTAACCCGAATTTCATCAAAATAAATCCACTTTCTTTTGTGCTTTTATACACACGAGTATACACACACATTCTATTGATTAAAAGAGTATCCCTTTCAGTTTGGAGATGAGCGTAAATGATTAATTGAATTTTCGTGTAAGTTGAGCTATCCTTTGCTATATGTGTCGTTGAATTTGATAAATTTAAGAAGTGATTTAATTGGAAACACATTTCCAGATTGGCTTCATTTGTGTTTACCGATCGTAGGGATTACATTATCTTTGTATTGTAATATATTTTATTTTACTTGAGCCAATTAAGTATAATTTGTTTCATTCAAAAAATTATTTAATTAAAATACAAAACTATATTGGATTAAAAAAGTAAATATTAACATCTGTAACTGGGTATTTAAATTTCTTTCTTCAATATACTTTCCAAATTACAAATACACAAAAAAATCGAAAATTATAACTACTATTATCTAGTTATTTATTTAAAAAAGGGGCAATTTCATATATAGGTACTTGTCCCTTAAATTTACTCCTGCAATATTTTCTGACAACTTGTATTGTTTGATTTCAGAAAATGACGATTAAATTTCAGATTTTCCAGTGTCGCATTTGTTTAGAGATTTTGGTAAAAGCAAGCAACTTAAACAAAAATTATAGACCGTCCCTGGTTAACTTTCGTAAAACTTTGGAGATGGTTTACCAGTATCACAGTTGAATAACTTCAAGAAACTCCAGAATTCGGTTTTTCGATGTCCGAGTTATTGCACCAGTAACTGTTGAGTGACAGCCAACGCAGGAGTTAAATGAAATGTCAATGAAATGTCGCTCAAGATGGCGTGCGGTATCCTGAGTTTACGCCCAATACTTGTTTCTCTCTGGAACGATAATAAATCTTCAGATTCCCGTGTCCGATTGCTCGGGGTCCTGGAGGGTCAATTAAAATTGTCATTAGTTGGTCTTTGTGCTTAGGAAATTTTTTTTGGGGTATAAGTAATCTGGAATGCATCAAATTTGATTGCTTTTCGAGTTAATGAATTCGGTAAAATGTTGAGTGAGTAATGATAGGAAACGGTTTTCGATCAAATTCTCTTACAATTTTTAATTCGATTTGCAGTTGATTGATTTGCAGAATATAGTGTAAATTTACAAAATTAAAGCTTCTGTAAAATAATTGTGTAAAAACTTGGATATCTCTGTAAATTTACTATTATAGAGTTGGTATCTAAACATGTTGCAATACTCGTATACTACCAAACAATTACATTCGAAACACATCTTTCAATTTATCTGTCTTTAAGAAACCCAATCAAAATTATAAATGTGTCAAAGTAAACATATGTCAACTTAGGTAATTTTAAAACTGAAATTTTTCTTTTTTATAAAACATTCAAATAAATATTATTGTATAAATTTTAATTTCTATATAAAATACTTTTTAAAATATCATAAATTTATTCCATCAATTTTTATATCATACCAATATATATATAGGTATGAAAATATATTAACTGTAAATCTACGTTAAAGGTAAATAAATAAAAAAAAAAACTCTAATATATATATAATGAATGCCTTTCTCGAGTGTACTTATAGTATTATGTAAAATTCACGGGTATTCAGTCCAAGTCAATATAAAATCTCTACTTTGCCAAGCTTTTGACAAATTTATTGTCTTTATCAAGGCTTAAAATTATAAATGGTTAAAAATATCGAACATAAATAAATGGTATAACCTTACATGTCAAATGAGTTAAATTACGGCGGGCTTGTGCTACAAAATCTGTGCTTGTGCTACAGAATCTGTGCTTGTGCTACAGAATCTGTGCTTGTGCTGAAATTACTCCACAAGGAATCAGAAATGCTGTTGCAACACATTCGTAAGCGATATGATAAATGTGTTCAAATAAATGAAGGTTTAGTCAAAGCCACATACATTTGGCATTAAATTAGGTACTGATTAATTATTAAAATGTATTTTTGCTTTAGTTTTTTAAGTTGTGTTTTTATTGGTGTTTCTATTTTTATTGTAGTCAGTTTAAAAAAAAAGTATACAGAGTGTTTCCCAGTTTATTCATAAATAAATTTTACAAACACCGTTTTACCGTATTTTTATCAATTGGAACTTTGAATGGAATGAGATATCGACTTTGGATTTTTAGTATTCAACTGTATTATTGTTGGACATCATATTTGTCATGTTGTCAGTTTTTGAATTTGTTCACAATTTACGTAAAAAATAGATTTAAATACTTTATTTGCATAATTAATGTTGTTATAATTTTGTTGTTAATGAATATTTTTTATGAATTTATAGGTGTTTTTATTTATGACTATGTGAATCCAGTGGAGAGCTTAAATTTGAAAAAAAGTTGTCAAATAAACTTTTGCCGTTTTTGACAACGAAATAAAAAAAATAGAGTGCCTTGGAAATGAAAATTAAATAATGAAATTGTGAACCAAATGCAGTTTTTGATACTTAATCTAACAAAAAAAAATTTAAGAATCGGTTCAAAAATGCGCAGTTTACAGGGGTGTTTTTAATTCAAATGAGTCACACTGTATATATATATATTATTTATATAATATTCTTCGAGTGTAATATATATATATATATATATATATATATATATATATATATATATATATATATATATATATATATATATGCACCAACTTTAACACGTTTGCCACCGTTTAAATTCTTTTTTTATGAAGATAAGTCATTTATTTAATTTATTTTTAAAGTAATTTATAGAAACCTGTAAATCAACAAGATTCTGCAAGAAATTTTGGACGCCATTTACATTTTGAATCATGATAAACAGAAGAGTGTAGTAAAAAGGACAAAGGGGTAAAATATAGGTGGAAATAGCAGACAAAATAATGTGAATCTACAACGATAACCAGAAATGGAAACATATCAGCCGCTCATCAAATGTTATTTGTTAGAGGCCCCGTCAGGGAGTGAATACAGTAATCTGGTTCATATGACATTACGAGAATGTATATTATGCACTGTACACGAGGAAATTGTACGTATCATTAGACCCGCCCTAATCAAATATGTCTATCATCAAATACATGCCAATCATGGAGAGAAATTTGGTCTGGTTACTGACTACTGTTAACTAGAACAGGCTATATTTTTTGGATGATTCGCCAAGGTGGGACCAGTGACGGACTTACGTCACATAATGTTGTTCACTGTAATTAAAAATTCCGGTATACACATAACGTGTCTTTATTTAATTATTCAAAACTACTATTTTCTTACCTTAATTTAAAAAATATAGATTTTAAAAAACATTGCTTTGTGCATTTACTGTAGCTGAACGTGAAAAAATATAAACTTAGCTAGACAAATTAATTAATTATTAAAAGAAATTAAATACTAAATTTTTAATGTAATAAGAGATGGTAAAACATCAAAAGGAATTGCCTGAAAAAAAATAGAGACAGCACTAGAAAAATGCAAGACGTGAAAACATTTACAAAGTGAAATTTTTTTAACCCGATCCTGGTTTTAGGCTCACATAAACCGTATAGTTTGAAAAGATCCATTGTAAATTATTTGCTACCGCTGAATGCGTTTCATTTGCAGTATATTCCTAACAATTATTTTGATGAGAGATTCTCCAATATAATTCACCTACTTTAAACTGTGTTGACTCCATTTCGTAAATTGGTTAGTTAAATTAATGTTTGGATGAAAATTTATGTGCAATTGGATTTGTTTTAGGTTTTTATTTTTAGATACAATGTAAATTATTACATTTACATTTAGAGTGTTGGTGAACTTATACCTACAAATTCCTGGCACCTAAACCTCTTCTCAATTGGAGCGATCATTTGTAAAAAAGAACTTAATTCCTATTCAATATCTGCAATTATCTACAATTCAGTAACAAATCCTAGCATACTTTTAAATATTTACCTACTTTTTTATAATTAGGCATTCCTTAGCATATTGTTGTCCATAAACATTTTTTTCTCTTTTTAATAATTTTAACATAACTTTGAGTACTTCTGAATAAATAAAACTTAATATATTTTAAAAATGTTTGGTAATATAGTAATTACTTTACTGTACCGAAAGCGGCGGACAGATGCAGCAGTGCCTCAGTGCCCACCAAACCAACTTTCAGTCAAATGACTGGAGGTGTAAAAGCGGGCATTCTGCTGACCAACTATCCGGAGATGCTCCTGACAACGGAACAAATTGAAACCGTAAGGAGGCAATTCTGGACAAAATAATCGAGCTGAGAGGAAAGGCCGTCTTAAAGCCTTACTTTTATAGCTCCCACAATAGACCTGGTTGGTTAGCCCTAATGTGTACCGATAACGCCACCATGCAGTGGCTGAAAGATACCATTGGGGATACAACACCCTGGGAGGGTGCAATGCTGAGGGTCGTTGAGGAGGCAGCAAAGCCTCACAATGAAATATTGGTGGCGTACCTACCAGGCAGCCAGGGATATTCCACGGAAATTTAATGATGTTAGAGATACGGTTAAATACTCCACAAATTATTACAACAAATTTTGGAAAAATAAAGAATTCTCAAAAACGGGGTTCTAATTCGATCCCAATGTTTGTTTGTTTCTCTTTGAACGTCCGGATAGAAAATGCATTAATTTTAAAACAAACATGAAAATGTTCAGTGAAAAGAAAAACCAATATTAGTGGTGCAAGGTGTGAAATTACTAGAATTCGGGAAAAACAAATTGGCGTTGCTAAGGAATATACTAGTGGAGTGAATAGAACAATTGCTTTATTTAAGGTTATTTTATAAGATTCGGTAGGATTTGGGCTATATTAGATACCAGTGGAGTAAAATAGGATAATTATTGTTCCATTTAGAAGTATTTGGATTAGATTGGGTTTGATAACAGTGAAGTAAATAGGAAAAATATTGTTTTAATTGGGTGTGTTTGGATTAGGATCGGTAGGATTTAGGTTCAGTTTGATACCAGTAGACTGAATAAATTCAATAATAAATTAAGAATTATAATATATATATATATATATATATATATATATATATATATTACGAGTGTTGGTATGTTTTTGCATTTACCTGACTAAAGCATGCCATTTTATGGGATTATCTATTTTCAATTCTGATTCAAGTAATCACCTTATATTTATCTTCAGATACATTTAATTTGATATCAATAAAAAATTATACTCTTTCATTTAGTAATTTTTAAATTAAAAAAAAAAAATCTTATAAATATTTTTAATTTATCCTTAGGAAATTTATGCATTCGACAGAATTTAATTACTTTAAGATGTGTAACTATAATCCGAATTAACAATAGGTACTGGACCAAGAATTCAATAATCCCATCGAACCGCAATTTGTCCTTTGATCTTTGCAGCGGAGATTATTAATATTTTACACTTGATGAGATACTTTAATACCGACTGGTTGAGGCCTGGTAATCCTTTGACTGGAGTTTGATCGTGTGATCGATCATTTTATGAATATTCAAAACGCACGCAGATGACTTACATGCGTCACTTTTTTATACAAGCACAAATGATGCGGGTGCGGAAAATTAATAGTTCACCGCAATAAGGTAGTCGCAGTTGTTTCAGGTATAAAGGGGTAAACATTTTATATTAATCTTTATTGTTAATTTTTCATTGTTAAAGTAATTTTATAAATTTTACGAATCTTTTGAGTAAATTTGTTCTATTAATAAATTCATTGTATAACACATTCAATGAATATTGATTAATTTAAAAAAAAAGATTAGATATTAGAGTAAAGGTTTCATCGCTAAACTTAATAAGGAGAAAATAACTGTCATTGTGAGATAGACATATTGACATAGTAACATCGAACATGTTACTTATGTCAATCTTTTGTGGTTTCTTCAAGAATCTCAAATGAGCACGATAGTTTCAAATTGCTACAATCTTAGATTATTAATTTAACTTCTAGCAACCTAGTGCTCAACAAGTGCGTCGTTTAGGGAAGGAAAAAGGGGAATTTGCTTCCTCCTCCCGTCTTTAAAAAAGAAATATTTGTGAATGATGTAAACGATTCCTATACATTTTTAATTTTGGCTGATGAAACCACTGATATTTCAGGATATGAACAACTATCTCTGATAGTCCGATTTTTAGGCAGCAACAATAGTTTACGGGTTGATGGTTGTTTAGTAATGTCTGGGAAAGAAAACAGCGTGCAATATTCCAAAGCCAATTATTTTTTTGGCAGTTCACATAAATTAAACATTGTTATTAATAGTTTAAGCGCTGTTTCTCAAAAATAGATATGCACGATAAAAAAGTCATCAAGTTTTTCAGAGATAGTCCTTAAAGAAGAAATTTTTAGGGCAAAATATAAATCCATACAAATATTTTTAGAAATTTTTTCTAAAATACGATAATTACTAGAACATTTTTAAGGAAATCATCATCGTCCCAGATTGACTCAACGTAAAATTTTATTCATACTGTGACCAATTTCACGTTATTGGTTTCATTAAAAATAATTGCCAAATACTTTTCGCAGCTGGAACCAGTGACACATCAAGGTACATCAAAAGACCTTGTCGATAAAAATCATATTGATCAGTTTCGTGTATTTCAAACAGATTAAAATAATCCAGAAAATGTTGTCTATACTACACTAAAAAATACGTATTCGTATACTTTTAAAGTGAAATAGCTTTAGTATTTCTCTATATGATTGAAATAAAAATTATTCTTAGGTCTAAATAACAAAAATTTTATGTTAAAAAAAAATTTGGTGTAGCTAGTAGCGTGTTTTGCCTCCTCTACTTCGGATTACAGCATTTATGCGTCTAGGCATGCTTATAATTAAATTTTGGATGAAATCTTAAGGAATTTGTGCCCATGCTGTGATAACAGCATTTTTAAATTCTCTCAGGTTTCTAGGTGCAGGTATTTGACGTTTAACATTTTTCTTAAGGTGATCCCATAAATGCTCGATTGGATTCAGATCTGGGCTTTTTGGTGTCCACTGCATAACTGATATACCAACTTGATTAAAATAATCGAGTACCTCCTCAACTATGTAAGGTCGAACGTTTACTTGCATAAACAGGAAATTGGGTTTTAAAAAAGGACCGAAAGGCATCACATGTTTTATTCCAATATTCTTAAAATAGTAATAAGCATTCATAAATCTCGTACAGACAGAAACTAATTCTGTGCGAGCGTTAAAGCATATACCACCCAGAACATAACAAAGCCACCGCCGAATGAAATCCTTGCAGATATACAGAATACAGAATTCACTAGACACAGGCGGAGGCCGACAAAGCCCTCATAAATATGCACCCTGGTTGTGGTCAACTCTCGGACTCCAACAAATAACAGGGCCGGTGGTAACAATACAATTATATTATATAACAGATCGAACGAGAAAGCAGTATAATAATTTAGGAGTGTGTAGGGAAAATTTGTCTGAAAATCTTATAATGAAGCCTTCCTTGTTCGATTTATTTTTCTAATTTTCCGGGGTCAAAAATTAAACAATCTAATACAAAAACGTATTACTTTTAAAAAAGGAACAATTCATATGCTTACTTTTAACAAAAAAACAACGCACACAATTGTTTATCTTCTGAAAAAAAAAATAAAACTCTAAATTTACGACTTGTTTTGATAGCTGTCATTAAAAAGGAGACAAAATATGCATAGCCTTATTGCGTTAATTTTGTCCAGGAGCTTATTTACCGAGAGTTATTTACCGTAAAAACGCGCCTTGAAAAACATCAAACCGCATGCATAGATCAAACATTAAAACTAAGAGCCGAAGAATATTTCAGAATTTCCATTTTTATCCTACTCTCTTCTTAGAGGTTTTAAAACTAGATTTTTAAATAATGTTCTGCTGTACCGCTTTTTTACTTACATTTCTTCATCCAGCACTTATCATAGAAGGCAGGGAACTATTACTGGAGCAAATAAACCAGATTTCAAAAGGGTATGAAATAGAAAATTTTGAAGAGTGCTTCTATGTGAAAAGAACGAAAAGAACGCCAAACCGGTTAATTATCATCATTGTTTAAAGAATTTTATTACTTTCCAGCAATTTCCAGAGCAATATTTTTACTTTGCCTCCCAAAACATGTAGAATTAAAAGATCTTGTAGCAGTCTTTAAAGAGAAAAAACATAGGTACGGTCAACAATGACTGAAAATGCGATTATTCGGAATATGTCTCATAAGTGTACACCAAGAGAAGGTCAAAGTTAATCCATTTTCGTTTCGAAACCAAAATAGAATTTTTTTGCCCCTCCCCAAAGAAAGTTTCAACGACGTCGTTGGTGCTTAATCGAGACTCCTAAAGAAGCCAAAGAAGAGTTAATGACAAAACGTTAAATCTAAATTATGAGTCCATTTTTTAGTGTGAAAGATTTTGTAACCAATTCAATTACAATATTCCGATAACTCGTATATCGACAACCTCATAGTTTAAAGGAAAAAAGACTTTTAGTATTTTAGTTTATAAAGTGTTTATTCCTTTCGTTTGTTATTAATTATATGGTTTAATTTATACCGATTAACAACATTAGTAAAAAGAATATGGAATATTTATTCTAAAAAATCATATTTTCAAATTCAAAAAAGCGACATCATGTACGTATTGGAGTTTAAATGGATATGGTAAAAAGCTACGTCACTGGAGAGAGTTGGCTGAAGGAAAACAGATCTCCACCGCAACATTTCATTAAGGGTTATAATTCTGGTAGACCACTGAGTGCCTGATATGGCATGGCTGTTACTAATTTATCAGGTGCTAAGTTTAAATTCGGACGCGTAATGGTAACCTTTTCCGGTCGGAACAGATTATATTTTCCATGATGAGTCCACGTTTTATTGTTTCCCAACAATAGGACACTTGTCGATTAATATAAAAAAGTGATCTTTTCGAGGGCGCCACATGGTGTACTTTGTATTAATCTAATAGAACACTGTCCCTCTGCGTTTAGAATTAATTAAAAGTTGAGATGCGTTCAACTGACAGGATGAGTTCCTGACCCTGGGAACCTCTGCACATTTATACTGCAGGACCGGTCTTTTTATAGTTTTAAAGTCACTATATAAGCAGCAGTCTATTCGAAAAAAATTTCATTGTATTACTAGAGGTTTTTTAAATAAACACACATTAATTGATTACTTTTTTACTGTATATTTTAATGCATATTAATCTTTTTTACTAATAATCATTATTGTTCAAAAACGTGCATAAATATTATTTTAAGATTTTTTTTAATGCTCGCTATTAATGCTGTAGCTTTTATTTTAATTATTCCCTAAAAAGACAAGTATATTATTTATTTAGTTTTTTACCAAGATCTTAAATGCAATGATATTTTAATTTATTGATTTATACTGATTCCATCATCAGTACTATCCAGACAGTACAACAACAAGTTAAACATAGATCTATTAAAAGAGATATAAGATAAAAGAAACAAGAGATCCCATCAGATACCAAAACACGAGCGAGAGCGAAGTGAGCGAAGTGTTTTAAAAAAATTTAATAGTGTTGCGGCCAAATTAATGAACTAAATCTTTATCGCAAATGTGACAAAATAAATAAGAGGTTGGGCCTTAATCATAATTATTCGTACAACATTTTTCTCTGAATGTGGTACGCATTTAAATATTAAAAAATTCCTTTTTAGAAGCTACAAGTTTTAAGTTAGTGAGATATAATACAGTCCGACCCTGCTAACAATCAAATTCTATATTTATTTCGTTATGAGCATTAATAGTTTTTACTGAATTACGTTGTATTATAGACCTTATTTTGACGCTTCAATGATTTCAGCAGGTTTAGCACCACCTGTTTGGAACATCAGAAGAAAATAATTGTTTGATTTTGGTAGATACGAACTGAGTCCGTAATTCGTGTATTATACAAGGTGGTTTTACTTAAAAGGTAGCTCTAACAGCAGCCTCTACTTCAATAAAAAGCAACATTAATTTATTAAATCCATTAGGTATACGAATATTTTATATTCACAACTACAAATGAATATCTTAAAACCATTATTATTATTTTTATTTTTATTGCAGTTCACATAAATTAAACCTTGTTAATAATGTAAGCGCTGTTTTAGAAGTCCAGGAATGCATGAGTCCGATCAAAAAAGTCAAGATTTTCGAAGATAGTCCTAAAAGAAGACATTTATTACCAAATGTTCCTCATTTATCGGAAACTAGAAAGACGACAAAATTTAAATCCATACAATTATTTTCAGAAAAATTTCCTGAAATACGAGAGCTACTTGAAAATATTTTGGTAAATCATTTTAATTCACAAACTTGTTCTAATTGTCAATTATTTTAGCATTTCCACTTTTATCCCTTTTTTGGACTTTCTTATCAGCGGTTTATAAAAGGTCCGTGCAGCTGTAACCCCCTTGTCACTGATTTCAAATTTCAAGGGTTAGAATTTATGTACTTTTAATGTGCTTATTTTATACCGCTCTTAGAAATTTTGTAGAAACCCCATGATTAGCGGGATTTTTTTTAAAAAACGAATTTGGGTGTGTAGTTCCTCGTTCAGCTACACCCCCCGTTTCAGAAATCGATGAAGAAATGCAATAAATAAAGTACAGAAATTATAAAAAATTTATGTGCTAAGAGTTGAGACGAGATCAGGTGCTGTAGGGTCATACCTTACGTAGATACAGGGGATGATGACGCGTATACCAATATACGTGGATACACATTCCACTAATGAAAAACAATATCTTGCCTTTTTAAATGATTTTTGTACCGTATAAACTCTTGGAGTTCTCATAATCGGGAAATGAGCATAATTTGAAAAGTTTATGCGGTACAGCAATCATTTAAAATACTAGGATTTAGTATTTTGATAGTAGAATTTGTATCCACTTCGAGTTTCTGGGTACATATTTTTTTCAACCCTTATAATTAAGGAATGAGCATCATCCTACTAAAAATTCCATATCTAGAGGCAATAACTCGAAGAGTTTATAAGGTACAAGAATCATTTAAAATGCTTAGATATACTATTTCGATAGTAAAATGTGTATCCATTTCGGGTTTCTGGGTACATAATTTTTTTAACCCTTGAAATGAGTATGAGCATCATCCAAAAGAAATTCGTTATTAAGAGGTTAATTTCTCGAAGAGTTTATTCCTTATCTAGAGTTCCATTACTCGAAGATACGGTACAAAAATCATTCATTCAAAGTACTAAGATATAGTATTTTCATACCTAAATTTGTATCTACTTCGAATTTGGGTACATAATTTCTTGAACCCTTATAATCGGGAAATAAGTATTATTTCACTAAAAATTTCGTATCTAAAAGCTATAATTTGAAGAGGTTATCAGGAACAAAAATCATTTAAAGTACTAGGACATAGTATTATAATAGTAGAATGTGTATCCACTTCGAGTTTCTGGGTACATATTTTTTTAACTCTCATAATCAACGAACATGCATTAATCCTTCCAAAAAGTCTTTTAATGGTTTTTTCTGTGCAAATACCTTCTAAGGAAAAAAAATTTACCCCCTTCTTTCCATGACCACCCTCTTTCTCCCCATGCTGGTTACGTTCTGTATTACTTTTTCCTCCTCAATTTCATCCTACTATTATGGTTGATTTATTCGTAGGTACACTTCGTACGTATATTGGTATAAGCGTCATCATACCCTGTATCTTCGCAGGGAATGATCCAGCAGCACCTAATCTCGTCTCAACTCTTAGCACATAAAAAGTTTTTAATTTTTGTCCTTTTTTTTATTGTATATCTTAATCAATTTCTGAACCGAGGGTTGTAGCTGAACGAGGAGCTATATCTCCCACATTTGACTTTTAAAAAAAATTCCACTAATCATGGAATCGGTACCTACAAAATTTTTAAGGCAAGAAACTATCACTGGAGCAAATTAACTGGACTTTAAAAGTGTCTGAAAATCATTTTTTGACCGATTGAAGAATAATGTGACTACTTTTCAGCAATTTCCAGAGGAATAAAGATATTTCTCCCACAACATACATACATACATAAAGTCACGCCTTTTTCCCATAGGGGTAGGCAGAGACCACTTCCTTCCACTTGCTACGGTTCGTACACACATCTTTTGCTTCCTCTACTTTCATCAGTGCTCTCATACATGCTCTTCGGTTGTTGGTACTTTTGACCTGGCCTTTCTTCAAAACAATGTTGATCTGATCGAGATATGTTCTCCGAGGTCGTCTCTACCGATTTGCCCATTCACACTCGCCTTATAAATTTGTTTCATCAATATTCCTTCATCCATCCTTTCTACGTGTCCAAACCATCTAAGCATTCCTTTATCTATCTTTGTGACCACATCTTCTTTTACACCACAGCGTTTCCTTATCTCACTATTCTTAACTTTATCCAACCGAGTCACTCCGGCTATACTTCTCAGACTACTCATCTCCACAGCATTAATCCTATTTTCATGCTTCTTCTGCCAAACCCAACATTCACTACCATACATAAGTGTGGGAACCAACACACCTCTATGCACCGCCAGACGTGCCTTTTTTGACACTTTCTGGCTATTCATAAAGCTATGCAGTGCCCCATTCATTTGTTTACCTGCCAACACCCTTCGCTCAATGTTACTGTCATACTTTCCATCTCTAGTAAATTTTGAACCCAAGTACACAAATTCATTAACTTGTTCCACTCTTTCTCCCTCAATCGAAACCCCACAGTTTGTCATGCTTTCTTCTCTTTCAAAAACCATTACTTTCGTTTTGCTCACATTTATTTTCATCCCTTTGATTTTCAGGGAATCATGCATAACATTTACCATCGCCTGCAACTCCTCTTCAGATAACGCTAATATGACTTGATCATCGGCGTAAAGAAGGCATTTGACGATCAAATCATTCATTTTTAATCCATACGCACTCTCTTTCAGATCTTTTAAACAATTGTCTATGTATAAGTTAAACAGCCATGGCGAAGCCACACATCCCTGTGTCACACCTTTTTCGATGTAAAACCAGTCCGTGCAAGCTCCGTTTATCCTGACACAAGCAGTGGAATCCTTGTAAAGTGATTTCCTCTCCTTTTACCATATTACCATCTTGGTTTCTGATTCTTTCCAATTGCGAGGTAGTTTTTTTACCTCTGGCTGTTCTTATGGACTTCCAGAAGAGTTTAATATTGTTTTGGAAATCGTCAGATAACCTTCTATCAAATTCATCTTTATCACTGTCCTTATTTTTTGCTACAACCTCTTTTGCCACACCTTTTAACCTTTTATACTCATTCTTTGCCTTGTTTACATCCTCAATCGTTGCCTTTTGCGTTCTTTGATTGGCTTTTGTAGCTAGCCACTCCAGCCAGGCTTTCTTTTTTTCTGACACTGCTTTTTGAACCTCTACGCACGTTTTCTGTAACTTGCATCCTTTCCTTCTTTTACTTATACCGCATACTTCTATAGCAATATCCACAATTCCTTTCTTGAATGGCTTCCACAATTCTTCAACCTCACATGCTTCATCTAAACTGTCAAATTTCTCGGTCAATTTACTAACGAACTCCTCTTTTATACCTTCTTCTTGCAAATTCTCAACTTTTATACGCTCTAGTATACTACTTGATTCCTGCACACGATGGCGCCACCGCTTAAAGAGACCTCTTATTCGGCTTATTACTAAGAAGTGGTCTGTGTCAATACCTGCACCGCGGAATGCACGAGTGTCCATTACTTTCTTTTTCAATCTTTCATCCATAATTACAAAATCAATTATACTTCTTTGTTGTCCTTCTTGTCTTGTGTACGAGTGGATCCTTTTATGGTTAAACATTGTGTTTGTTACCACAAGATTTCGCTCCAAACATATTTCAAGTAGATTTTCTCCCTTTTCATTTACTCTGCCGTCACCGTACATTCCCAGAACACTGCCATATCCATCACGCTTTACTCCTACCCAACTATTAAAATCACCCAACATTACAATTCTTTCATTCTGGTTACACCCATTTAAAATATCTGTCACACTATCCCAAAACTCCCGCCTCTTTTTCTGAGCTTTTAAAGACTGGTTCCACTGCGCATCTTGTGGGGCATAAACCCCTAGCAAAAAGATACGAGTAAGACCAACCTTCAGCCTCACCCAGAGGAGTCTTGGGCTTACACATTGAAAGTCAGTCACACATTCATTCATTCTAGCAGAGAGTATTACACTAACGCCCTGAGAACCTCTGCTAGTTTCCGGAACTCCTGACCAGTAGGCTGTATAAGGTCCATGTGTTGTGGATTCACATCCTTTCCGCTTGGTTTCATTTACACAAAGAATATCAATCCATCTTTCTTCTATCATCGTGTAAATTTCATCAATTTTATCATTTAATCCTCCCCTCACATTCAAAGTAGCAAAGTGACTGTCCGCAGTCCACATTTCGCCCTCACAAGAAGCATGACATGACAGGTGGCGACGCCTATCGCTATCGTGTTGGTTATAGTCAATACGACTATTACTCATAGCTTCCCATGAGATAAATTCAAATTATACTAGAATAAATGCATAACAAATTAAAATTAAAGTCAAATGCACAATTGAAAAATCTTTAAGCACTCTTTAAAGAGTAAAATCATGAATAAGAGTAATATTACACTTTGTACACTTATGGGGAATACTCTTTTATTATTTATCTAATTACAAGATAAATATTTTGACCACAGTTATTTATGTTGTACCAACACTGTTTGTGTTAAAATCTTTCGAGTAATTAATTTTTATTCGAAAATCTGCCTTTACTCTCTTCCCACTTACTAATTAAAAAAATTAATGAATTATGAAAACGTACAAATTACTAAATGATATAAAAAATGTTTCACTTAAAAACGAAAGTCGCTTCATTTTTTAGAGAATATGCTAAAATCAGTTTTACAATTAAACGGATCATACTGTATATGGTGGAGGATGATGCGTGACAAGACGATGCAGAACCAATCGAATTGGCGATCATTATCAATTATCAATCATTTCATCACCGTAATAACCGTTTTTATTTAAAACAGTATATTTTGTAACGGTTGGAATGTATTATTTAATTTAATTCTGAATTTGTTTGCACGATTTACCAAGATAAAACTTCTTTTTGAAATTTGATTATAGTAATTACAAATATTCATTGGTATTATAGTCTAATTGTGTCACTATTACGCACTTTGGCAACAATATACCTATCACAATAAAAATGATGTCATAGGAGAAGTTGTTATTGGAAAAAATATATAAATTATAATCTATAGGTACTATTTGTGGTAAATTTGTAAATAATAAAAATTAATAGGGTAAATTACTATTTTACTTACTGTTCAGTTAAAAAAACTTAAAAAAATAGTTTCAAATATTAGTAGTTGGAAGATTCATTATACATAAACAAACTATAGCATATTTAACGAATATACGGTGGTTTCGGATTATCGTTAGAAACTCAATAACCAGTATTAATTGTACATTTAAGAAGTACGAAAGTAAATTTCCCTAATATATTAAACGAATTTCGTAGGTAACGAATTTTATTTTATAAGGAACTGATCTGTTTTTAATACCTTTATTTATTGTACATAAAAAGAGAGGTAGGTAAGTTTTCCAAACAAATTTTACTAATTAACTAAGCTATTAAGCCTTAAGCTTTTCAAGTAGTGTATGTATACCTAGTGGACCGCGAAAAGGCCGCGACGTGTTTTAGATGTAAATCTATTAATATTGAATGTACACGCTTATTTTATTGCGGAAAAGGACAATGGAGATCCGTTGCTACCAGTTTTATCTATACGTAAGCGTGTGTGTGATGCGATAGGCATTGGTAAAACAAAATTAACCTCAGTTTTAAAAAGTGTAAAAGATGGAAATAGTGAACAAAAAGATGAAAAAAAGGAACATGTCTCTTTAGATTTAATATTAGAAAAAGTAAAGTTAAATTTTCTAGAACGAGTCTATAAAATAGAGCGACAGTAAAGGAAAAAGACAAATTATTGTGCATGTAGGTGGAAAGCATGGTTTTGTTGATGGGGTGGATCTTTTATTTTCGTCAATATCAAAATCGGCCGATTATCATGACAATATGGATACAGAGGTGTTTGTGAAATGGTTAAAAGAGAAACCATTACCATCGTTACATGAACCATCTGTCATTGTAATAGATAATGCTCCGTACCCTTCGGAAATTTTAAATAAGCAACCAAAAAACTCCTGGACGGTACAAAAAATAAAAGAATGGTTAACGAACAAAAATATTTAATTTCTACAGTTATGCTTCAAGCCCGAATTATTATGGGTAGCTAATAGGCACGAAAGAGAAAAAATTTACAAAGTGGATAAAATTATACTCAGTTATGCACATCGTGTGCCTTATCATTGCCAATTTAATCCCATTGAGTATATTTGGAGAATATGCAAAACTTATAATGACAATCACATTGGATCTAATGGTTACAGTGATAAGGCTGTTTTGAAAACCTGGCAACGAGCACTTAATACTGCCACTTCTGAAATTTGGGAAAAATGTGTCACAAAATTTAAAAATATAATAATATAATATAATATAATTCCATAAGGAATGGTGGGTTTTCGAAAACTGCAACGAAGCAGTTCATCCTATTATCATTTACAATCCGAATGAGGATAGCGACGACAGTGATTCCGATTATAATTACTATAAAGCTGATGCTGATAATACCGTAAGTACTACATGATTAAACAAATTTATCAAATTTGTACCGATAATTTATTTTTGTTTCCTTTTAACATAATTAAATATGTGCCAATTTCTAACCAAAAAACTCATCGAGAGCTACATCAACGATTTCTGTTCACAATACAGCAAAAAATAAAAATAAAACCTCTCAACAAAAGCATAATAATAAACAAACAATTTTCGGGTTTAAATCTTAGGGGAATTTAATAATGTACCTCTCAACACAGTGCGCCCGTCGATGTCTTGGTGACTAATCCGATACCGTCGTAAATTTTTGAAATGAGCTATACTGCAAATTTTAATATAAATAAAACAATTTTTTTTTTTTAATAATAAATAGTGAAAGGTTTATATACACTTAAAAATAGTCTTATAGTCCCAATATTCCCAATAATTAATATTTTAATATTGTTCAGCAGGTTCATTAAATAAATTTTATTTTTAACCCACATTGTACGTCACTGTATTTTCCGATGTTTTTACTTTAGCACAAAGAGCTATAAAAACATTTATAAAAACAGCTTTTTGTTGTTATTCTATATTTTGCCGGTTGAAGAAAATGTGTTAAAATTGATTTGAGTTCAAAGTAAATCACAGGAATTTTTGAAGTGAATATGAAAAGACATTCGTAAGAAAATTGCGCTTGACAAACAGATGTCAAACAAGTAATTGGCTCATCTTAAAGCGTAATTTTTCGTGTCCGTTATGTAGAAACTGGGGATCTGAGAGGCACACATGACACACATGAGATCTACAACCCATAATAAACATCTTTTTTTTTCAATTAGCTGAGGTAACGGCACCTGAGTTACAAATTCAGCTGTTGCAAACACATAGAAAACAAGTTGACCATTACATATCGTTTGCACGAAGCTTACTTAGTATCAAGAAGACCACTAAGGTGGCAGTTTTTCGCGCTGCCCGTTTAGTAATACGTGTTTTGGTAAAATGATGATGAGTCAAGATTTGAGGTACATCCCGACATAAGACGTGTAATAGTGTGGAGATAATCGGGCAATGAATCACGATTGCAGAATATAAAGGATTATAAAGGAATATGGATTGCTATGGCCTGTGCAATCACCATATATGCTTTAACGAAGAGTTTTTAGAGGTGGCAGACATTTTTAGAATCACCAACATTTATAATAATAAATGATCGAGGAGGACACTCTACTTATTAATTTATTTTATTTTGGAATAAAATTGAATTTATATTTAAATTTTATATTTGACTATTTCAGGTTATTTTCAAGTTTTTTTAAAAATGTTTTGTTAACAAAAAATGGGTCGTGGTTTATATAAGCTTTGTCAAAATTAACTTGCTTTAATTTAACTTTGCAACTGCAACACCCTCCTTTAGTTGAACATTTTCAGCCCAGAATAGAATATTCGATTAATTTCCATGTATGTATTTGGACAGGGAGTTTTCACCTCTTTTGTAAACAAAATAAAATTAGTTTGATAGCCAGTATGTACCACATTATGAAATATGTCACTATGGTAATTACATGAAAATAGATAAATTTGCATATAAAGTATGACACGCCTGGTTGACTATTTTCTAGGGTAAGGGGTCTGAAGAAACACCATATGAAACAATGTGAATTTAACCCTTTTAATCGAATTAACTCTGGTTATAAGTAGAGCGATTTTCCATGATAAAATATTCATAGGGTTACACAAATAAATATTCATGCATAAAACAATTATTCTTTTATTGAATTGCCATTTTTTATTACCACCTTGGCATCGGCTGGCCCTTCATAAAATTCATCAGATGCAAATTGACAATATACAAACAATTAGGAATCCCTTGTGCATTAACACAATGCCTATTCCATTATTAGTACCAGGAATGCCATTACCACGATGGCATGGACAAATATGTCTCGCCATCCCTCCAAATTCAATTTGCTCACGGACTCGTAGTACGCAAAGGATTAAAAAACCCGTTTAAAGTCCTTTATTGCACCTCTATACAGAACAATACCCATTCATGTGGGCATACGACGAAAGAATGTCCGCGAAATGATTCACACCAGTTTATTTGATTGGAATTTTGAAAATGGGGCATTTTAATTATTCAAAAAGACCTGAAAAGAATAGAAATGACTTTTAATTATTGGTCAAGTCTACGTAGAGGTGTTAACCCCCGGCTTAATTAAATTTGTGATGGGACATTTTAAAACGAATTCAGAAATTACCTTTACACTTTTGAACTATTTTTGAAATTATTAATTCCAACTTTTATAGAACTGATATTCTTTTTTAATAAATTAAAATGTTTTATATTTTATTTCTTAAACAATTTTAATTTACCAATCCAGAATTTTTAATTATTTTTTTTCTACTTATCTAACACCTACTATACACAACATACGGTTAACCATTTTAATGTTGGACATCCCACGAATTTAATATACATATATAAGACTGTTACTTAGGAAATGAAGGAAAAATATCATAAAATGTGAGTCAATGAATAACTACTAGCTGAATGGTGTAAGTGTGCGTATGGTTAAAGCCTTTTGTGATATTTACCAAAAAATCTTACAGCTTATTTTGTGATTTATTACAGTATTTAAAATACATTATTATGCACCTATCTTTTGTATATTTAATTACTACAAAAATCACTTTTTAGCACTTGAGTAAATAACTGACGTTGTTGAAACGCTTAAATAAAATAAAAAGAAATATGATTAATTTTTTATTACGGAAATAGTCTTATACACTCCCAATAATATAAAATTTTAATTAGAATTATTTCGCTTTATCTCAGTACCTTTTTAAAAAAAATTCAGAATTCAATTCAGAAGCTGTGATATAAAAATTTATGTACACAATTATAACCTAATCGATAAGGTCTGTTACTTCCAATTATATCATAAATAACTGTCATCAGATAATTTCTTCTCCCAATAGCTAACAGACCAAAATAATAGAAAATTTGTTAAGCAACGTTTTCGTAATGGTATTATATTATGCATTGTGTCATACGATATTTTTTAGTAGGTATAAATACATCATAACTTGAGGTTAAATTCAATAATTATGATGCATTTTATCGATCGATAGGTCAATGTTATTTGAAACTTCATTAGATTATTAAACGTCATTTTTGACGTACGTATTAAAAGTGTCGACGGAAATTGAAAAATTAGCTGCCGAAGCCATGATAAATTTAATTTTTGTAAAATTTTGGAATTTATTTTACAAAGACTATGAAAAACTGTTATTATGGATGGAGCAGAAGCAAATTCCAAATATCGACGAATCGGTAATGTTAGCGTATAGGTATGTGTACATTAGCAAAAACTTGCGACATTTATTGCAAAAGTAAATGTCAGCGTCTGTGTAATAAAGATACCGACCTCTCAGGCATTTTTTTACAGACGCTACATTTACTTTCGCAATAAATGTCGCAAGTTTTTTGCTAATGTACATTGTATACGTACCTTATATATTATGTCCAGAATTTATAAATCTTTGCCACTTTGCAAATATTACAAAAACAACTTTGACAATATTGGAATATATTTAACATTATGCAAGGCGAGTGAAATTTATGTACCTATTCCCCTAACTATAGAATTAAAAATATTATAATTTAAAATATTAAACTCGATAAAGAAGATAAATTAGCTATTTTTAATATCTCTTAATCTCTTTTGATTTGGTAATTCATAATTTAAAAAAAAATTATTACAAAGCTATTTATTTTTTAAATCAAAAACAAAAATTTAATAAAACATGCTGTTTGAAATGAGCACAATGCCACGACTGAATAATATATTCAAGGGCACGTATACTTACAAAATCCACTGAAATTTTATTTTAATTTATCTTGTTCACTTTGGATTTAATTATTTGACATAATTAATAACACACACAATAGTGAAAAACATGAATTCGCATATATTTAAGCCAGTCGAGAGTTTTAATAAAAAAAAATATTTTACAACAATGTCTAAGTGATTTAAGAAACTTGAACTCTTACCATCAAAATTATAAAACTTGTTATAAAATAAATAAAAATATTTGATCTTATCATTTTCTATGTTTGCGATTGTACTAAAATAGTTAAAACATTGTTTTGCGAGTTTTTAATTGTATTTAAATTAGTAAAAATAAAAAAGAATTAAATTAAAATTGTAGTTTTAAAAAATATACATCACAAAACTTTTTTTATTTGCAAACAATAACAGTTTAAAAATTTATTAATTTTAAATAGATGTGTATTAAATGAGTAATTGAAGATGATTTTAAAATTGGTCGCACTTTAACTTGCCGTTAAAATCATATGCTAAGATGACATCTAAAAACCGCAAAATTAAGGCAATTTAAAAATTATTTATTATGTGTTTATAAATTGATCAAAAAATTTTTAGATTTTTAAGTTGAAGCGTGCCTAGATATACAATAAATATATACACTACTGGACAATTGGTAGGGATCATCACTTTATATTTTTTGACCTATTTTGCTATTGGTTACAACCTTAATAACTATAAAATGATTTTTTAGGTTTAAAAAGGTATATAAAATAACAAACAAAAACTCAAAATATAGGTGTATGTCATTTAAAATTTAAACAAAATTAGTGTCTAACCGTTAGCTGAATTAATCGGTCTTCCCGTAGAGTCTAGTACTTCTCTGGGGACCTCCACTATGCACATACACTGCTGTGTGGTTGACCAGATACAGATTATAAGGACGACTTACTATACTTTGCGATACATTTGAACATTCAGCCACTTTATGCTGCGACAACCCTTTATGTAGCCAACGCACAATTTGTTTTTGTTGTACGGGATGTAAACTTTCTGTAGATAATGCATTATTTAGTATAAGGAAGACACAAAATAAAAAAATTAAAGAAAATAATGCATTTATCCCTATCAATTGTTGAGTAGTGTATATAGATATGTTTTTCTATTTATTGTTATGTACAATTTAAATAGATTTTTGTATTCTAGGAATTTCTATCAACTTCACATTAAATATGTAAAAGGGTAAGCCTTGGAAGTAAATAGAAAACTTATCACGCAAATTCTGGAAGTTTTTGAAACACTTATTCCCGTAATAACGTTTTAATATATCTGGAGGTTTGTAAAACAAACCCTCTCAATATTCATTGTATTTAAATGAAGCATAAAAACAACACGTAAATATTGGTTTGTTCCAAAACACGCGATATAACGATGATTAATTTTCCAAACTGATACAACATGCCTCGATGAATCTTTGAACCGAAAATTGTCTTCACCAGAAACGTTTTTCGTCAAAACATTTGTATACATTATGTTTTTTCCCTATGTAATTTTTTATCAATCACAAAACTATATTGTGTTGTTGAAATGTGTTTGAGCTATTATTTTTAAATATTATTACCACAAAAAAGAGTAGTACAAATTGTTCAAATAATATTACTAGAAAAATATTGGGATAGTACGTGAGGTGTTTAACTCTTTAAACTATTTTCAAAAGTTATAGGTTGTGAAAAAACTGGACTATCAGTAGCTCTAGATTTAGATGACAATATATCAGATATGATAGGAGTAACATTTTTCGGGACCCTACTTAGCTCAGTAAGGCTATTATTCATAGTCGAGTCTCACTTGATACTCACATAGTCACAAACCAATTCTCGGAAGTGTCAACTCAAAACTCAAACGTAGAGTACTGGTTGGACTTACTTTGACCATTGATTTCTAATAATGTTAACCTAACTTTTTTGACGTCTTAAAGGTGAAGAAATTGCAATTATATTTGTTTTCAGTTTTGTGGCATTGTACAAAATGTTTTTAGTGCTTGACGTGTTTGAAGACCTTTTGAAACATGATGGGCGAAAAAATTAACCAGTTTAGCAAGGCTACAGTTACCAAGAGTCTTTTGCCTCTTGTAACTGAATGCTTGCAGAAACCAACTAATCATGGTTTACTTATACCTTCAATTTTACAATTATTAGTTTGCAGCCAGGTACCTACTTACATTTTCTTACGTATTTTTAGAATGTGATGAATTAAATTTCCACTACAGGTAATCAAAAAGAAATGAGATAATGTAAAAACCAGAAATGATGTTGAAAGATTATTTGGAACAAGAAAAAAACGTGATTTATGTCTTCAGCAGGTTTTGCAAACAAATATGGACACTTCTCTTTCGATTATATGTGCAACATTTGTGCTACATAACATGTTTCAGAAAAAATATTGATGATTTTGAGGACATTGTTCATGATGATTTTGTACTTAACAAATAATATCAATGAGGCTGAACATGGCTTAAGTTTTAGAAGAAATTTTATTTAACAACATATTCATTAAAATAAAAATGCATTAGTCATGTAAAAACCTCTTTTTTAACTGCTTTAATTTTAATGAAGCTTATTCAGCTTCATCAGCAGCTCTCTGGTAGTCGAGTTTTGCTTTCTGAACTTTCAGTTCCAATTTGTGTAAAAATTTTAAATTCCCGAGATTTCACACCTTGAATTTTTGAAGAATCGACTATGAAATGAAAATAGTTTTTAAGGTTTCATTCTGGCTAAGGCATACTTTTAGGCAAGCAATTACAAAAAGAGAAAAAGTCTCGACTATAAATACAAGCCTAAAAGAAGAGACCACAGAAATACTTCGTTAAAGCAAAATCGTTGATTGTGGTTGAAAGGAAATATTTACATCTGCCTGAAGTGGCCTATTGAAAAAAAATTATTTATTTAGTTTATCGTTAACCAGGAAAATAATTTAAAGTATTGATATAAAGTACCAAAATATGTGACAAAATAAATGTAATTTTCAAGAAGTCTTCAAAACCAAGTAGAATGTTTTCACTTTTATATGTAGATATAAATATTAATTATAAAAACAATCATATTTTATTTAATATTCATTTAGCTTTAAACTTTTTCCCCCTAAAGGAGTGCCTATAAAATTACTTCAATAGAAACATTCCGGAAAGTCAAGAAAAACTTATTAGAATACAGATTTGTGTTTAGTGACATTTAGTAGAACCGTAAACGGGTCTTTTGTTACTTCTGCCATTGCAATAACTATATAGCGACTACAAGGGATGTTGTAACTCCGCAAGAATTGCCTTTGAAACCCTGCTTAGAGTATTTATATCTCTCTTACAATACGGTCCTAAATTAAGCTTGTGAATGTGGCTGCTGAAATAAAACGGTATAGTGGAAAGAGGAGTGGAAAAGTATTGCTCACTGCGAAATAGAGAAAACGAATTTTAAAATTAATTTGACTTTTTGGCAATTGTGTCACATTTATGAAACGGGAATTTATTTTTCATTTATATACGGGATCGCAAAACGTCATGATATTTTTTAATTTTTAGACCTTTTTATGCATTCAACTTTTAAAAGCTAGTATAATATTAATAAAGTGTTTTATATTAATATAAAATGATTGATTTTAACCATTATGATTGTGATCTTTTACAAAATTTCAAATAATTTCTAATTAAAAGTCAAATTTTTTAAATAACTTTATTCACTGATTTTTTTTAAAATTTTTATGTATAAAAAACATTTTTTCATGGACTTACAACAAATTCCTATTAGTAATAATGGCTTGCAATTTAAATTTCTAAATGAAAAATGAACGCCTACCTGGCGCAGTAACAATAACAAAGAAATTAAAGTATGCAATATCAACGAGGCTAACATTTTAAATGTTTTAAGTCAAATGGTAGAAAAAGCCTAAAAAATAAAGACAAAAGAAATTAATATTGATATATGATAATACAGACGGGTTAATTGCTGGGATAGTTCCTATCAAGAATAGAAGATATGAATTGAATGGGTAACTGTAAAATAATCTGACAAGTAGCTTCAAATTTAAAAAAAAAATAATTAAAAGAAAGTTAAGCCAAAGATAGAATATTAATTGTCAGCAGAAAAAAACTTAAAGGAGAAGATAAAAATTTTTCAACTTTCCTACAAACTTTAATAAATGAATCATGAACAAAGCAATTGGAGTTTCGGAAAGAAAAATCTATAAAAACCAAAAAAAACTAAATAACAGCAACCAAGTTAAATGGGAAAAGAAAATTGTATAATACGGTCGTATAATTATTAAGAATAGAAGCAAAAAGATTAAATAAATGGTAAAACGATTTTTTAAAATACCAATAAAGATAAACGATTTAAGAATAATCTGAATCAATATTTGTTTCTAGCACTATCTTCTTCATCAGCCTTATCCGGTCGTATCCTGGACGTAGGACTCTCCGAGTCTTTTCCATTCCTGTCTATCTTGAGCTAGTTGTGCCCAGTTTCTACCGGCGACCTCCCTGATATCATCCAGCCAGCGCTTCTGCGGTCTTTCTCTATTTCTCTGGGGCGCCAGTGGATCACTTAGTTGGTCCATCCACTGTCATCTTGTCTTGCAACATGTCCTGCCCACCTCCATTTCATCTCGGCCATGTAGCGGATTACGTCGGTCACCCTTGTTCGTCTTCTCATTTTCTCGTTTCTAATTCGGTCTCTTATGGAAACTCCAAGCATTGCTCGTTCCATTGCCCTTTGTGTTGTTTTTGATCAGTCTGCACTATACGTCATAAAAAAGATCCAAAATATCAGTAACAAAAGGGAAATGGAATTTAAATGGGTCAATAATAGGAATTTAACCTTAGAGTTCGTGGCATACAACGCACGCTATCCGTCACCGGTCAGTTTTTGGTCCGACCTTAAAGAGTTTTGTGGCGAACAGCAGTACTAATGTAGACTTAGTCTCGTCCGTTTTATGTGCTTTTTTTTTTGTTTCAAGGAAAGTCATAGTCAGTGCATACACAGTCACCACTGCAAAAATTTTGTACAGTTCACCATACTCCATCCCTGGCTTCACTGCAATAATGTAGATATCTTTATCTTTAAAATAAGCATGGATATATATTATCAAAAAAATTGAAAATTTTATTAACAGTTGATCAAATTAGAAGCAAAAAGCCATTTCAAGACCGATATTGCCATTTTTTGTAATTATGATTTTAAGTTACTATAACAAATCTTTATCTCACAGGATATGTTGGATTCTTTTTTTATTGTTAATTTTTTTCAAAATAAAACTGATTCAATTTAAACCATTAAAAAGAATTGTCAAAAGTTTACGTTTTAATATTCCTAATTGCATTTCTTTCCTTTACTTTTGTAATGTCACTTCGGATGTAAATAACGCCATAAATTTTAGAATTGCACCTCCGAGTCCCATAACTTAAGTTCCTGTCACTGAATCTCGGTCTGTTATTCTAATGGATTTCAATAAAGAATTTTAATCAGAATGGTTTATGGCTGAAGTAAAATCATTGTTAGGAGGTGCATCTATGCACTAAAAATGCTTATATGCCAATTCGAAAGTACAGACCAGACTAAATACTAAATTGAAAATATATTAAGCATTACTTTACCAATTTAATTTTTATCGATACTTTATCGGTGCAATGACCATTTTTTGGAATAATTGTCTTATATTTAATAAAGTTAAGAGTCTTTTTAGATAAAATACGTTTACCCGTATCTAATAAATAAAATATACTCCAAACCTTTTCTCCTTATATAGACGATACAGCAGTCTTATCAGCTCATTAAAACTCAAACAATATAACCTCAATGCCATACAAATGATGCAAAATGATTTATGTAACCAAATACCAATAAATAAAAATGTATAAACTCGAAGAGGTAACTACCCCCATGTCTCTTTAAACAGACATAAATTACTTCGACAATATTATTACGAACATTTAGGTATTCATCTTAATCCTACACTTATTAAAAAAAAAGAATTCATAAACCAATCAATTAATATTTTAATACAAAAAAATACCAACGTTGCTAATCATTACTGAAATCATTAATTCATTAACATTATTATTTAACCATTTGTTTACTAACCAGATTTTACTTTTGATTTATTAGTTTATTAATCCCAATTGCTTAACAATACCAAGTTACTTTCACTTCATCACGCGATCAAAAAACATTTTATTAAATAACAAAAGTATTAAATATTGTTGCGAGCTAATCAAACATTTTTTTCTTTTATAATAAAATACCTTTGCATTATATACCAAAATAAATTTTTAAATTAAATTAAAAAGATAGACATTTACATCGCCCCCAATTATTGTAGTCAAAAATACAGAAGCAAAATTACTTTTACTTACTAGCGTGCGTAAAGTAGTACTTTCCGTACGTCGTGTGGAAAAGTAAAACTACTTAAAAATCATATTGGTAGAGAAAATTTATATTTATTTTAGTAGCTGTAGACTATTATATGCTATGTGAGAATATTTGCTTTTCAGCTTAAAACTATTATTTTTTAAGTACCTTGTTTAATGGTAAATGTCAAGCGTCAATCAGCAATCAATTTGCATAATGTTAATAATTGTTCTTTCGTTATAAATAATATTATGAACAAATAATTTAATTTTTCATTATTATTTTTTATTGATATGTTATTATTTGTTATATAAGTTCTTTCTTTTAAGTTTAGTAAACAATGATTGGATTAATTATAATTTTTTTATTTTTGGTTTTGATATGAAGAAAAATATTGTTTCTAACACTTGCGTAAAGTGCCTTTTCCGTTCGCAAAAACTTCGAACTCTGCTTCGCATTGTTCCTCTAACAGTATTTGCGTGCGGAAAAGTGACACTTTGCGCACTTGTTACGAAAATAGTATATTGTGCAACTAGTGCGACAAGCGAAGGAGAGCACCCGCTTCACTCGTGCGTTCAACTTCTCTTTCGTGGGCAATCGACAACGTCGCACGAGTTGCACATACTATTTTTTATTGCGAATGCGGAATAAACGCAAGCATAAAACAGGGGTCCAGAACAAAAATAATAACTGAAAAATTAAGAAGTATTAATTAAGTAACAATGGGAATAATTTTATTTGATAAGAACAAAAAAAAACAACATTAATTAAATTTGTCATTTAAAATGTGTGATTTAAAAAAACTGTAAGGTTTAAACAGTCTCTACGGTCTCCCAACCAAACTGCGCCAATGGCTCTTGAGCTTCTTGCAAGATCACTCCTTACATGTGGCAGTTGACGGTATTTTTTCTGATTCGTTAAAAACCAATGCCGGGGTCCCCCAGGGTTCCATCCTGTCCCCCACCGTATTTCTTTTACACATCAACGACTTTTTGAAAACCACCACTAACCCCATTTACAGTTTCGCAGACGACAGCACACTTGTCTTAACTTTCACATCCTATCGATCACTTTCGGTGAATGATACAAATAGACTCAGGCAGGAACAGGTTGATTCCATCAATAGAGATCTTAAAGAAATCGTCGAGTGGGAAAACAACAATCTTGTTCAGTTTAACGCTCAGAAAACACAAAGCGCAACGTTTTCCAAGAAAGTGATTTCATCACAATGTCCGGAAATACCCTTGAATCAAGTTACTTCATCTCGATTTTGGGAGTCACGGTGCCTAATAATATGTCTTGACATGACCATGTTGCTTACATCGCAAAGTCAGCAAGCCAGAGGCTAGGTTTTCTGTGGAAAGCTAGAGAATTTTTTTACTCCTGATCAACTGTTGACGACGTATAAGGATCAAATCCGACCTCTACTGGAGTATTGCTCGCAAATTTGGGGTTCAGCACCTAGGCATTTTCTACGCCTTCTAGATTCCATTCAGAAAAGGGCCATTCGGTTGATAAACAGCTCAACTCTCACAGATACCCTTCACCCACTAGAACATAGAAGAAGAGTTGCAGACCAGACATTACTCTACAGATATTTTCATGGCAGATGCTCCAGAGAAATAAAAACTCTTGTACCACCACTGGCCACATTCGGCCGAAGAACTCAGCACGCTGATCAGTCTCACCCATTTACTCCCAAGATTGACACTACAAGGACCAATCTCCATCAAGAATCCTTATTTTACAGGGCTGCTACAGAATGAAACAAGCTTTCAAAATCAGTTTTTTCAGAGAACTATGACCTGCAACTTTTCAAAAAAAGGATCCACAACCATCTTCTTTCTATAATCCCTCCCCCTTCTAATAGTTACAGTGCGGGCTGTTTATCGGATGAAAAACCTACATCACCGTTATAAAATGGACAAAACGCTATTTTTCGACCGTAACAGCAAGCGTAAAGATACCGCTTTTCCCACATGAGTAATAAAATAACTATTTAAATGCCATTGAGATACCATTTCAATGTAGAAAGTCAAAAAAGTGTAAGACGATTAGGTGTAGAACCCAGAACAAGGATGTTAACGAGAAAGTTCAGCACCGCAAGATCCTTATTTGGAGATTAAATTGGGATGTTAAATGGAATTGTGTTTAATCTCCGATTCTGCTTTTGGGTCCACGATGCGATGGCTCAAGAAGAGAAAGACGTTTATATGAAGAACACAGAACAAGGATGTGCAAGAGCAAATTCAGCATGGAAAGACTATCACTTGGAGATCAAATTGGGATGGTGAAAGTAATCGTTTTGTGATCTCTGATTCTGCATTTTGGTCCACGATGGTCGAAAAAGAGTAAGGGTAAGCATCTCGAAGAGTTACCGAATGCACAAAAAAGACCCGACGGACCTATTTATTAATGAATAACTTCTGTTATTTTTTATTATTTTAATTAAAAATGTAATCATTCATTAAATTTTAATTTTTTTATTGTCAGTGACTTTTACAAGTAAATTTTATAGTCTATAGAAAAACCAAATTCTATATCACAGAAATGAAAGCATAACTAACTAAACGAAAACTATTGGTAGATTAAATAAGGGGAACAGGTAATTATATTTGATTTCGGATTGAACACATTGTTTGAGAAGGATAGCTGGAGTGACTGATGGATAAAGTAAAAAAAGTTGGGATAAGGAAGCGCTATGGTGTGAAATAAGTAACAAAGTAGTAACAAAGATAGAAAAAGGAATGCTTAGATATTTCGGACACGTTGAGAGGATGGATGAAAGAAGATTGGCGAAACATATTTATAAAGCGAGTGTGAATGGGCAAGTCGGTAGAGGTCGAAATTGGCAAACATATCTCGATCAGATCAAAATTGTTTTAAAGAAAGGCAAAGTAAAGAGTACGACCAACCAACGAGCATGTATGAAAGCGGATGAAAGTAAAAGAAGCGAAAAACGTGTGTAAGTACCGTAGCAAGTGAAAAGAAGTTGTCTCTGCCCACGCCTACGGTAAAAAAGCATGACTATATTATGTATGTAAATATTAAATTGTATCACAATATATTTATATTTTTTGTGAAAATACTACATCTTAGATGTTTTGCTTATGATCTACGCTGCGGTGATTCATTTAATAAATGTATTTAAAGATTATACTGGTATATTTTAAAATGAAAATATTGGAAGTATTATAAAGCAGCATTTTATTTTTCAAATAAGTAGGATATCGACATTTTTCTCCAAAAATACCACATAGAAATGACAATTTTTTTTTAAAATGAGTTTTAGTCGTGGATACAAAAAAACACTAAGCGCTATATCAACTTTATTGCCGTGTACTTATGACCCCGTATTTTTTAAAGAGTTGTTTTATAGATACGACTTCTTTAAAATGTTTTCAATTGTACAAACATACATTAAAGTAACAAAGGTCTTCTTTAAATGGCTTAAGGAAAATTGCTTTTCGCATATATCAAGTACACATTAAGAAACCCTCGTCATTTTATTTTTATACGGAACTTTTAACAGCTTGAATTTA
This sequence comes from Agelastica alni, assembly GCA_950111635.1. Lineage (NCBI taxonomy): Eukaryota > Metazoa > Arthropoda > Insecta > Coleoptera > Chrysomelidae > Agelastica > Agelastica alni. The sequence continues at coordinate 70,361,325 of OX467708.1, forward strand.
TTACTTGCTCGCTCATTCTTTTGTCATCGAGAGTTTAGAGGTTATATTGCCTGTGAAATATTGGACAAGAAAGTGACTACTTTTTATGCCGGTGTTACTTTTTTCATTAAATTTTATATTTTCGTTTAATGTATTTTTAGTAAGTTATCGTTGAGATTTATCTAAACGTATACTCTTTATAACATAAAAAACACTTTAAGAAATTGTTTACAACTTATCTCGTGAAATTTTCCAACACTTTACTTTTCATAAATCTTCAAAGTTTTCTCACAGTAATTACAAAATTTAAAAATAACCTGAAAATAAAATATTGTCCAATACCTTAACAAATTAATATACCCAAATATATACATATAATAATAAATTATTAAAAAAATTGTTTTCGCAAACTCCAGTTTTCTAAAAGCTGACCCGCTTTATAATGTGAACATCTCCATAAAAATATAATGGGCATCAAAGATTTAAATGGAAAAATACAAATTGTGTTTTCACCTAGTTTTGTGACAAATGAAGCCACTTCATCAACCATGTTTCTTCGAGACTATGAGATATGAATATAAAGTGTTCGGGGACCAGTTTTCAAAACAATTTTATTACTTTATTTTATATTCAAAAGGGGAGCTACTTTAGCAGAGACGGTAGGCTATATGATAATAAATTGATACGGTAGTATAAATATGGAGAGCCTTTTTTTCTTCAATTACTACGTGTCATCAATCACTACGACAATAACGTGAGAATATCTGATGGTAGGTGATTGTCGATTTGAAAAGATCTATTCAAAAAATAAGGAATATTTATCAACATACGTCGTCTGAACTTTATACTAACTTATGTATACTATAAAAAATGATTTTTTGAATATTTGACCAGTACCTACCAAGTCTCCAAATTTCAAACTTTAAGAGACAATTGAAATAACAGATTTTGCAACGAAGAATGCGTTTTTTTAAGAAACTTGTTTATCAAGTAGATACTTAAAACCGTTTTTCAAAAGTTGGTATTTAATTTTAATAAACAAAAAATAAAAAAAATTGGATAAATTTTATAAATTATACTCAAAAAATTATATAAATATAAAAGAAAAAATTGGCGTGTTTAAAAAATTGCGGATTGGTTAAAAGATAATAAATCCATAATGTACATGAGCGGTTTAAATTCAACTTACTGAATAAACAGATATATTTTGGATGTAATTTATGAATATAGGTTAATATAGATGGGTTTTATTTTATCTAATTTTATGTCACCATTCTATTCCATAGCCATTTTTTATATTTTATAAAATTATAACAAAAGCATCCAACGTTTATAATATCTTTTTTTGAACTGATTCATTATTTTGTAGTTGTTCTTTGTTGAGGTTATACTTACCAGTTTCCAATAAAACCAATTTGACCATCTTTTGTGTATTTATCTGAGTGCCTTTAACTATTTCTTGTATTTTGTGATTTTTATTCATCATTAGGTAATAACTGTTCAGTGTTCATTCATGAAGTCATCTTTCTTTTACATATGAATTTATTGATAGCCTATTTACTGTTGGGTACATACTTATCTTTGTAACGTTTTGGAAAAATGATTTGTTATAATTTTTAAGATATAGTGCACACATCTACAGAGCGACTATTAGTGTATCCTCAATTTGTCGATATCCTTAGTAAAATTACAATTTCTATAAGGCAGTAGGTAAATTGTTTTACCTGTAACGGGAATTTTTCCTAGCGACTGTGACAGAAAATCATTAGAGCCGGTACTGGCATATTAACGAATTTATTTTGGTTTCAAGGCCGTCACTGATTGTCTTCTTATTGATAGCAAGCAATAGTGGCTGATACGATTTACAAATTGTTATTAAAAGGTGCGTATTGGTAAACTTTAAGCTCAGTTCAACAATGAAAATCGATAATAATTATGTTGTAGATTTAATAAAGTAGATTTGGGATATAATTGGTAAGTTTGTTTCATTTAAATTCTTCACTATTTTTTTCCAAAAATATTAGTGATCTTATTGCATTACTTTCAAAACTATATGCTGTACGTTTTCTTTGGGGAAATAATGTGTCTTTTTATTTATTTGTTAAAATTGTTTTATGTGCGTAAATCGGCATTGACTGCAAGTTTTTTGGTTCGTTTCAACTTTGTTTAAATTTTTAATACTAAATTAAATAGTACTTACAGTTGAATTTTTTTTGAGGTTTGATTTACTTGTATTTCTTTTAGTGATTTTTAAAGGAAATCACTTGACGCCCCAACGTGGTTTAGTTTTTGCTTAATTTCAGTTAGTTTAGTTAAATAAAAAAAAGGATGGTTAGGTCCGTTAGCTGATCTCTCCATCCCCTTAAAATCAATTCAATTGACAAATCAAGAACTCACCATCCTGAGTAGCAGTTAGTTTTTTACCATTAACTGCTTTATTTATTTTAAATTAAATAAAAACAACTTCTTCATTAAGAAGAAGGCGTTACATACCCTTCAGCCTAATACAAAATTAAACCACAGTGGAATATCGATAGAACAACACTCCAACAGTACACATTTAATGAGACTTATACGACGTATATTGTCAGTCAAAAATAAAAACCTAAAGCTATGGTCATTTCATCGAAAACAAGTACCAATTTAGTTCTCGATACGTTTTTTAAATGCGAAGGAAAATCAATTTCGCACAAAGGACACCGTTACAGCAGCGTATTCCAAGTAATTTGCTGGCATTCCTCGTTTTCATGCAAACAAAATGTGAGACCATTATCCTTGGATATAGATGCAGAAAAAGGGACCGATATTTTCCCATTAGGATTTTTTTACTATCAAAATCTCGTAGTTACGATAAAAATTATTTGGGCGTGAATTAAATAAAAAATTCCTTTTTTATAATAATTAAAATTATTTTTTGTGACTTACCTTATACCACAGTTAGGAGAATTAGTTTCTTTTAACTGTGCTTATACTTGTAAACTACAATAGGTAACAGCTATCTGGATATTTACTATATTTTTATTGTCATTTGATACACATGGCAATTATTTAACAAAGTTTATTTAAATTACAATCTAATTTTTTAAAAAAAAAATATGTTTACCAATTTATAGAAAAACTTGAAATTAACCTAAAATACCCAAATATAAAACTCAAATTTTATTCCCTAAGAAAATGAATTAATAGGTGGAACATCCTCCTATATTATTTATAACAGCTCTATATCGTCTTTGCATGGATATAATCAAGTTATCTATTTCTTGTTAAAGTATAACTATCCATGCTTCCTACAAAGCCTCAATTAATTGTTAGCAGTATTGAAAATTCCCGCCACCTCTTAAATCTTTTCGTTGAAGCATGTCCCATACATGCTCTATTGGATTTAAGTCTAGTTATTGTGAGGTCACGGCAATACTTCGATATTATCATCAAAAAAGCTAGCCACTGTATCCACAACGGGTGTTCGTGCATTATTATGGATCAGTACGAAATTTTCTCCAATTTCATTAATGCACCTATTGGCATTTAAAATTTTTACAGTAAAATGAGATTGCTGATTTTTTTCCAAACCTCCTGTACATTCTGCAATCGTGCTTCACTCTTGCCACACGTCTTGAATCAAGATGTATCCTAAATATTTACTCGTCTGAATAACAAATAGGACTTCATCAGACATTTTGTCATAATACATGTTCCTCAACCCAAGCTAAAGGAGCAGCGCGATTGGATCTCGTTAAAGACTGACATTTCAGCGGTCTTGTCGATCTTAAGAAGGGGTTTACCTATTGATAAAGAGTTTATTTTGGGGGTAAAGCGGCAAGTAGAAATCTCAAGCAATGAAGCCGGGGTTAGATGAGAGTGATAAATGTCTACTGTCATCCCGTAAATAGTAAAAGTTGCTTTCCGGCGATCGGCAGCCTTGAAATTTTTAAAGCATAGAAGAGCCGACATGACACATCAATTAGGGTATAAACTAAACAGTTTATTTAAAATAGCAAAATTATGTTGATGAGCCTGCATCCCCACAAAAATATAAAATGAAAATTTACTAAGTAGAACAATACATAAGTAATGTACTGGCATACGGGGTGTTACAAAATACAAGATGGACATTCACAAGCATGTTTCCTACAAGGTGATTAAAAGATTCCATGAAAAATCATTTATTTAGAGACCATAAAGTGGGACTGAAATGAAAACACATTTACATATTTTATGAGAATGGTAGTACTTGTCCATACTTATATGACAATAAAGGGCACACATCTTGAGCATTGTTTACTGAAATATTAGATAGGTATATTAAATGTTTCAAATACAGGGGTTCCTGGGTTTCATGAGAGGTGTTGGAATTCCACGACATCGGCTCATGATAAGTTATTTAGAATGGAATACCTTGTAACCGATTACACATAACTACACAACAGTTTTTTTTTTTATAAAAAAACTGCATGGATACTGTCAAGTTATTCAATTTTTTTTGCGAAAAACTGATTTTGCAGATCTTCGAATTTATTTTGTGGCACCCTCATAAAAAAGTACTCTAGTCCTTAATATTTATGTTTTTTTCGAATCTACCATCAACTATTTCAGACAGTAAGCATTTCATGTAAAATATATTAATTTAGGGTCCATTTTATTTTTCCAAAATATATCATTGCGATATATTTTAAGTTCAAATTATGGTAAAAAAAAATTCGAAACCAGTCACATGTAATTGCCCTTGTACTTGGAAGTACCAGTTATGGTTATCAATGATTTTTGTTCAGCATTTAATCTGTCTATTTGCAATTCCTATCCTTCCTAGTAGAAGGACACTTAACTTTTACGAAAACCTTATTGTCTCCTGCGATGACGCCATCAGGACTTGCAGCGATGAAATCAAATTGAGGTCGACCCCCTCTTAAGTGAGCTTCACTTACACGATTTATAATTGTCCTTGAAGAAACTTGTATTCCATGTGCTTGCAACAGCTGCATTAGTAACTCAGATGCCGTTAACACAGAGTTCCTTCTTGCAGCTGATGCAAAAACGATCTTCATTTTGGGTTGTAGATCTCGTACGTCCCATGTGTCTCTCAGATACATCTCCAGTTTTAACATAAAGGACATTCAAGTGGAAAATTACGCTTTGAGTTGTGCTAAATGCTCCTGCTACATCTGTTTGTCAAACATCATTTTCTAGCATCCCAATGCCTCTCACAATGTAAAAACATCAGAAAATACACTGACACACAATGTGGGTTACAAATACAAAATATTTAATGAACCAATTTAATTATATTTGAATATAAATTAATATACTTAAATTTATGTGTGCAATTAGCGAATGAGCCAATCATAAAATTGAATAGATTTATTAAGAGTCACTAACGTAACAAGTTTAAAGTTTAGGCTATGATGAAAATTACAAAAGACAAAGCGAATTATTAAGAAAATATATATTTTATGTATGTACGCAAGTACGCGTTGGTTGACAAATAATTTTTTTTAAGCAATTAATATCCTAATTTACAACGTGATTAGATATACTTACATATTGTTGGAAAATAATGTGTTCGTTTTTATGATAAAGTTTTTCCAAGTACGTTTTAAAAATAAATGCACAAGTAAATAAAATAAATAAATAAATATTTGTCGCAAAATCTAAATAAATTATTATTGAACTAATATGATGTTCAATTTATGGGTAAAATAATTCAAATTAATGTCAGCTTGGTTGCACATTTCAAAGGGACATTCCTGCTAATATAGTCTATTTGTACTCTGATCAAACGCTAATTCATTCTAAATTGCCAAATGAACCCTTAGGATATAATTTCAACCTGAACCGTTTGTTTATCTTAAGGATTATTATATGGAGTTTGGATTGTGCGAATTGAGAGATGGCAAAGAATTATTTTTGTCTCGCTTTTGATGATTTGAAATGGATAAATATTTACTCAAAACATTAAACGGTAACGTCCCACTTTGTCAAAATAACATTTCATAAATTAACTCATTAGATTATCTTAAAGCACGAACGTAGAAATATTATTTTAACGGGGATCGGTCGTTTAGTTATTTCGCGAATAATCCGAATAATGTTATAGCTTTTTGTAATAAAATTATCTGTAATTATTACTAGTTCTCAAGCAGTCTGTAAATTTTAAAAACACATGTATTCCTAGCTGTGTTTTATTAAGTTTAAAGAAATAATAATTGCTATTAACCTAATATCATCATGAAGCATTTTCTACATTTATTAAAGTAGTAAATAGTTACATGAAGATATGTTGCTTTCAAATTATTAGAAAATAATTGCACACTAAACATTAGGACCATTGCTTTAGAAAAAATGTGATTCATTTTTATATATCTAGAGAGCATGATTATAATTTACCACCAACTCCAAAATAATCTATAATTCTTCTAATTGAGTCTATATCTTTTTTAAATATTGTTGAACTCTAAGGCTTTAAATAACAAAATTTATCCTTACAAAAAATACGAAAATCATTATACAAAACAGAATTTTGCATATGAATTAAATAGAAACATTTTTTTTAATTTAAAAAAGTTATTAATTAATCGGATGAAATTGAACAATTCCCATTATCGATTATATAATTTGTACACTACTACTACGCCCATGCCCTCGAGATCTCCAGTGTATAATGATGTTTGGACAAAGGGAAGCGATAGCATTCATCGCTCATTTACATATTACTCAGAGAAAAGCACTTACTGAGGTACTATTACAAATATAAACACGTAGATCCAATGCAGAATTGTCAATGTTCCATATTGACAAAGTTCATCTTGATATACCCAATACCCATGTAATTGTAATAATCTGTAGTTTGGATTTAATTGTTAACTTACATTAGTGCGAATGAGCAACTAAACATAATTTGTACGTAACGGTACAAAACAACAAGTCAAACGGTTTCTTTAATTGCAAATTAAGACTTTGTTTAAACAAACCAGAAAGATTTCTAATAATTTTTTTAAATCTTGTGTTTATGAGGTAATTCGCATAATTGATTCCCAATAATCTCTCATAGTCCCTTTTTTCTTTCCCCACTGCTCCTCTTAAGTCACTAGGAAATCTATTACTAGAATCATCTAAAAAAATATCTCAGCTAAAACGTTTTAGTATACCTAGATAGGTTCTTAAATGGTATAAGTTTTGCTCGCCTCTAATAATCCATAACTTTTTAAGTGCGTGATAATAATTTAAAACTCACATTCATTAAAATATACTCGCTATTGTTGCGCAATTAGCTATCGCCTTTATAGACGTACAATATACCTACAAAAGTTTTAATTCCATTACTTATTGAAAACTATACACATTAAAATAATCTTATTTTATTCTGAGCTGAGAATTTCCTATCATAATTATGGATCTCGTGTGTCTCGCAAATACATCCCCAGTTTTTACATAATGGATATTCAAGCAGGAAATTACGCTGTGAGATGTGCCAAATGCTCGCACTACACCTGTTTGTAGAGCACTATTTTTTAGCATATCAATGGCTCTCAGTATTTGCACAGTTAAAGAATACACATTCTTCCTCAGACGTTTGATTTTTCGAAATCAAAACCATGTGGTGGCTACTTGTATCGTAAAATGGCGTCTTTACAGGGGGACTACCAGCGTAAGTTGGTTTCGCCCAGCGAATATTAGTGTACGAGGGGTTTCGCATAAGTAACATATAAAGATGTATTACAAAAATAATTTTTAATCTGTAGTTTTAGCTAATGAAAATAATTTTTATGTACATTGTAAACTAATATAAAAATAAAAACTTGACTAAATAAGAATCATATACCAAAAAGGGTCGCCGAAGTCTCACTATAAAATATTTTTTCCATTATTCAAAAACGGTACATACTTATACTGTTTAATTAAAAAAAACACAGTCGATCTTTTTTTATATTGTTAATTTACTGATACCCTTATCTCGATCCTTATTTCATTTTTTTGTTTTAATATCAGTGTTGATGAATTTACAGTATAATAAATACGTAGTCGTTTATATAAATTTAAAAAATAATCAAATATGTTGCTATATAACCTAATCCGTATATCATATTTTAAATTTGCTTAGCAAAATCGAATGATTAACAAATACAATGTCTAATCGCCGTCAAAAATAATTAAAATAAAAAAAAAATAGTTTTTTATTATGCATTTTGTGATGTGATGTTGTGAAGGGAAATAACCTAAGAGGAAAATTTTTCTTCGAGTATTTGTGCTCGTCGACTGGTTTCCCAATACTTCAGCGTTTTGCATGGAAATTTCTCTTTCTTAAATATTTTTCTATATCTGTATATCAGTTAAAAAAAATTAAATATGATTTAATCTATCAGGACAACTTTTTTTGAGTAAAGTATAAGTTAGTGCAGCAAATATATTAGGTAAATTTTTAGTTTTTCATTGAATAATAAATAAAAAAATGTGGAATAAGCTACGGATTCTGACAGAAAATTAAATATTATCTAAAGCCGAAGAAAGGAAAGATAAGCAATCTGCAACTAATCAAAATTTTCTCCGAATGTTAATTTCCGCATAGTTCAATTGAAAACCGTGGTAAATGCATGGAAACCGTGAAGTACGCTCATGCGAAGCTCACTTTCATACAAAGCAGAGAAGTAGTGACAGGCCAATAATGCGATTTGAGAATATGGTTGATTATCTAAAGCACTCAAACTGGGAGATTTTGATGAATTATCCAGGAAATAGCAGCAAACTACCATACTTGATTCCACCACACTGTTGATTTAAGTGTAACCTGGTAATCCGACATCGGTAACGACAACCACGCGCCTATTTTGATGTCCGGTTGCGACCACGTTCTATTCCGGTCTGATAGGGATCCATCGCAAAGGATCTTGATTTCGGACATATACACCTAGTCACAAATATAATCCTAGTTAAGAAACTTTAAGATATAAAATTTTTAAGTATCTTAAAATTTCAAACGCGAAATCACACATTTTTTAAATTAAAACAAAATATTCGAGTTAAATGTAATTAAAATATTTAAAGAACCCATTTTGTTATTAAGTCTGATGATACTATAATTATTTTGAATGAAAAATTTTAATACATCCTTTATTTTACAAGATTTTAAACAAAAGTTTACGGGAATTGTTCCAAGCCTTCTTCATTATTATATTTTCGATGTTTCCATTTAAACATAACGATAGACATAAAAACATTGTAAAATCCTAAATCCTTATTTTATTTCAGTTAATATGTTTAATAGTTCTTTACACAAACAATAATATTTTGACCATCCACTAAATTTTAATATTTGCAGGAATATAAAAAAAAAGAATTTTAAATAAATTTTGACATATTGTCATAAGAATCATATTTATTTATTCAGGCTGCATCCAATAAAACATTTTTATTTATTGAAATGTTACTTACACCTTGTTTTTTTATCTCTGTTTGTAAAAAAATAGCTTAAGATTATCTTTATGGTAACCATTAGAAAAAGTCAATGTAAGCACAAAAAACTTACCATAAAGGTATATAATATAAAAAATAGATGTTATAAAGATAAATTACAAATGAAAGGGACACTTCAAGCATCCCCACCCTATCATCGAGCAAAGCGGTCTTCAAGTGCCAATTTAATTTACGCCAACGGCATAACAAATATATTTTGTAACGGTATCAGAATATTTATTTATCAGAAAGTATATTGGAATTGAAAGTAATTAAAATAAATTATAATAGATATTTTTAAAATTATTGGGGTGGCTCTCTTGTCGCCAGTGGAAAAAAAATAACTGGTAACAAAGATACTGTAAATAATTCAATTAAATATGATAATTACTACTTTAATGTACCTATTTAAATATCAGAAGACGATTGGTTTTAAATTCCATTTCTCCACCGGTGCATAATTAAACTTTTTTCTTTACTGTAAGGTTTTGTATTTCTTTTAAGATTTACAGTGTTTACCCAGGCATTCGTAGAAAGAGAACTATGAAAATGTATTTCATCTGTATAGATGAATACCTCTTTATCCTCACGATATTGTTTAATTCTTACCGCTTTAATCTTACATCATAACTTTCCATTAATATTATCGGGTGTTTTTTTACCAGTAAAAACGCAATTCAAACAGTACTTTTCTTAAAGTTGACTGCCCATCCTCAAAGCCTACAAAGAAAAAGCCTATTAAAGAAAAATTATTTACAGTTTCTTTAATTCTTTGTCTCCATCCTTCTGAAATAAAACAAGCTTCCATTAAATGTTTTCAAGGTTTATCTGTTTCTACTCCTTGAACGTCATCGTGAACACTGCAAAGCGCCCTTTTCGCTATTCCTATCAGTCAATAATCGGTGACGATAATTTTCAATTGGAATTTGCAAACCATGTTTCGCCTCGTTTTTCATAAATTAAATTACATTTACAATTATCTCTAGTTCTTCTTACCTTTCGGTCTACCCAATTTAATTTTTATTTTGAATTAAAAAATACAAGAACAGCAAAAAACAGCCACGCAACCATACTAAATTTATTTCTCCTACCCGTTAAAATTTTTCGCGCGTACTTTGTATTCAATCCCACTCCGTCTAATTTAGTCACGTGAAACCCTTTTAATAGTAATTCATTTCTAAAAAGTTAAAGGTAATGACAGTAATGACAGAAGTGAACTGTGTAACCTTTTTGTTAAACAAGAAAAACATATCTTTTAGGAAATTTGATTATAAACATGGTACCATTAAAAAATAAAAGTATCACGTACTAAGAGTACCGTGTAATTATATATAATAACTGCAATAGGGGGGCTAAAATATGATTAATAAACCAAAGTGTATAAGTAAGACGCTTTATTTATCATATCAAAATTATGACGTATACAGTAATTAAAATTATTATAATAGATGTTTATGATATAAGGATCATAATGGTACTAGCTGTGAAGATTAGATGAGAATGAGACGTCAGCCGAGACTGATAACACGGCGTGTAACATAATGATTGTTAATGATCCAAATTTCATACAAAATCATGTACTGCGACAATTTCTTTAAAATTAGATTTCTTGTTGCATTACAGTAAGTAATGTAAACGTAGCTTGGTTTCAGTAATGTGCGTAGCAACGTAAGGTAACAATGGAATTGTTTTGTTTGTATTCTCATGTCATTGTCAAAGTTACATTCATTGAAAAGTTCATCAAGCTTTGTAAAATGATTTATCCCCAGAAATTAAAAATTTAGCTAATAATGCAGTTGCTGGATTAATGCCTTAAAAGTCTAAAAGTGTATACGAAAAAACCAATTATGGAAGTTGGGGTCACAAGAAAAATGTTGAGAATCTTGCGCACGAAAAGGTACTTGAAGCCTAATTTAAAGAAAAATCAATGACGAAAAAGTCTCCAAGTTTATGGAGTTATTACTCAATGTTACGAAGCACGTTGTTAATTAAAAAAAATGTTGACATAAGAAAGTTTAGTCACCTAATTGCTTTTTTAAAACGAAATTCCGATTCTTACAAACCCAAAAAGTCCAGAATTTTGACTAAAGAAAATATTGCAAAGTTTTTACAAGAGGCGGAGAATAAAAAATATGCGCTAGTAAAAGTGTCAATGATAATAGGTATAAGTGGAACATGCCGAAGAGAGAAGCTAAAAAATATAAGAAGGGAAGATGTGCACGATAAAGGGACTGTTTTTAGAATTGTAATACCTATTAGTACAAAACAAATGTTTTCCGAGAATTCTTCGTAACGCCTAATAATGTCGAAGGAGTAAATATGGAGAAATTGGTGCGAACCTATGCATCAATGAGACCCAGCTATGCCGAAACTACTCGTTTCTTTTTTAAAAAAAACAAAATTACGAAGCAGCCAGTAGGTATTCATACTTTTGGAGACATGTGCAAGACAATTGCAATTTTTTAAAGTTACTTTATTCTAAAGGATATACATACAGAAAATTCACGCGAAAATAAAAAAAGAATTTCGGTATCCATTCTTGGAAAAAAATCATTATCGGATGTTTCTTACATTGTCTTCTCTGCACAAGAAAACGAAAAGTTACAAATAAACAACCAGAGCAATGGAACAATTTCGGCGCCTATGTCCAACATTAATTTAAAAAATTGCAGTAATTTAGTTGTTTTCAATAAACTTTTAATATTTTTTAGTATACTTATATATTTTTTCATTATAATCCTTAGTACTTTAATGAAATCATTATAGTACCTAGTCCAATAAAGTATGTCATTAGGACACGTCGAAATATAAAACAATTTATAAAACGCAATCGGATTTAATTTAACTTCTATTCACGAATAGAAAATGAATTTTTCTTGTGAATGTTTAAAATACGATTCGCGCAAAATTTAAGAGTTCATATTTTAGAGACTGGGTGTAGGTAGATAAACCCTAGTCTTCTTGGGTGCAGTTGTTTACGACTCTTTGATAGTGCCGTTGAATTATTGATGTCCACTTGGTTTACCAAGACAATTTGATGTATGGCACCAATTGGAAACAGAGGCCCGTAAATAAACATAGTCACGAACAGAAAAGAAGAATTGCTACCCAGGGAATTTAAAAAAATTCCTTTTAAAAGATCCCAACGTGAATTGATCAGAGACAATTATCAACCATTTTTCATATATTAACATTTTTTCCGAATAAATAGATTTGCAATTATACATTATAATAATAAGCTAAATAATAAATCTTTTGTATCACATATTAAAATGTTCAAGAAGGTTATATATTTAAATAGTGGGGTAGAAATATATTTGATTACTGAAACAAAATAATTGAGCAGGTAAGTATAAGTTTACGAGAATAAAATATGTCACTTGTGTATTAATTTATTACGATAAAATTTTATTTATAAACTTGAAAATAATTTTTATTTAAAGTCATTTTACATACATACATAAAGTCACGCCTTTTTCCCGTAGGGGTAGGCAGAGACCACTTCCTTTCACTTGCTACGGTTCTTACACACATATTTTGCTTTCTCTACTTTCATCAGTGCTCTCATACATGCTCGTCGGTTGTTGGTACTCTTGACCTGACCTTTCTTTAAAACAATGTTGATCTAATCGAGATATGTTCGCCGAGGTCGACCTCTACCAATTTGTCCATTAACACCCGTCTTATAAATTTGTTTCGTCAATCTTCCTTCATCCATCCTTTCTACGTGTCCAAACCATCTAAGCATTCCTTTATCTATCTTTGTAACCACATTTTCTTTTACACCACAGCGTTCTCTTATTTAATTATTCTTTAGTTTATCCAACCGAGTCACTTCGGCTATACTTCTCAGACTACTCAGTCATTTTATAGATTTAGATTTTGTAATTAAACGAATATACTGACTTAAAAAAATCCGAACATGCAATAAAAGTTAAATGGAAGTAGGGTCACATTATTTTCTATTAAGAACATTGTACTCTTTATTTCGAAATGGTACGGATTAATAAATTATTTTCTGAGGGCTGTTACACAGGCGTACATAATTGGGTTGGTTAAAAAGTGGAAAATGGATTTTTCTAATTTTGGAATATAAAGTGACATTTTTTGTAAAGTTGACAAAATACCGACTAGTTCATGGAAAAAAGCGAACATTATTCAGTGCCTGGGACAGAAAAGCGTAATATTTGACAAAAGTATGGTGAAAAAGTAACCGTTGTCCATAGTGTCTTTTAATATTGCTTGTTTCACGGAGTATGTAGTTGACAAAATTGCACAGAAACGAAATATTAGTATACTTCATCTGCCCCCGTATCACTGCGAACTAAATCCCATTGAACTCGTTTGGGCCCAAGTAAAATTTTTGTAGCAAGAAGAAACACGACGTCCAAAATGAAAGATATTAAAATTCGCTTTGAGGAATTTTTAAAAAATATGTATTCCAAAAAAATTAAAAAATTATTTCACCACAACCCTGGTGGGGTGAGACACCGTGTTCTAAAAAAATAATTTAAAAAATAATAAATTTATAATTGCACAAATTTTGATAAATTACCATTTTCAAGTGCATTAGATTATAAAAAAAATTAAAAAGTAGTATTTCAAAAATTTAATATACATATAATAATATTTAAAAACCAAATTCAGAATATTTCTTACAAAAAAAACAGTTATATTTTGAAAATATGTAAATACCAAATACAAAGAAATCCCATTTTATAATTCGGCAAAGACCGAACTAATACCCAACATGGTAACAAAATGGGTCTTTCTCAATAATAATAGATTACTAGTCATTTAAAGGAACATTTAAAGGACTTGATAAATATATAACGATATAACCCAGGTGGGTTTTAATAAACCCCGTGGCACTTTACAGACGTCTAACTAATATTTGTAGTAATTATAACAAGCATTTTAAATTAAAATAATATTATTGTTAAATTTATATGGTAATACCCATAGTTACACCACTGCAGGTAGAAAATGATTCTTTTGCTAATAAAACATAAAACCTTTTGTTTGCGGAAGGCTCCCAAATAAAAACAGGGTCGCTCAAGTAAAATATTTCTGTGAAAAGCTAGAAAGTTTTTTACTCCTGATCAACTGTTGACGACGTACAATGCTCAAATCCGACCTCTACTGGAGTATTGCTCGCACATTTGGGGTTCAGCACCAAGGCATTTTCTTCGTCTTCTAGATTCCATTCAGAAAAGGGCCATTCGGTTGATGAACAGCTCAACTCTCACAGATACCCTTCACCCACTAGAACATAGAAGAAAAGTTACAGACCAGACATTACTCTACAGATATTTCCATGGCAGATGCTCCAAAGAAATAAAAACTCTTATACCACCGCTGGCCACATACGGTCGAAGAACTCGGCACGCTGATCAGTGTCACCCATTTACTCTCAAGATTGACACTACAAGGACCAATCTCCATAATAAGTCCTTCTTTTACAGGACTGCTACAGAATGGAACAGGCTTCCAAAATCAGTTTGTCCAGAAAACTATGACCTGCAACTTTTCAGAAAGCGGGTCCACAATTATCTCCTTTCTATAATCCCTCCCCCTTCTAATAGTCGCAGTGCGGGCCGTCCGTGGCCCACACGATAGGTCTACCCTTTTTGCGACTATTTTCATAAAAAAAATCCATAATCCATATTATAACAGCTGCTTCGGACCATTAAAAAATCATAAAATCATCACTCTGTTAGCATTTTGCATTTATAAGTAGGATTTATTACTCCGTACCATTTCAAAATAGAGTATAGTAACACTTGCTGTATGAGAATGTGCGTTTACTTTGTATACGAGTCAGGTTATGGTCAAGTTTATTGAATGATACCAACGAATATACCTAAATGCTTAAGTCTATATTTGTTGACAGTGGAGACTGTTGGTGTTAAAATGTACAGCTCGAAAAAATAAACTCAATATAAACCTGAAATATAGGTAATACTTAATTTTCTTTATCCCACTGTAAAAATATAACGTTCTTCCATATCTAGGTACATAAAAAACTTATAATTTAAATAATAACGCATGCTTTTAGATAGCAAATATAAGAAGTAATATAAAAATGTTTAGAATAAACATTGATTTATAAAAGTGGTTTCATTTCCCTGCGGCCAAAATATTAAAAATAAAATTATGCAAATTATTACACATATAAATTAGGATTTGTACATTACGAGTATAACTTCGTTATTTAGTAAATGATTTTGTGGATGATAAAATAATAGTATTATCAATTTTCCGCAGTCAACTCTGGACAATATAGTGTGTCAAATGGGATTAGCCCTAAAGCTATACCTTTATAGTGTTAAAGCGATAGAGTAAATTTAACTCGGCATAATGTGTAATGCCCAAAGCAATTGCATGAGTGAAAATGGCGATATTTTTAAAAAAATTCCTGCCAAGCATTTAAAAAAAATGCAAAAACGACCGAAAGACCAAAATACTTTCAACAATATTAACAAAAAACATTCCAAGGCGACAAGGTGAAAAGTTAAATACATAATTTTAAACTTAAAAGATAGAGAATATAAACTACAGATTATGAATTTCCCAAAACCATCCACAATTAAACCAAACATGATTTTTTAAAAGCAAATCAGAGAAGTGTGAGTGTATCTTCCTAATTTATTTTAAAAAAAAATGTCAACATTTAACCCTAATGACAATTACTGTAGAGGAGTGGTAACGTGTATGCAAAAGTGTTCAAAGATTTAAGACTGAGTTGGCTGAAAAAAAAAATAATTATGAATCTTTCTGTGAAGAAGACATACTATACTGTCCGATAACAACGAAAGTGTATCTAATGTATAGTTAAAGTTAAATTTAATTTTTCTCTTTTCATAATTATATATCGGTATTATTAATATATATATATATATATATATATATATATATATATATATATATATATATATATATATATATGTGTGTATTGTTATGATAAAAAATTTCATTAAAGAAATATTATTGGTTAAATTAATAAAAAGAAGAGTTTTATAGACAATCGTCACTGTCTGATTAATTTTGAGGTTATAAATTGTGGTCTTATAAATGAGACGATTCAGTTAAAAAGTTTTATGAATTAATTTTTATCAAAGTATGTATAAGATTTGTTAAAAATATTGTATATTCGTGTTACCAAGGATTTGTTTAAAAAAAAGAAGCTCGTTTATTTTACAAAATTGTTTAGTTAAAAATTAAATTCTGAATAGAGCAGTCATGTTTGTAGTTTGAAATTAATAAAAAAGGATTGGGACGTAAAATTAATATCCAAAATAAAAGATTCAATTAAATAAAACAGATAAAATTAACAATAATTGTGAAAGTGATAATAGAACAAAATAAGCAGTCGTGAAAGCAGCTATTCAATTTAAACGTTATCAATGTAGATTTTGGCAGAAAAGGAACTAAATTTGTGGGTCATAAAAAATCAATTTATATGCAAAAAACATATTTTATTTAAAAGAACATTATTATTATTTTGGACAATTATTCAAAAATAAAAGATGTATAGGATTTATAATATTTTTTATTGAATCCTCTCTGAGGGGGACTCCGTCGGGCAAACAAATAAAAAGAAAAACTAAAGCAACATCTAATTTATAATTAAAGAAAAAAATAATAAGTTGATTCAATATCATCATAACAATATATATATAAATATATATATATATATATATATATATATATATATATATATATATATATATAAAACAAAAGTAATGGTTTTTGAAAGAGAAGAAAGCATGACAAACTGTGAAGTTCTGACTAAGGGAGAAAGAGTGGAACAAGTAATGAGTTTGTATACTTGGGTTCAAAGTTTACGAGAGATGGAAAGTATGACAGTTACATTGAGCAAAGGGTGTTGGCAGGAACACAAACGAATGGGGCACTGCATAGTTTTATAAACAGCCAGAAAGTGTCAAAAAAGACACGTCTGGCTGTGCATAGAGAAGTGTTGGTTCCTACACTTATGTATGGTAGTGAATGTTGGGTTTGGCAAAAGAAGCATGAAAATAGGATAAATGCTGCGAAGATGAGTAGTCTGAGAAGTATAGCTAAGTGACTCGGTTGGATAAAGTAAAGAATAGTGAGATAAGAGAACGCTGTGGTGTAAAAGAAAATGTGGTTACAAAGATAGATAAAGGAATGCTTGGATGGTTTGGATACGTAGAAAGGATGGATGAAGAAAGATTGACGAAACAAATTTATAAGGCGAGTGTGAATGGACAAGTGGAAGGAAGTGGTCTCTGCCTACCCCTACGGGAAAAAGGCGTAACTATATGTATATATGTATGTATATATATATATATATATATATATATATATATATATATATATATATATATATAATATGTTTCACGGATGGTGAAATAATGTGATGAAATATCGATCCGGGATTACATCCTTCCGTTTGGTTTTCATGTAGATGGTAATTGCAAAGCATCGTTTCTTTTGTTGAGGTGCCCCATCTTCTCTATTTCAATGGCCTCGAGTATTGTTCTTATTTTGTAGTTTTTGTAGTCCGGTCCTGGACCTTCTATCGGCTAAATTATTTGAGGTGCCGAATTCGTAATACAGGAAATATTACTTCTGACTTCAACTAAATAATAGACCTCCTTTAATTCAGTCAACTCACTGAGTTAACGGAATGAAAATTATCCTCTTGTTTACGTTTATTTTTAATTTATATCATAAAGTACAATGAAATCTTTTAAAATAGCTTTATTTCACCATTTTTGTTTTTCGTATTTTTATTTCAATTATTACTAGAATTTGTGAAATTATTATGTAGTGGGTATATTTGGTAACAATTTTTTTTGTCACTCTCAAAAAGAAAAACCCCTAATAATCTCGATAGTATTCATTTATATTTTTTTTATATATTTTCAATTCCAATACATTTTCTGATAAATATATATTCGGTCATAAAAATATTTACGATACGCCATTGGTAAGTTTGGGAGTCTGCGTATTTAGAGATAAAGTGTGGACGTTTGGCTTATCCCCTTTATTAGTAATTTATCTTTAAAATAATCACATATTAAAGGTTTATTAATTTTGTACCTGACGATTTATTTGTAAGTAAATTCAAAAAGTAATTATAACGTAAATGTGAACACGCAAGTTTTCTCAAATATTGGATCTCATTAAGTAATAACGTAAATAGCTCTTAATTGCTTATAAAACCAATTTGGTGAAAACTAAACGTCTAAAGATAGCCAATGTTATGTCACTTTTTTAAATTACTGCAAGGGATCCATTAACAAATTAGGTTGCAATTGTAGGCCATCTGATAGAATACTGTCCTGAAATATTATGGTAACAAATCGCAATAAAATATATAGAATATACAATCAATTTCTACTCTCTAATTTACCACTGCCTCCAAAATATTGATTCTTTTTAGCAGACTATTCAAATACTGCAAGCAATATTAAAATTGACAATGAAATTAACTTTTATTGATTGATGATTTTGCTAACTTTACTTCCATAGCGTCATTATCCAACGTTGTAAAAGTACAGGGTGCTTCAAGTATAGGTTAAAGATGTAAAAAGCATGTTAATTTTGATGAGTTATTTCAATATCACAACTGAAATTTTATAATTACATTTTTTTAAGATTATATTACTTTGTACAACTGAATTATAAATATGAAGTTGATACTGTAAAGCAAGTCATCACGATCTTAAATTAAAGCTTTAAAAGTTGATTAAAAAGAACTAATAAAAATTTTTTTATTTTGATTTAATAGTAAGTACCATATTGGCAAATGGTCAAATAAATAAATCATTTTAATTTGTTTTATACGTTTTGCAAAAATTAAAATAATATTGCCATCTTATACAAGGGCTCTTAGGTATTGATTGCAAATATATTTATTAGTCATACTAGTTACACTCAGTGTCGTGAAGCTTTTACTTTTTATAACAAAAATTAATAAAATTCTTGCAAAACCATTTGCAAATTATAAATTAAAAAAGCAGTGAAGAAGTTTCGAAGTAACGGTCATCGCGAACTCGATAGCATCATGAGTTGAGATAATATAAGTATTAAATTTTCTAAAAGAAAACGATAAACTATAAATGGAAAAAATAATAAAATAAAAAAAATCATTATCACACTTCATATTTACACTTGGTTAAACTGACATATATATATATATAGTAGGTAGATATTCTTTGCTGACGAATTAAAGGTGAAACTGAGTTTTTTTGGGGAAAGCAGCAAGTAATTGTGGACTCTTATAAGTTGGTTCCAAGCTTTCGGAAAACTTTAATTTCCATCATCAGGGAAACTACATGAAATTTACAATAGTTAGAATAGTGTTAACAATTAAGTGAAGTTAATACTCACAACTTAGTTGAGGATGATTACTAAAATGGTGTTAATTAACATTTGTAAATAACATACCTTGGAACACATCAATATACATACAAAAAGAATAAAATCATGTCAAATGAAAAAATGACGAATAAAAGGATAAAAATATAAAATTATTGTTATTTACATCACTCAGCGAATTTATGTCATGCTGGTGAGTTTAATTAGCACAATGTTTTTTACTAAGTCAGACTGAGTGACAGTTTTAGGTTAAGGACAAGGTTAAGGGTTCCTCTTCTCACCATCAACAACTACTCCAGATGACAGTGTCACACAATATGGATTTTTGACTCTAAGAATGTGTGATCGTTGTATTTGATATGAAAGCCGGAACAGTTGGATTGTGACCAGAGTATGTCAAAAATTATAAAATTAACGAAATCAGAAATAAACTTATTAATCAGGATTTTCCTCATGAATATGGTAAGGATGTTTTTCCATTGCTAATAAATATGAGTAAATTTCACTTAAATGTTTGATGTCTGTTTTTTTATTTATACAGGCATCTTCCTGTGAGATGAAGGCCATTTCTAGAAAGGTCCTCCTAGCAGAGTTGGATTCACGGGCTAAGATCTTGGTGTTCTGATAATCCATATTATGATCTAAATTATTAACATGATAAGCCAAAGCACATCTTTCCGAATGAAGTCTGCTGTCACTTTTGAATTAATTCAAGACCAAAACTTGAGAAACATCACCATAGCTCAAGCCACCAACATAATAACTAATCATATTCATAAATCTCAAACAAATACTTCAATCTTTTGAAATCTTCTTATAAAATCTAAACAATTCCTTAAACAACACCCCAATCTGATTCTAACACAATCAGATAAAGGTAATGTCACTGTCATTATGGAAAAAGATCAGTATATACAACTTTCAGAAAATATAATATATAATAACACTTCTTATATAGAAATTAATAATGACCCAACATCTGGTATAGAAAGAAAAGGTAACAAATTAATCAAAACTTTATATGATACAAAACAGATTGATGTAATCACAAGAAAGAAACTTACGAGCTATAGTAGTGTTTCCCCGAAGTTTTATGCTCTTCCAAAAATTCATAAACCAACCTTGTCAGTTAGACCAATTGTAGCCAGTATTGGTGCACCTACACAACAAATAGCATTATTTCTCACTGAAATTTTAACCAAAGCATATGATTCTGATAATCCATATTTTATTAAAGATTCCTTCGATGTTTTTGAAAAGTTTAATAATTTTGAATTGCCCAACAATTATATATTGGCGAGCCTGGATGTAGTGTCCCTCTTTAGTAACGTCTACTTGGATGTATCTTTGAGAGCTATTGACAGGAACTGGGAACGTATCAGCAACTTCTGCAAAATAAAGAGAGAATCATTTATGGAATTAATAACCTTCTTATTCAATAGTACATATTTTTCTTTTAATAATAAATTCTTTATACAAACCTTTGGCACCCCAATGGGGGCTTCCATATCTCTCATACTTGCTGCTTATGTAATGGATAGTCTTCTTGACACAGTATTACCTATGCTATCCTTTACTCCAATTTTTGTCAAAAAATATGTGGATGACATTATCTTGTCTCTACCCGCAGATGGAATAGGTGAGATTATTGAAACTTTCAATAGCTATGATCCTGACATACAGTTTACCATAGAAACTGAAGATGAACACCATAGTGTACCGTTTCTAGATACAAAGTTTATCAGAACGAATAATACTGTACAAATCGATTGGTACAGAAAAGCCTGCAGTTCAGGAAGATACCTTAACTACCACTCATATCACAGACATGATATGAAAGTTAACTTAGTTAAGCAAATAAAAACAAGAATAACAAAGATTTCAGATCATCTTTCCACAAAAAAAAAAAAAAAAAAAAAAAAAAAAAAAAAAAAAAAAAAAAAAAAAAAAAAAAAAAAAAAAAAAAAAAAACATCCTTCTCAAACTCTTTACTGATAATGCTTATCCACATCAATTGACAAAATACCTACTATTCAATAATTCTAATATAAATGACATTCCTCTTTCTCATAACAACCATTATTTAAACATCAACCCAGAAAATGTTGTAACAACTCCCACTTCTTGTACTTATGCTTCTCTGCCCTACATCAGAGAAATTACACCCAAGCTTGTCAGAGTTTTCAATCAATCTAATAATATTAAAATTGCCCAAAGAACTGCTCTTTCTGTAAGAACATGCTTCACCAAAGTCAAAGATAAAGACACTCTAATGCAAGTTTCCAATGTAGTTTATTGCATTCCATGTAAAGATTGCAACAAAAAATACATAGGTCAATCAAAAAGATCAATTGCGATTAGGATAATATCACACAAAAGTGACAGCAGACTTCATCCGGAAAGATGTGCTTTGGCTTATCATGTTAATAATTTAGATCATAATATGAATTATCAGAACACCAAGATCTTAGCCCGTGAATCCAACTCTGCTAGGAGGACCTTTCTAGAAATGGCCTTCATCTTACAGGAAGATGCCTGTATAAATAAAAAAACAGACATCAAACATTTAAGTGAAATTTACTCATATTTATTAGCAATGGAAAAACATCCTTACCATATTCATGAGGAAAATCCTGATTAATAAGTTTATTTCTGATTTCGTTAATTTTATAATTTTTGAGATACTCTGGTCACAATCCAACTGTTCCGGCTTTCATATCAAATACAACGATCACACATTCTTAGAGTCAAAAATCCATATTGTGTGACACTGTCAACTGGAGTAGTTGTTGATTGTGAGAAGAGGAACCCTTAACCTTGTCCTTAACCTAAAACTGTCACTCAGTCTGACTAATTGTTAACACTATTCTAACTATTGTAAATTTAATGTAGTTTCCCTGATGATGAAAATTAAAGTTTTCCGAAAGCTTGGAACCAACTTATAAGAGTCCACAATTACTTGCTGCTTTCCCCAAAAAAACTCAGTTTCACCTTATATATATATATATATATATATATATATATATATATATATATATATATATATATATATATATATATATATATATATGTAAGGAACCAGCCTATTGAAAGAGTAAGACAATACATTAATGAGAACAATAACAGCTCCCAAGAAATACGAGTCAGAATAGAATAGGCGAGAAGAGCCCTACAAAAATAAAGAGGCTTTTTTGCTGAAATTTAAACCTTGATTTTAAAAAACGACTTATGAGATGCTATGTACTGTCTATACTGTACTATGGGATGGAGGCCTGGACACTAGAGGTAACCGACATGAGGAGACTGGAGGCATTTGAGATGTAGATATACCGAAGAATATTAAGGATCTCATGTGTAGAGAGAATAACCAACGTGAAAGTGATGAGACGTATGCATAAGGAGAGAGAAGTTATTCCACAATTAAGAGAAGAAAACTGCTGTATATGGGACATGCCGTGAGGGGAGAAAAATATCAAATGCTACAAATAATTATGCAGAAAAAATCTAAGGCAAGAGATCTATAGGAAAAAGACGAAATTCATGGCTGAAGAACCTTAGGGATTGGTTTGGATGCAGTAATAATTAACTTTTTAGAGCTGCGGTCTCAAAAATAAGAATTGCTATGATGATTGCCAACCTTCGTAGCGGAGACGGCACCTAGAGAAGAAGAAACTGACATGAAAGAATAAACTTTTCAAACTCATTCAGGATTCAGGCTACCAAAGAATAATAAAACTTTGCCTCGGCGAATTTTGAAAAGTGCACAAACGAAGCATTCGTTCGGTCTCGCCTCGCCTTGCCTCATGCCTCATAAGTGTTTTGTTCAGATGTGTTTAGATATCAAAGTTTAAAGATAAATTCAAAGAGGTAAAAGAATTTTTTTTATCATTTTGATTAATATTTGTCTAATAAATAAGAACAGAATAAATTTTGTGAAATTAGTAATTATTTTAGCCTATAAAAAAATAAACATCATTTTCGCTTGCATCCAACCAATTTATTCAAAACATTCAATTTATATTGAATAGCAAATAATCAATAATTATATGGAAGCTACTTCTAATACTTGTTTGTAACTTTGTTAAATTAATTCCTGTAAATCACTTATCCAATAATAGGAACGAATAATTTAAAAAAGCTATTTTCAAACTCATACCGAGCAACCCTGTAATAGGATTTGAGTCAGTTTCATTTTCCTTCTCAACATCATCGTCACGATTAATAGATTGATGGGCTAATGGTATCGATAATGCACTTTAATGTTCTTTTGGTATAGTCATTAAAGTTTACACATTGTTAGTCACTTCGTTGCCTTTTAAGAAAACAAGATTAGATAACACTGAATAAGAGCTCGTTTTTATGATTTTTTATTTATGAACGTTTTATGAAATCGGTAGTAAAATATAAATGTATTTTGGCATTTTTATAAAAATTATCGTTTAATATAAAATGGAAGTTAACTGTCTCACAAATAAAAGCCACAAAAAATACTGATAAGTTTTTTATTGACAGAACATCCGTGAGTATAAAAATTCTCTTAAATATAATTTTATTTTCAATTTTGCAATGGCCATTTCTTAAGATTCTACTCACGATTATTATAATACTGGATACTGCTGCCAATTTTCTTTTATTACATAAAAATCTAGAAAAAAAACATAAACATTTTCTGCTACAATTTATTTTACTAACTATTTAATATCACCAACACAATAAAGTAATAATATACACTGTGTTCATTTGGAAAGGACCCACCTATGATATT
This sequence comes from Agelastica alni, assembly GCA_950111635.1. Taxonomy (NCBI): domain Eukaryota; kingdom Metazoa; phylum Arthropoda; class Insecta; order Coleoptera; family Chrysomelidae; genus Agelastica; species Agelastica alni. The sequence goes on from OX467708.1 coordinate 70,385,884, forward strand.
TTAGATATGCGACATATTAGAATGAAATGCCGAAACACATCAACTTTTAACTTGAGGGAGACACTTTTTAGCGCTAATGTCATAAACGTCAGATTCACCCCCTACCTACTGAGATACCCCTTAAATTTTTTCAAATGGCGTTAGGTATAAAGTAATACCTCATTTAAAAGGTTTGGTAAATCTCTATTCAATCATATTGTTTTATATATTTTTTATATTTCCATTTATGATTTTGTATGAAAATATGAGACTTGTTTTTAACCTTCTATGTTCTCATGTGTTTCATATTTTTTACATAATTGTTTTATATTCATACTTTCTTCTATTATAACCTAACCTATATGCACAGTTCCTTAAAAACCTCTTCTGAATGCCCTTAAGCAAGTCACTATCTGTACTATATATGGTACGAGTTCCATATAGTAGAATTGTATTCAGTAATGGATCTTACCAAAGAGCAATATAGCAGTTTGACGATGTTCACATTAAATGAATTGGAGTTTTTAAGAATGAATCCTATTATTTTCAAGGAGCGTGAAGCTACATCATTTATGTGCTGTTTGAAGGACATTTTTGAATCACATATAATTTCTAAATCTTTGACAATATCTGTTTCATTAAGAACTGTTCCTTTAATTTTATATTTAAATTGTATAGAATATTTAAATCTGCTGAAAGTAATCTAATGACACTTATCAGTGTTCAATTGTAACATATCGCAATGATTTGGCTTCTATTGAACTACTAATTGTAAGGAACATCTTGAGATCGTCAGATGGAGTATTTAGGCATATGATCATCCATGAAATTTTTTTCGATATTTACACCGTCTTTAGAAAAAAAGTCTTAATTAATTTAAAATGCAACACCTCTTAAAAATGAAACGCAATGCCAGTTTTGATAATGTGTCAATTTTTGTCACATCAAAAGTAAATTAAAACGAATTTTGTAAAAAATTAGTAATTTGATACTAAGACAGTTTGTTTAACATTGATGTTAGTAAATTAATTGTTGAAAAGGTACTAAAACACGTGGGCATACAACCATAAAAAATATAATCAGACACCCATTTCTAGAAATGGCAACTGATTATATGAGTGCAAAAATATCCTTTAAGACAAACTATGAGGTTCACACAAAACTCAGGGATGACGAAGGAAATGATGATCAACCTGGTGAACTCACCTGGTACACAGATGGATCAATACCAGCGAAGGAACTGGCTCAGGCGTCTACTCTTCAAACCCCAATAAGGGCAAACAAACTCATTGGGGAGACATGCCTCGGTCTTCCAAGCTAAGTACATTCCATAAACACTTGTACTGAGAAAAGGATGTAAACAGAAAACAATCCTCATTAGACCAGACAGTCAAGCGGTACTTAAAGCTTTAGCATCACGGAAAATAGACTTAAAAATTGTCCGGGAATGTGCCGGAAACCTACGAACCTTGGCTAACCATAACAAGGTCACTTTGTCGTGGGTTCCAGGGCATAAAGGTATTTCTGTTAACGAAAAAGCGGACAAACTAGCTAGGCGGGGCTCTGGAACACCATTTATTGGGCCAGAACCAATAATAGGGATACCCAAGGCCAGCGTTAAAGCAGCGATCATTGGCTGGGTCCACTCTCAGCTGAAGTAGGCACAGCAAAAAAAACCTCACCTAGGAAGGCAGGGAAGCTGCTCTCGCTAAGTAGGGAAAAACGTAAAACAGTTGTACAGTTTTGTACCGGACACTGGTTTTTAAAGAAACATCTGCACAATATAGGCGTGTCTGACACAGCACCTATATGCAGATTATGTAATGAGGAGGAGGAAACAGCCACTCATATTATCTTCGAATGTGAAGCCACCGCCCAGTGGAGGTACTCCCTGGGGTGTATACAAGACCAGAGGAGTGATCCACCTGAGGCAATAGCAGTACATTAGCTTCTACTCATTAACAGGAGAATTAAATAAATGGGACTAAACTAAGGAGCTGGAAAGGTTCAAAAAGCAGACAATGCTGCAGTGCCTAGGGAAAATTAGACCTCTTCCACAACTCCTATTTATTTATTCATTTATTCTTTTAAATCAATTTAGGTATTTTTTTAATACTTTCAAAATGGTATATTCAATTGCAGAACGAGTTGAGATTATTTCGATATTTTTTTATATAATAGTATGACAGAATATATTGACATATTATCAAAACATAGGCGTTGCTTTTCATTTTTAAAAGGTGTTGCAAATTAGTTATAACTTTTTTGCAAAAATGGTGTAAATATTAAGAAAAAAATCGTGGTTAACCATATGCCTGAATGTTCAATCTAAATACTTTTTCTATGATGTGCCACACACGGTACATTTCCTATTTTAAATTAAGTAGTTTGGTAAGTGGAAGGGAGGGTGTTAACAAATGACAGATATCTGTTTCGTAAAAATGTGTCCCCCTTGAAACAAAAATCGACGTGTTTCAGCATTTCCTTAAATTCTTATGAATACTGCCAAATATCGAGGTGGACTGTTTTTTGTGGCCCACTCCGTATAATATATATTTAAGATAATTACAAAATAGTTTTTTTAAGAGGCTTTTTATAATTTGTTTTATTTCGTGAATTAAATGTTTTCTATAGTATATTTTTCCCGATTTTCAATTTAAACTTTTGAAAATGTTTTAGTTACCATTCATTAGCAAATAAAATATTCAAAAAATCAAAACTAGGGAAATAATTAAAACCCTTTCAAGCATGATATGGATGGATATATTATGAGATATACGACAGGCATAATTATCAGATATATCTGTATGAAATTGCGCTTTCGCTTAACTTTTTTCTAATTTCCCTAAGGGCTTTTAAGGGGTTGGTTGTGTTGAAAACTTGCATCGTGCTGCATTTTTATGTGTACAGGGTGGCATGTAAATGATTTACATTGTAGATTGTTAATTTTTATATTTGTAGAACCTTAAACTAATATTTTCCAAAGTTGTTTTATACTATGCAAGATAAAAAAATGAGCAAAATACAACCCTATTCCCTCCGAACAGAAAAACAAACTTGAAATGTAATAAAATTTTATGTCTTTAAAATCACATTTGGTAACTACTCTTCCTAATTTCTTAAAAAAGATCAGAGTTCCTTATTGTCTTTATCAGCACCGCAAACCAAGCAAATTTATAAAACAGCTTCCAAAATATGGTTACAGCAACTTAAAGGATATAATTTAAGTAACTATTAATATATTATAACTAAGTAATTTGCAGAATTTTACTTTTCTGATTATAGAGATGTGAGTATATATTTACTACCAAATGTTATATCCTTGATGAAAGCTTTGTTAAAAATATTATACAATATACTAGTTAATTAAACAATTCATTAAAAGTAACTAATGAATATTACATAAGTTCGTTAAAGTTACATATTTATAATATACTAGTTGAACCCGGCAGACGTTGTCTGCTAGTCTGTATTATAACAGCTTGTACTTAATACTTTCTAAGTTACTGCAAAGCACCAATATTTCTATGTGAATGTCTAGTATTAAAAATATTTGCTGCTTCTCTATGTGTATTGTAATTTTTCCAACAATTAACACAGTTTCTATTTTTTCTTCACGATTTAGTAAATTTACCATTTTTACTGTTATTTTATAAATACCAACTTACTCTGACATTCACAGTCAAATACCTCATGTCAGTGCATCCTAGATTACGTTAAATTGTATCATGCCAGAATAATTATTACGAAATGATTAGTAAATAATCACCACACCTTAATATTCATGCTAAATAGCTGTAATTGCATATTTGAATATAACTTCTATTTCAATATAACTTTACTTTATAACATTCTTCTGTATTGTAACAATTAAAGCTACCTTACTCCTGAGTTTTTAAAAAAATTGATATCTGATGGTTGCATTTTAAATTTTGAACCATGCAGAACTTTTTATCAGGTATAAATTTTTTCACAAACCACTAATAAAAAAGTACAAGAAAATAAGAAATTTATATAGTTCTTTAAATTTGGGCATATTATAAATGTGTTAAATATTATATTTTAATTAAAACTGTAGAGATATGAACAGCAATGCCAGTAACATGTACTACACTTTGACAATATACTGAAATATCTCATTTAAACAATCACGTTCTCGTTTAAAACGATGGATTATTTAAAAATCGATAATGCTTAAAATATAATTCCAGCTTTTTGTGTCATGTGTATGATACGAACAAATTTCCCCTCGTTTCATCTCGATTTTTCTACCGCATAACTACGTTTCATAAAAGATTGAGACCCATTATTACTCTCTTAACTACGCACATCAGAGAAAGGGGTTGCGTATATAACCCATATACCCAGTGACATAGAATGCCAATGCATTACGAGGTGCAGTGTGCATAGGTAACCATGGCGACGTAATTAAATGCGTATGCATCCCTACAGCTTACTACCCTCAACCGTTGAGTATTAATGTACAGTCTCTAATAATGCCTTATTTCTGGTCATAGGCGGATTTACTTTGATTTGCTGAAACTGATAAAAATGTCAAATTTTTTAAACATCCTAGTTTAAATGTCTAATAAATATAAATGACAAAATGATAACTTTCTCCTTGTACAAATTTTATATCACCGAAAATAAGGCTATCAAAATTAAATAACAATTGTTTTTTTTTAGAAAAATAAATAGGATCCTAAATATTTCATCTGTTTATAGTACATTTTAATCGGTTTTTTAGTAACGTTGACTTGTAAGTTATCTTGCTTTATTTTTGACAGTTTTGACCCCAGGAAAATACCACCGGGCATCCCGCAAGGCATGTAGTAGGCCCCATCCTGTATTTATTGTACACGAGGGATGTACCGAAACCAGAAGCAACAAAGGTTGCGACATTTGCGAATGATAAAGCCATCTTGACAGGAGGCAGTAGTGTAAAGGAATCTTCGGCGAACTTGCAAGAGCTCCTGAAAAAGGTGTGCAGCTGGACAAGAAGAGGCGAACTAAACGAAGCGAAATCAACGCTGGTCAAATTAACCATCGGTAGAGTCGACTAAATACCCATTGACGTGAACAAACAACAGGTCTTTTTCTCCAACACAGCTAAATATATTGTCTTAACCATAGATCTCAACATCAAGTTTAGAATCATGATTTGGCTTTTTGGTTGCCATTCAAAACTAAGCATCTATAATAAGTGTTAAAACATGTATGGAGCTATGGGATACAGCTGTGGGGCTGTACAAGGAGAAGCAATGCCAATATCATCAAAGTCTTCCAGAATAAAGTCTTAAGATTAGTTGTAAATGTCCCCTGAAAACTTTACGCTCCATCGTGAATTTCAAAGACCATCCGTGAAGAAGTAAAGAAACATGCGGGAAAGTACTAGACACGACTCTAAGATCACTCTAAAGTAAAAATCAGAAAGATGCTAAACGCGCCAAGCCCTATACGCCGCCATAAGAGGACAAAGCCTGCTGATCCAGTTTAATATGAGCCAGATATTAGTTATGTGGGAACAGCTGCTAAGTTCTAGCCAACCAAAAATAAATTAATTTATAGTAGAGTGGCTAAATGAGCTGTCCCCAGATGCTAACAATTAAATATAAATAAAAAAAATGTTGACAACTAACAAATTAAATTTGAATTAGCGAATAACATTTTCCCGGTTTTTTTAACATACCTACTTGAACTATTATTAACAAATATTTATTAAGTAAAGTATAAATCGATTTTAGTTTTTTGTTTAAAATGCATGATAAGATACGACCATGCTTCTTTAATGTGAATTTTAAACATTCACTACTCTGATTTGAGACTTGACACACCAATTAACAAACATTCTCATTGAGTTTTTACTTCAAAGCTGAAATTAATTTGTCATGAATTTCATTAGAGAGAATTTTTCGTTGTATTATATACCACAAAAATAGAAAAATGTGAAAGATTTGACGTTGTAAACTAGAAAGGTTTTTCTAAAAAAAATATTTCCCCCTAAATAAGTCCACCTCCTTATAGAAAAGTAATTATCATTGATTTTTAAATTAATCTTAAAATTAAAGAAATATATAAAAGTTTTGTAAACATTGCATGAACACTATATTGTTCCCATTTCTGCTTGGTTATAATGTGTTAAAATTAACAACCCTTCCCATTTTTTACAGTAGAACTTTTAGAATATGGTTTATGTGAAATAAAATTTAAACTTTTGTTAAAACTAGTATTTTTTGACAAAAAGTAAGTACATTAGGAGGACACACAATGGACATTGTCTGAGTGCGTTGGCGGGATTCAGAAGTAAGCGCCTTTCAGCTTATTATTATTAAGTACATTCGGAATAGTTTTAGTTTTAGACACCCGATAGTTCCTTACGCTATTCGACAAATATGTAAGTAAATGTTAAATAACAATAGATAGGTGAGGTAAGGTGAGCCGTGGTATCTAACTGAAGTTAATAATCAACTTTTACTTTTGTTATACACCAGTTAAAAATTTAATAGTTATAAATATTAGCAAATCAACCAAATTTATTGTAATACCTTTTAATTTATATAAATACCTTAAAATACGTAAATTTTTTTTTAAATTCCAACAATAAATAAAAGAAGGTGACATTAATAAATCAATGCTACTATTTAACAAACTAAAGCACAAATAAAATTTCATTTAATAAAATATACAAAAATATATAATATATTAACTGTTATTAATTTTAAGTTTTAATATTTGAACATATTATCAACTTACCGCACATTGTTATACACTAATTCAAATTACTTCTGTAAATCTCAATCACCTCTCAAGATCTATTTAAAAGTCTAACCAAACAACGTTTTTTGAATCCTTAGAGTACCTTGATGCGAACAACAGGGTGACCCTACTGTGGGTACCTGGGCACCAGGGGGTGGAAGGAAATGAAAAAGCCGACACCCTTGCAAAACAGGGGGCCGAATCTGCGTTCACTGGACCAGAACCGGTTTTTGGAGTTACCACAAGTGCCGCCAAAACAAATATTTCGGACTGGGTGGAGAGGAAAATACTCACGTACTGGTCCGACATACCAGGGTTAACCCACTCAAAGGCGTTTCTACCGTTTCAACCCTCGAGAAACACAACTAAGCAGATCCTAGAATGGAGCAGAAATGACCTGCGTATTCTGACAGGTCTGCTTACAGGACACTGTCGTCTAAGATACCACCTCAGAAAGATAGGTCTGAACCAACAAACGGACTGTCGGTTCTGCTGCGTGGAAGACGAAACTGCTAAACATATACTATGTTTATGCCCCGGCCTGGGGAGAATAAGGTTCAACATATTTGGATACACTAACCTAGAACCTACCGATTTTAAAAATATCTCACTTTATACAACCATGAACTTCGTGAGAAGGGCTGGATTGTGCGGTGAAATGTGACCTCTAGGGGTGAGCCACAATAGACCTACTAAGGGTTGCGGTGGAGGGGCGATCACGCCCCACTCACATGATACCTAACCTAACCTAACCTAAACAACGTTTTAGCCGGTTACGTTTTTATAACCAATAAACTATATTATCAACTTGTAGATGTCAAAGGATCAAGAATACGAAATCAATATAATTTTATTTTTTTAATTAGATTATACAAACCAATCACGTAATGTAAATTATCCCTGCCAATTCAAATGACGTTTTATAATTGGTTCAGTCATATTACACTTTCTCTCTCCCTCTCTTTGCAGGCAGTTAGTGTAGAGGAAGAGAGATAGCGACTAACACATTCCTGTTACGCAAAGCCGCGGTTTTCGCAACGTGCGATAAGGAACTTCGTTGCACAAATTTTAAAAACATGCAATAAAATGTAAAGTTGTTTGTTTTAAATTTTGTTGAATAGTTTTAAGTAGGTACATCATTTCAAATACAATTACAATTTTATTGTAAATATATGCTAACCAAAATTTACGCAATTATTGTCAGGACAATAGAGATACCAAAAATGGTATACATAAATGATATTAATCAACTAAAAATATCAGCAATAAGTAATAGAGATAATAAAGTTAAAGTTAAAGTTAAAGAAAATATTATTTTCTTTAACTTAATTACATTAGTTTGTTAAAAACCTTTGTTTAAGCAATCGGAATTGGTTCTCAAGAAAACAATTTATAATTAAATATTTTAATACCAGCAATAGTAAAAGAAATAATGAAATACATTATTATTTAGGAAAGTTTGTAAAAATACTCCGTGAAATATAGTAGGTAGTAGTTACCCTAGTAACTGGTTTTTGTGATTTTGTTAATTTATTTAAATTGAAACTTTTGGCATTTTCTATTTTGGAAGCCATATTAATTCAATTAGCTTATCACCAATTCATAATCTTTGTAAAACTTGCAGTGGCCCCAATCCAATTTTATAATAAATAGTTAATTATATTAATATTTATTTATTGCAAACTTTATTACATCCACAAAAATATTTTAGAAGAACTGGCCTACTCTTCTCAAAATACTTCTTTTTCATCTAAACTGTGGACGTAAATTTTAAAAAACTTTTTCACCGATCAAAGCAGTTTAGCTGTTGTTAATAATAAATTTCAGGATTTTAAAATGTGAGTTCCTTAAGGATTCGTGTTAGTAATTACGGTTTTGTTTCTCTCATAAAGACTATCCAATAGTTTTGCAGATAAAATAATGGCATCGATACGGAAGATAGACGGCTAACAATACACTACTACTTCAATTATTTCAATACAACTATACTATAACTTAATCCAATTTAATGCTTTTAAAACGCTGTCTACTTATCAACAAAAAAACCTCCAACAACTTTTGTGTAAATACAAAAGGTTGCAGGTTACATTTACACAAAATCAGAAATAATATCAGCACGTCCGATCAGTTTGAAAATTAGGAAGAATCAATTTCTAGAACAGACTTCTCGTCTGCCAAGCTATTTATACAATTCAAAGCTAATCTGAATTTACAAATTAATTACTCTTTTTGCAGATACCTACTCTTGTAGACTGAATAGTTGTACTCCGGTATTTAACTTTGACAATAAGTACCATTTTTAGCGGTCATTTATACCCAAAGAGTAAGACTTTGTATTAAATAGATACTTTTATGTACTGAGGCATGGTCTAAAAAAGAAGGAAAATATTTTCTCACGGATCAAAAATCGATTATCAGGTCTGTAAGGTGGGTCACATGTGTATTAATTCAAGCTTGACACAAGTAATCAACGGTATAGTTAAATTACTGTTATTATAGTATTGATCCAAATAAGGCATTTTTAAAAACAATACATTATCTTGACTGCGATCGAATTAATTATAATTTATGCACTAACTTAATTTTACAATAGAAATGGATTTGTTACAGAATCTAATATATATTTAAATAAATTGCAGTGAAAATATTTATTATTTATTTCTTATAATTTACAAGTTTGTAAATCAATACATATACCTAAGTAGGTATATGATGTCAATAATGCTCACAGACTCGTGCTTAAATTATAATGACAAAAAAAAACTAACCTGTTAATAAAAAATATAGATAAATATTTTAAAATAGTAATGTATTTTATGTATGCAAAATTAACAAGAAAATGTATTTTTAACAGAGTGGCGCTATGTAAAATACCTAAATGTATACTCGCATTTACCCATTTAGGTATATAGTATTATCTTATTTTAGTTTGACCACAAATATAAATGAAAATGAAACTTCCAAATTCGTATTAAGGGGAGGAAAATAAAATCACTGAATATTGTAAATGATGTAGAAAAATTTATTTTTTGATAATGATTGCAACAAAAGTTACCAAACAAGATTAAGTTTAAATGTTGTATTATGACGGGCCACATATCCTATCCACATATCCATTTGTGCCCAAATAAGCTCAATCGAATTTAATTCGCAGTGATATAGTAGAAATCGAAGAACAGTAATTTCACGTGCCTTATCCATTAAATTTTAATCAAGGACGTATTTTTTAAATGCAGATGAGTATTGCCTAGCCAACACTAAAAGTTCTTTCTTGAACATATCATCGTTAGTAGTAATTCCTTTTTTTAATTAACCAGTTTTTTTTCATTTAGCCATGGGAACTTCGAGTGATAGCTAATATAATCCAAAAATATGTCCGAATTAATGGGAATTTGATCCAGCATTTGGAAAAAAAACTCTTCAAAAACAACGGAAGTCATTTCTTTTTGGTAATCTTCGGCAGAATTTAATACAAATTCAAGCAAACCACCATGTACAAAACCTTCATCACTTCCAATATGGGTTATTATAAAACGACATTTCCCAATTGGAGTACTTAAACCCGTAAATAAACCATCCAAAAACACCTGTCTAGGATTTTTAATTTATTTATTTTGCAAGACTTTTGTAATAGAGTGTCCTTCATTCAATCAGGTTTCATATAAATAGAAAATATGTTTTTCATCTGTTATCAATTAGCGTATTTTCCTCAAATAGTGTCTTCTTCAACAAACTATCTTTTTTTTAAGTGCTAATTGTTTGCGCTACTCTCTTTATTTTTACGAATAAATCAGGGCGATGCTCATGTTTTGATTTCAACAAAAATAAAGTTAAGTTTCTGTACTTTTCTTATCATTTTTGATAATTTTATTTACTGTAAACCACATGGGCTAGACTAAAATGACCATTGAATTATTGCGTTTGATCAAAAAGGGACACAATCTTTAACAACATTAATAGGTAGGCATTAACAACATTTAAATGGTTTTATAGACGTACGGACTGTGGTCATTGTGTCTCTAAATTTATTAATGTTGTGATGAAATCAAATAGATATAAAAACTGGAGGTAGTTATACCTGAGCCTTTTGAAATGAAATAACATCAACTGTAGTACTGTGAGTACATTAATCAATTTTGCCCGTATTGTCATCATCGTCACGGACCTTGGACTCGGCTTTGCAACATGTCGACAAGGAGGATTAAAAATGATGTCCATTACTTATTTTAAATGTTAGGCAGTCTTACGGTAACTATATAATAAGACATTCGTATACGACCCGTATTTACACAATAGATGAAAAATCGACGGTGACCCTTAAATCAAAAAGGGTCAACATCAAATATTTATCCAGTGAAGTTAATCAACTAACCAGTTAAACTTTACAACGACACATCAAAATATAAAATTACTTATTGATGAATTTTGTCTGCGTTACACTAACAATAAGATTTGACCGATTAGTGTACGAGGTCTTGTTTTTATTTTATTTTACATCTTTTTGATTAATATTTTCAACGACATATTCATGACATTTCTTCCTCGAGACAAAGTCACAAATTTAAATAAAAACTTTAAAAACGTTGAAAATAAAATATATTAAAGTATAATCAAAAATAGATACATTTGCATCATTTAAGATGTGATCACAAACCCAAAAATATTATTTAGTCACTTACACGGTAATTCAGATATTGCCTAAATCACTTCGTCATTGTTATAAGATTTCCAGTTTCTGTATGTGAATCGAAGACACTATAATTAATATGTTGCAAAAAAGAACAATATTATAGATCCTCGCTTGCGATAGGAGTTTAGCAAATACCCATCCCATTCACCGTCTTAAAAGGCATTTCCTTCTTTATACAGATACAATCATTCTTATACTCATGACTTTGCATTTATAATCTAATTAATCTATTTTTAATAATTAGTTATCATTAATTGTTTTAAATATAATTTCATCAGAGCAAAACTGTTATTGTATATATTTTAAATACTCCTCGTACACACATGTGGATGAATATGGAGAATGATCAATATTTCATCTTTATTGCGTGTGATAAATCAAACGCTTAGGGCTTAGAAGGGACCAAAAATGTATGCATAATTAAGTTTTAATAGAATAAACGTTTTTCAATGACTGTAAGTTTATTTCCCCTAAGAAGCCGTTTATATACCTTTAAATATAAAAAACAATTACTCATGCTTAAACATTAACGGATAAATGTCACCAAAATTAACTTAAATAGGCACAAGTTTGTTTATTCATTTTCGCATGATAGGATGGGAAAGGTAAATTGTAAAAGACAAGGTTCATGATGTATGTAACTTTTTAACTTTAGTTTTAGAAACGTATATTAAAAACTATATATTTAATATTTCTCGTATATATGATGGATATATGTATAAATAAATTATTATTCTGTTACTAAAATATAAAAATTTCTTATAAGGAATGTTAATTTAATAATTTTATTTATTAATATTTTGCAACATTTTGACTAATTAATTACTGTATTTTCAAATGGTATGAAACAACAACCATAACATAAAAGCTGTATCCTCCCAATAAGTGCATAGAAAGAACTCGGGAAATATTACGAAGTATGAGAATTCGAAACTCAATTGTTACAGCTTTTTTATTCATGAGAGCAGTATGTTTAGAATATCGAAATAAAAATCTAATAAAAGTATTGTTTTGTATGAAAAATGGAGGGTGATGACCGTGTGAATGACCGGAATAGTTATTTAATTTTAGGCCAATGGAATACGTTTGATCGACTTTAAATCTCTTTTATGGTAGTAAGCAAGTCGTTTTAAAATAAAATGTTGGATTACAGAACTTGACAAAACACGATCATAAAATTCTACTTACTGTTTCGGATATTGTCGTTTCGTTTGTATCATATAAACCATCGAACTAATAAAAACTTAATATTTATCTTTAAAAATGACACAAACATCTTTTTCTATTTCGTAATAAAAATAAACCATCTAGATAAAGTGCACTGTTTAAATCTTTATAAAAATAAAAATTGCTTACCAAACAATTATACAATTATGCAGTAAAAAATCTTATCCAATTATATAATAAAGAATTCATTAAGAATTAACACAACATTAACACCATTTAAAGGAAACTTAAACTTACTACCGTATAGTAAATGTTTATTTAACATGCAGTAAGAAATTTCATACTACACCTGTGCTGTAGTTTCTATAAACAGATATTGAAAAAGTTTTGCAGAACATACAAATTTCAATGCAAAATGCTGAGATGCACAAAAACCAGTCAAAAAAGAATAAAATTATGATATTGTATTTTATTTTTTTTTTCACCAAATCTATTGGTTCCAGGAAAAAACTTTAGGATTAAAAAATGTTTTTAAATTAACGATTTGAAGTAATTTTTGCAAAATTAAATTTCGAAAAAAATATTTTATATTAAATAAGGTAAGGGATACTAATTTCACCCCCTTATAAACAGAATGTTGAAAAAATACCGGTTATTAGTCCTTTGCGAGTGCACAGAAATTACAAAATTTTAGGTTTCCATATTTACTTAATTTGAGAAAAAAAATAAAAACTTAATTTTACTCACCACCTTTTAGGGGTGATATCTCGGAAGGAGGTGGGCTGAGAAAATTTTGTTGTGGGAAAGATCCATCATAAATTCATACGGGCAATCACCATTTAAATTTTTTGCATGAGTTTAGAAACACCCTGTATAGACTCAAAAAATTGCTTTGAGGAATTACCGATTTTCACAATTTGCAAAGCAATTTGTATTAGGCCACTTTTGCATTCGTGTATCATAAAATCATAAAAGACAATTATGGACCTACTACTTAGGAATCCACAATATACTTGCAGAAAAACGAAACAAATATTTTCAAAACATATACCACAAGATTGGACTGTAAAAAAGAAAACCTTCAATGTAATAAACATGATCAAAGATTTATTTTTCCGAAAAAAAATATAACCAATAGAAAAATATCTAATGATTATCATAATCTGAAGTGGTTAAAACTTTAATGGTTACATTAAAAAAAAAGATTGTGATTTATTATAAATACACAAATGCTCATAAAACAGTGTTTCATCCCTTAAAAAAAAGCTCAACCCTTATCAACTAACATATTATATCCTAATGGTAAGAAAATAAGCAAAAATAAAATAAAATATCTACGTATGCTACTTAAATACATACGACTAATTATTGATCACGATTCGATAAAAGTATACAAACTTAGTTTAGGATGAAATTGATGTACCAGTACAAGATGTAATTAAAACTTTTTTCTTCAAACGCCTAACTTCATTTATATTCTTATGTACTTTAAATACTTTTAATGCGAAAGTGGCCTAACCAACAAAAATACAGTGAAAATTTATTATGTACTCAAAAACAATCAAAAATAATCATTACTTTTATGTCTGGAGCAACCGGCAAGAGTCAACAAAATCTGCCTTATTTGGTTTCCAAGACATTCAAGCATTCTGGGTAATAAAAAAGCCAACGCACTGGCAAAAAAGAGGTTCAAACTAACCACCAATAGGTCCAAAACCATTCTGCGGATATACAAAACAACACATTAAACAGGCTAAAGAGGCAAAATTCCTACTAGACTGGCAGTAGTGTGGAGACAACAACATTTTACTTCTAAAAGACCTAAAACTGCTTGTTGGTATCACTGTAGGTCACCACCCAGTCAATAAACATCTAAAAAATATGGACAAGGTGGAGAATCTGTACACCATCTTCTGATAAAATGTGAAACTATCGCAAAAAAGAGTGAGATCATTCGATAAAGCAACTTCTACCTACAAAGATCTTAAAAATTGTAACGCAAGTTCACTGATCTTGTAATTCAAAGGGCTCAAATCGAGCCCAACGACACATAATGAATGACCCAAGATATGGCACAAAAGATCTTAAAGTCAAAGTGCTCAAGGGCTTCTGTCTGGCCCGACCCAATAATAATATGAAAATTAGCGTAAGGTACCCATGTTTTTGACCTAAGTAAGATTTTTGAAATATTTTAATGTATAAAATTACTGGGACTAGGCCATTATTGCGCTGACGGCCTCATTTTAGTCAGTCTCTTCTAAAGCCCAGATTAAAGTTTCTATAATTTGCGTGTAATCTACTAATGATAATTTATTTAATGGAAACTAAATTAGAGTGATTTTATTACAATGGATAGATGTGCGTTATGCGGGAAGGTAAGAGCCGGAAACATGTGTGATTAATGGTCATCTGTGGCCACTGTTAACACTATTCATATAAATTAATGTTTAACCAAGGATCACTTTGTGCAAATGCATTTATCATTTTCGATACCATTTGGATGCACTCACATTGTATGAAGGTTTAACAGTAAAGTTGATATGATACAGCATAGTCAAAATTGTCATTCTCTCTGTCCGCTTTATAACGATAAATCATTGATGGAATAATTGTTTTGGTGTTTAGACATAATTAATCACAAGGTTTTGTTGCCTTTATTCACTTTATTTAATAAAATTTACAAATAACAATTACGATTTTTACAAAAGTAGGTACCTAGATTTTGTTTGAGTTAATTACTTTTTGTATAAAATACAGTGGCTTTTTTGTATTGAACCTAAACTGTAAACACATTTATTGTCGTTATAAATGTTACTACTGTTTGTATAGTCTTCCAATATTTTACCAATAAAGTTTTTTTAACTGGCACCAAATATTTGGGGGACTGTTATCTTTAACAAAAATTGGATTGATACTTTTTACGATAATACATTAGAGCTATAATTCACAGTAAATTATTAACAACATTAGTGCAATATTTCCTATATTTAACTGTCATGTCATGTTGATAAAAAAACGAACTCCAATTTACCTTTTGTACTTTTATGGTGCAGATATTAGTATAAGTATTTTTTTCCTGGCATTTCCGTATCACTTTATTGCTGTAATTCAAAATGCTTTTGTTTCTATACGGAGGCATATGGAATAATATATCAAGATTATTATCAGATAGGACGAAATTTCGTACGCACGAGGGAAGATTTTATCTACTTGTCAATCAAATTAGTTCAGTTGCTATGAAAATTAACCGTTTTATTTCAGCCCTAAGCAAATTGTTTAAACAAATACATTTTTTTAATTATGTTGTTTATAAATGATTCGGCTACACTTTATTTCGATCATTTATGTACTATTAATCGAGAAACGTTTTTTATATTTATCCAAACAGGGATTTAGAATCTAAAAACATGAAATTATTAATTATTACTTTTATACACATAATAGCGGTGGGCGATTATGAATGATTTTTATAATCGAGATATGTACTAATTACCATACTGATAATCGATTCTAAAATTGGTAACTTACTCATTTTCATAACCAAATAACGTTACTAATTTGTATTACTAATTATTGGTAGGTAGTTGTAACAAATCTATTTCTTATATTCTTTGTTAACACATTTTTTTTTTCTTATTGTTAAGTGTCCGACGAAGACTGAAGCTGTGACAATATGATTATAAAAATAGGTAATTACAATTATAGTATTAGCTCATAGGTACAAAAGCCTTATTCTTGTTGTTTAGTACCTAACCTATCTCATTAAATAATAGTACATTGTTTACCGGATAGGAAAAGCCTAATATTCCTGGACGACTGTGAAGATTGCTAAGTCAAGGCGTAAGCCGAGATTTAGCAACACAAAGTCCAGGAATGTGGCTTTTCCTAAGAGGTAAACATACTATTTTTTCGCAAATCGTTTAAAATTCGACAGATATTAATTAAATTTGAAAAAATCGTGAATAATTTTTTTCATAAATAAATGGTGCTTTGAAATTCGTAATCAAATTAGTTACGTTACTACGAAAACGTATTAATGTTAAATTGTCAAACTTAACGCATATAAATTGTAGGAATTCTCATAGTTCTAATAATGTTCCTCCAATTTTCAATAATTGTACTAACTGCCAAATAACTAAATATAACAAACTAATTTTAAAATGCATAGCTATATAAATAACCAGAAAGTGTCAAAAAAGGCACGTCTGGCGGTGCATAGAGGTGTGTTGGTTCCTACACTTAGGTATGGTAGTGAATGTTAGGTTTGGCAGAAGAAGCATGAAAATAGGATTAATGCTGCGGAGATGAGTAGTCTGAGAAGTATAGCCGGAGTGACTCGGTTGGATAAAGTTAAGAATAGTGAGATAAGAAAACGCTGTGGTGTAAAAGAAGATGTGGTCACAAAGATAGATAAAGGAATGTTTAGATGGTTTGGACACGTAGAAAGGATGGATGAAGGAAGATTGACGAAACAAATTTATAAGGCGAGTGTGAATGGACAAATCGGTGGAGGTCGACCTCGGAGAACATATCTCGATCAGATCAACATTGTTTTGAAAAAAGGCCAGGTCAAGAGTACCAACAACCGAAGAGCATGTATGAGAGCACTGATGAAAGTAGAGGAAGCAAAATATGTGTGTAAGAACCGTAGCAAGTGGAAGGAAGTGGTCTCTGCCTACCCCTATGGGAAAAAGGCGTGACTTTATGTATGTATGTATGTCTGCAATGCATTGAGATTTTCAAAATATAAATTAATTCCTTATAAACAACGTGTTTTCAAACATTTATGCAGAACTCTAACAGTTGGGAAATCTTGACATTTTTTTTTAAAAATTTTGTCTGGAATGTCAAAATTTCCTAGCGATTTGCGGGAAAATTATAAAAGTTAATTAATCATATTAAAGATTTTATTATTAATATTTCGTAATATATTTTTTTACTTTCTTATAATCAAAAAATAATAATAACATAAAAGATACCTTTAAAGAAAAACTTTATAATGAGTTATATGTTAAAGGTAGTTACCCAATCAAAGTAATTAGTAACTTTTATTAGGTATCAATTTTATCTAATTTTTTATTCGCGTCGCGTCGTAGAGTTAGGAGACATTCATAGTTACTAGCTAGTTACTACTTTGTAAGTTATTAATTACATATCTCACTCCGCAAAGCGAACAACAAATTACTAAATTAGTAATTACTAGTGTCTATAATCGAGACATTTTCATAATCGAATGATGCCTTTAGTATGTCTCATAATCGCCCACCACATAATGAAGTTCCTGGATTATTTCTTGGATTTTATTCTTACAATACTGCACGCATCTAATTAACCGGCAACGTTGAAAAATTTGGGACTGAAAACATTGATCTATTCGTCGTAGAATAAGAGCTAATAGTCCAGGCACATTAATTTATGTAGGTGAAATTGAGATTGCGATTAAAAATTTATGTTAGGTATATTTTTATCATTTTAGTTATATAATTTTAAAACCATATACTTAATTTTGCCATCAAAATTTGTTAAAATGTTTAACATGAACCAACATTCGAAATAAAACATACGTAATGAAGTGATATAATTTTAATAACAAATATTTAAAATGTACTTTTTTCGCCGGAAAAGATGTGTTCCAAAAGAAATACTGAAAAGGGGTAATTTGAGGTCGAAAACAAAAATATGAGGTTATCATAATTATTCAAACTAAAAGAATAATAATTCGGTAGAGCTTTTGGAAGGTAGGTTATACTTGAAATAATATTAACGAAATATCGAAACACGTACGCAAATCACTTGCCATCATTATTATTAGACTAGTGGTTGACAACCCAAATTATTTCAATTTTTACCCAGTTTATATCTGATGGAGCATACTCGCTCTCACTGCTATCTTCTACATTTATTTCTATTCCTTCAACCATATCTATAATATGCTCCCTTTCCATACATTCACTTTCAATTTTTTCTACATGGGTGCAATAATTTTTGTCAGTGCTCAGTTGTGATTTCTCCAAATTTATCTTTCGTAATTCCCATACAACGTCCAATTTGAAAGATATATTACAGGTATTCATTCTTCATGATATAGTGTTAAAATTGAATTTTTTGCTGTTGTGTCAACAATATTTTTCTTTTAACTGGTTTGTGTTTGTAAAAGCTTTGTTTCTTCTCGATTTTCGTATAGCTATATAACTAGATTATTTCTCGACGTTGACTCATTTTCTTGACACTACTCATGTTTACATGTTTTCACGAATAATAATCAACCAACTAATTCAATAACAATAACTTACATAACTACGATAAATTAAATGAAAAAAAAACTTACAATTTTACAGTTTGTAGAACTAACACAATAAAAAAATTTAACTAAACTGCACCATGATAAAAACTCGGAACAGATTTTACGATGTTTTTAGATATGAGACTAATTCTAATAAATCGACTCGTAAATTTGTGAAGAAAGAGAAGAATTTCCAGTGCCCATAAATTATTTATTATATTTGGTTAAAACAAGAAAAACAAAAAATAAAGCAGCGGTACACATCTTTATTATAATGTGAAATCAAACGAATTACAGATATATTTTAGACCCACAAAAGACAAAATTATTGGGCGGTATTTACCTAATTAGAAACTAAAATAAATAACAATAATAAATTATTATCTGCCTGGTGTATAAATTCACGTAGGTACTATTAGGAAGAAGCCACTATAATTCCATGTTGTGAACGAAGGTTTTGTAATGATTTTCAACACTTCCGTTACAATCAAAGGACAGAGTAATAACAGGAACATTATTGTACAGCGCCACGGGGTGCTTTACATGAATATACTAGATCAAACATAAAGGCTGTAAACGCTCTTGGGTATAGGCCATTATTAAACTTACTCTACGTGTATATAAACCTCAATTTTAATACAAAGAATCCAACTAATACCAATAGTATATTGTTAAATTTTTTAATTAAAATGAACTCTACTATTGGTACAAAATATTACAGATACTTTGAAAGGTGTGAAAAAATATAAAAGCATTTTTCATTTGTTTTATCGGCTAGTGCAATAAAAATTAAAAGTTTATTTACTGTGAAGGACAATTACAATAACACCCTGCATTTTCCTTAAAAACAGAATTTTTTTTCATCCTTAAAGTAATCATTCTGCAGCTTAAATACCCCTATGTAAATGTACGTAAATTGTATAAGTTATAAAAATTGCAGTTCAAAATAAACAAAGTTAGCAAGCAAGCATGCTTAAATAAATATCTTACCTTAACTGTCATTCTTCTGAGAGTTAATGGTGCCAATCATAGTAGTCGACACATCTAAAACAAAACAAAAACAGACCATGAATTAAAAAGTTTTAAATATTTTATCTACTATTTATTTATCCAAAAACCACTATTCACATTATTCACCCATAAGTTAGAGCACAAGATTATATGATAAAATTTATCCACATCAAGTATTATTTAAAAAGAAACTCATTCCTGATTATTTACTAATTAAAAAACAACTGGAGATCTTTCATAAAATCAATTACGTTAAATAAGAAATGGCAGATCATCGGTTTAAAATTATCACTATTATTCAGTACGTTTTGGTATTCTAAACTTGGCAATTAACTTCCCAATTATAGCCGTACTAAATCTTCTACGTATGTGAACTTAAATTTTCTTACCAATCAAACCATTACTACAATTATTATTTGTCTTTTACACCAACTGGCACAACTTGTCTTAAGTATGTAGACTAAAACAAAAAAATTGATGTTAGTTTATCCTGAGAAGATTGGGCCGAGAATCTAGTTAAACCTCAGGGCGCAGTATTTTATACGGACGGCTCTAAACTAGAGGGTAGAGTAGGTTGCGGTGTCTTCTCACAAGAACCCTCACTTAGCTCTTCCAGTTGTATCTCTTTCATCTCAGCAAAGAGTAATGATGTTTTAACTCTATCCAGGGAGTCCATTGGAAATGCGATCGCGACCATAACAGGACACTGGGCGGGTGAAACCCATGCACGGCGCATGGGAATCGCAGAGCTACGACACGACTTTTGTAAAAGTTGTCACGATGAGGAAGAGAAGTAAACAATGGTACATCTTCTTTGCCACTGCCCTGCCCTAGGCAGAAATTGGCTTTCTATACTAGGGCAACCAAACTTTGATAACTTATCTGATCTCAGTTCAGTTAGCATTAAATACCTCAAACTTTTTATTAAAATTTCAACTGGTTCTCACGGTAGAGGCACCGCCGACCATCACGATATCACAACGGGCCAAAAAGCATCAGTGGGTTTCCCTTCAAACCGCCGTTTTAACCAAACCTAACCTAGTTTACCATTTGTACGACGTTCGTCAATTTATTTTGATTTTTTCGGGTACTTGAAATTAAATGTCAATTATCATAATGTACTGGGTAGATCGATAGATCATTGTCTTCAGTCTTCAGAAAGCTGTAATATGTTGAACAAATGTTTGTTACTTTAAATTTTCATTAGTATTTTTATTTTTATTATTATCTACTTCGGATCACAGCATTTATGGTTCTAGACATGCTTCGAATTAAATTTTGGATAAAATTTTGAGAAATTTGTTCCAATTCTGTGATTACTTCATTTTAAAATTCTCTTAGGTTTCTAGGTGCCTTTAACAGTTTTTTTAAAGTGGTATACCAACTTGATTAAGATAATCACGTACCTTCCCAGCTATGTAAGGTCTTGCATAAACAGGAAATTGGGTTCCAAAAAAGGACCGAAAGGCGTAACATGTTCTATTGCAATATTCCCAAGATGGCAATTAGCATTCAAGGATTTCGTACTGACAGGAACTAATTATGTACGAGCATCGAAGCATATACCACCCCAGAACATAACAGAGTCACCGCCGAATCGAATCTTACAGATATATTTGCAAGGAGCAAACCTCTCTTGGTCTTCGTCAGACTCGTTTACAACCATCTGGATGTTTTAGGCTATCCTTAGTTTCATCGGTGAATAAAACTTTTCTCCAATTATCTACAGACCAATTTTGATGATTTCAAGCAAAACGTAACTTGACAACTCTGTTCCCTCTAGTAAGCAAGGATGCAGTAGCTGGTGGTCTCCTACTGTTTAATCTATCTTTATTTAACCGTCTTCTAACTGTTTTAAAAAATATTGTGACATTGCGGACAACTTCGAGTTCCTTTCTGATCACAGAACTAGTGAAAATCCTAATTCTTAAAGCGTACCTATTGTCTAATAAAAAGTTTATTTCTATCGTCAGTGCATCGTTTTTACCCTTGCCCTGGTATTCTAGAATAATTTGCTACCTTTTTTAAGCATTTTACTATACTACTTATTTTGGAACGATTTTTGCCCAACAAATTGGTAACATAACTTTGACAATATCTCTCATCCAATAATACTGAGGCCCGTACTACCTCTAATTCAGTTAAATTCCTTGCTCAATTCATTTTTCCCATTTTTTGGGGTCAAAAATTAAACAGCCTTCCACAAAAAACGTATTACTTTTAAAAAAGGAACAATTAATAAGTTTACTTTTAACAAAAATCTATCGCAAGTACTGCACAAAATTGTTTATTTTCTAACAAATTGTTTAAGTGTAAATCTTAACGAATTTTTTGATAGCGATGCATAGCCTACTATTTATATACTGGATAAAATTTAAAAACAGACATAAGCAAAAGATAAAGTAATTGTTGCGTTAATTTTGTCCCGGAAGTGTATTACTTTTTATTAAGTGTATTTATTATTGATTCACAACGATTTGTCTGCATTGTGATAATTGACATTTGATGTTTAATGTTAAATACTTAAAAAAGTCAAAATATACAATGCTCACGACGAGCTTAATCTATCTTATGTTGGAAAAACTACTGACACGATATTTATAAAAATGTGTAGACTAGGATCACAGATTATAGCACATTTGAACAAAATTTGTTGACAGACATGTTCTTATAGTTATTCCGGGAGTGGATAGCAACTTTGTTATTTGAAATGGAACACCCTGTATATTATTCGGTTTTAACGTAAAATATTGGAGTCTCTTTGTGTGTAAAATGTATATTTTTTGAAATATTACTTTTTTTTAGTATAGCATTGACATATAATAAACATTTAATGAGAACATTCCCTAGACCAAATAAAAAATATCTTGATATGGTGTTTAATAGGAAGATCCAAAGTAATTAGTGAAATGTTAAAAACTCCTTTACATTATCCAGGGTTTGTATAAAAGGGATGAAAAATTTAACTTCATTTTTTAAAATAAAACTACCCATTTTTTTTCTGTTTAACCAAAATTTATTTTCCTATACATAACCGTTATCATTTTTAAGATATTAACATGCATTTAAAAAATTTAATTATTTTTGTCGTGTTGTTGTTAACTTATTTATTATCCGTTGGCCGTGTTAATTGTTTTATTTTAGTAGGCGTTGTATGTCGCTGTCATAATTAAAAATTGATAGTCAATTGTGATTGTACAAGCCATACCTGTTTCTTTGTAGAAGTGCCAACAATCACAATTGACAATTAATTTTTAATTACGCCAACGACCAACTTATAATAATAAGTTGAGGAAATTATTTATTGTTTTAAATGTATGTTAATATTTTATATAAATTATTATGTTCAGGTATAAAGGACCGCATCTGTCAATTTATTATTAAAAAAAATTAATATCTCGATAAGTTTAAATTTTAGAAATAAAGTATTCCACTCAAAGTGTTTAAATTTGCTATTATCTGTGATCCTTGTCTACAAATTTTTATAAACATCGTGTCAGTAGTTTTTCCAATATACAGATATGTAGTTTAAGTTCGTCGTGATACACATTGTATACCTACCTAATTTAACTTTTTTAAAACTTAACATTGAACATCAAATGTCATTATTAAAATGCAGACATCGATACATCGTTGTGAATCAATAATACTCTCGTAATAAAAATTAATAATAATACAAATTTAAAATAACAAACAATTGTTCAACATAGTTTGTATTACAATCGACAGTCATTGCTTCATTGACTGAAGAACGATCTATCGATGTATTGCATTATGATAATTGACATTTATTACCAAGTATCTGAGAAAGTCAAAATAAATAAACGTTCGTCGTCATACGGTAAACCATTGTATTTATAAAATACAATCGGTAAACTAACATCGACGTATTTGTTTCAGTCTACATACCTAAGACAAAGACCTCTTATGTTGGGCCAGTAACATTGGTGAAATAGAGATCTTAAAAATGATAAATTATAACTGTAGCAATGGTTTGATTGGTAAAAAAATTTAAAGTTCACATACGTAGATGTAACAATACGGGTATAATTTCAGGATATTTTTAGATCAATTAAGGTATATGGGTATATAAAAAAATGAGTCAAAAATTTAAAACTAAACTCTAACTTTTACTATTTTTTGAAAATTCTGCCATTTCATTATTTTTCGAAAATAAATTTCAAAATATTTTTTCCAAATGATTTATTTCCTTTAAAACAAACTTAAGCACATTTTTTAAATCCATAATAGTTCATGTGATATTTAAAAAATAAACTTGAAAAATTCGAAATGGTTTTCTAATTTTTGAAGTGAAAACTTCTTTTGGCGCGTTGAGCAATTTTTGGTAGGGAGCAAACTTATGGTTTCGCCTCACCTGACGTCAGCGACAAATGGGTGAAGTTATTACTTCTTCTCAGTGGCGGCTTCTGGTATTTTCAACAGAGGAGGCTTAAAAATGTGTACCTAGCTTTACTTGAAATTGACATTATGTTAGTACATTTTCCCCCAGATGCGGCATAAGGCGTGGGCGGTGTGGGTCACTGCCCACGGCCTTGCGGTGCAAAGGGCCTCGCACCTCATAGCCGAAAATAAATTTGAAAAAGAATGGAAAATCCAAAAGTACACGCCACAAGGTTTTTCTTATAATAAATACATTAGAATTAATTCTCAACTTAAAGATATTCCACTATTCGACGCACGAAATGAACGTGAATGAACTGGATTTGAAAAATGCTTGTTTGACGCTCGTCAGTTTATTGAGAAAAGCAGTTATGATTTGCCAAAAGATTTTTAAAATAAAAGAGTAGCCAAAAAGAAAAGGATGTTTTATTATTAAGGCAGCGATCAACCTATAAAGTCTGCTAAAAGCCAGTATGAGACAAATTTTCTTAATACCATGATTGATTCTATGATACGTAACATGGAATCGAGATTAATGTCTTTAAATCAAGAGTTTGAAAATTTTGTTCAATGTTCCAAAGAAGTATAAGTAAAAATATAGGTTTGTTTTCCTTTTTCTTGTAACATCAGAAGGCCTCGCGAAATGTACTTTGCCCACATTAAATTTAGGTCTTGCGCCGCCACTGTTTCCCCCCCTCTCTTGAGGTAACGCAACGGCGCGTTACTATTTTTGTTGCGAGTTGTTCGCCAGTAGCCCTACTCTCCCACTTAAAATAAATAAAATATATTCTTGATATTTAATAAAATAAAAACATTTTTAAGATACATATGCCGGGTACATATTTTTTTTAGAATTGAAGAGGAGGCTTAGCCTCCCCTGACCAGCCACCACTGCTTCTTCTTCTATCTGCCTGTCAAAAAGTGGCCTTAACTTTTATTAGGTTATTTATTTTTCAATAATTTTAATATGAAGGAAGAACAATCTTACATAAAAATTTTACTGAAAAAGTGTTCACCAAAATATGGCATATAATGGTGGCGCTGGTAGACGTGAGGTTAGATCTGAACTTTAGATAAAGTGAAGTATGTCAAAGGGAAATAGATACGCAATAATTTTTAAATACAACAATTATGCAGTAAAAAATTGTTTATTGTTAATTAAACGTAAAAATAAAAATGAAATCAAAAATGCACAACAACTTTTGTCCTTTTTCTTAAACGGGATTCTGATGCAGTAACGCTTTCTTAATTCAATATACTTTCAGGGACATTTTAACACAGATATTGTTCTCCTTAGCTCTACCCTTCATAGGTTAAAATAAATTTAAAAAAACGATGACGGCATAGCTTCTTCTGCTTCTATCTGTCTGTCAAAATGTGGCCTCGAGCTGACAGCTTACTCTTATTATTTATTATTCAATGATTTTAATTTACAAATTATAAAATTATAATTTTAATTTTTAATATCAAATTTAAATTGAAAATAAAAAAACCACTGTTATATTATAGTTTTAAATTTTCACTTCTGTCGGCAGTCACAATGACTGCCAATTCTTTTTCCTTTGGCAAGACTTCGTTACATAATAATATAGAACAAAAAATCATCCAAATCGAAAGGAGTCGATTATTGGTCGATTTGACATGGAATGACCCATTTATTAGATACTGTTACGATAAAATTCGTCCCTGATCTATTATGCGGCCGAAGCGGTCACACAAAGACGAATATCCCCTTTGCGGCATAAAAAGACAACCCACATCTAGCGAATTATTTATAGCCGCGGTGTGATTGAAGGCGTCTAGTAATTTCGAAACAAATTCGGAAATGAAAGAAAATTCTCTCACTTCTTCTAGTAATACATTGTAGATATATAAAAAGACAGCGGTCACGAAAGTTTTTGGTTTAGTTTAAAGTTTAAGTTTTGAAGTAATTATAAAGTGTTATAAAAATATTGTATACAGTTGTGAATATCTGTGATTTGTCAAGTAAAATTTATTGTGTAGAAATATTAGAATAAAATTGTTTAGTTATTGTACTGAGTGTTTCGAATCATCGAACCCAAAGAGTAAATATCGTAACAATACTATGGACAGTAATGCAAAAATTAAAGTAAATATACTTGAAAAATAGAAGTAATATTTATTTAAGTGATTAAATGGATACATACTTTTATCCTTAAGGGCTGTTGTAGTGAGAATTTTTTAATCTCCCAGAAATACACAAAAAAAAGGAGTGAATAACCGAGATAACACAAAAAATAAGTTTAATATTTCCTTTGATTCTAATGGACATGAGCCAGTGTTATATCGTTTATCGATAACCTTACATTATGCTAAACAGCGCGTTGCATCTCAGCTTATGTGACATTCGCTAATCAATGGCATTGGTGTAAATCACGTTCCCATCGGACTGAACACGTCTAAAGCTTCGACGATACATGCATCAAACTACTAGTAATTGCCTTTAGGTCGAACGGATATATATCATATTTCAGTTATACCTACACCACCGTCTCTGATTAAGATAGACTCGGTCAGAGGTAGCAATCGTAGTTGGTGACAAACGCTTATGGGAATTTTGAATTGGGAATCAACGACTTGCTTCGGGAAATGACAGATCACGAGTTTATTACTGCCCTCGGGCTTACACCATTCATCTACGGGGGAGGCGGTGTCATTAGTTATGCTTACTTTCTATTCACTTCACTACTTCTGTGACCCAAGATATGTCTATCAAGTAATAAGTACCTCTTACTCTTTACGGTACGTAAAAGATCCCAAAACAATTAATGATTTGGTTTGATGCTCAAATTGTCGCGACAAGCAGTTTTACCTTTCCTGTAGCAGAATTATGTGAGAACAAAAATAATACTGAAAAAATCTACTTTTACAAAAAAATGTCAGTATTAACATGTTTTATGGCCACACAAAATTAGGTTATTGTCGTGGTAAAAAAAGCATGCGGGAAACAGTAGGAAAGCGGCAATGCAAACCAATTTGATGTGTATAACAATGTGATCTTAAATCAAGGCCATAACGACTAAAAGTCAGTCGTTTTACTTGTATTCGTTCTCAAAGTAAACCTCTTAATCATTGAAAATTAGCGATGCCCAAAAAAAATTAAAGCGTGAATGATGGTCCGATATTTTTTGTGTATACCTTTTCCCCTATTGTCAATATTGATTCCTAGGCATTGTTAAACTAACAGACCTACCGCATTATTGAAAAAAGATGTAGACGTGTCAGCAAATTTTCATGGTAATAAAACCATAAATATTAGAAGCAAACTCTATTGTTAACTTATAACTAATCGGTAGTTTGGGACGCCACAATTGCAGGAAACGTGTAAACCAATAAATAAGTTCAATGTTTTTGAAATGTTTGCATTTTATGGGTGCGCGTGACTAAGAGTTATAAAAAAGACGGTGCTCTTTCACAAGCGGCTATACCAAAGATTATAATCTACTAACAATAGGCATAGTATTTATCCTTAGTTAAACCGTACATTTTTTAAAGAATAAACCGTTTACTTAGTTAACTGTCTCATGAAATTATTTTGTAGCAGAACCCGACGCCGCTCCTACGACGCTTTTAAAAAAATAATATTTCAACAGTAATTTATGTACTAACGGGGATGTCCTTAACCCCAACACGGCGCGTCCCAATGGCTGATAGGAAACTTCCTGGCTTATAGGAAAGGTGTCTAATATTAAAGAATAAACACTCGCGGATCAACTAAGGACTTGATATAGGGCAGCGGCTATATCATTACTACCTTTGAGTACAAGGGAGCTCACTTTCTTGTATTCAAACTAGACAGGTGCGGTTCGTTTGTTTTAAGCCAGCCAAGCTTATCGCGATCATCAGGCTTTGCTCAAGGTGTCATGCGACCCGTGCCAAGGGGCGTACTATATGTATGATATCTGTGCCTGCCCCAAACAGATATCGCAAACGGAGCCTCTGGGATACCAGGCAACCTCCCGGTAGTATTTTTGCCTTGCTACGGTAATGCAGAGCTCTGCCGTAGTCGACCATATTTTCTCTAGCTACTATATGAGTAACCAAAATTTTAAAAACATTTAAACCATCTGCGACGAAGGCAATCTTCTCGCAGACGAACAAATGCAAATGGAGGTGTCTACTACAGACTATCCTAGCAACCAAATCTCGCAGGAAGCTGAGAGGGTACTTTTAAAATCCCCCACTCCCAAGAAAACGGACCTGACAACAGGGGGCGAGGCTAAGCAAACGGCCAGCATAAACCTGGACAAGAAGGTCAAACTTGCCGGCGCGACGAGAAAACGTCTTAGCCGATTGATCAAGAGCGGGGTACCTTACGAAACCGCCTTAGATCAAATACTAAAAGAGCGGGATGAGAAAAGGAGCGGGGATCAATACCCCCCTGCTCTCACCAGCAAGCGAATACGCTCGGATGGTAGCACTCCAGAAGCGGCGGCG
The DNA here is from genome assembly GCA_950111635.1 of Agelastica alni. Taxonomy (NCBI): domain Eukaryota; kingdom Metazoa; phylum Arthropoda; class Insecta; order Coleoptera; family Chrysomelidae; genus Agelastica; species Agelastica alni. Next base: position 70,414,629 of record OX467708.1, read on the forward strand.
AAAAAGCCACGCACTATGGAAGACCCAAACGAGCAAAAACGCTCCTTTGCAGCTGTAGCTCAGGGCATCAAGGTGGGCATAATCCACCCAGAACACCCAAATGCTCAGCTGTCAAACGAACAGCTACGGCTGCTACAGCAATCCATTATGGACACTGTAGACAAACTACCGGACGATGGTCCACAAGTGCGATTCCAGAGCTGCACCATTCGACCTGGAATCCTCCTTCTGTCCTGTACGGACGCTGAGACGGTCAAGTGGATGGAGGAAGTGATATGCTCCCTTCAACCGTGGGAAAACGCCCAGCTGAAGTTGGTTCAGAAGGAAGACATACCGAAACCCCACATCTGTGTGGCTTTCATCCCAGACGATGAGGGACTACCCAGACTGACGGGAGAACATGTAACCAACCGTCTGCGGAAGATGAACCGTACCCTGCATACCCAGGAGTGGACCATTCTACACAGGGAAAACGCAGGACCTGGTCAAATGTGAACGTTCTCAATGAATGAGGTATCCATTAAAGATTTGAAGCGGCTAAATTTCCGCCCATATTTTGGCTTTGGACAGGTGCAATTCCGGTCCAAGGAAGCCAAGAAAGATCCAACATCGGTGGAAATTCCAAAGTCTTCGGGGGTAACCGTTAGAACCAAAGAGGGAGGTAAATCTACCTCGGCGGCGACAGCGGGACTGAAGAGGCCGGCCAAAACCAGCAAAAAAGCCGAAAAAGGGGAAAAAAACCCTTCATGGTAAAGCGCCGACAAAACGGCCTACACCAGGAAACAATGCGGGGAAGGAAAGTAAACCTCCCCACTCTACCTTTAAGTAGAAATGGCTAACCACATCCAATTTCTTCAGGCGAACATCCAACATGCTAGAGCGGCTTCATATGTCCTCAGCAGGAGGTTCGCCAAGGAGCAACTCGATGTGGCACTAATCCAGAAAACCTGGACTTCCAATACAGGCAGAATAAGCGGCCTAGGAAACTGCTCCGGTAAGTTAATAGCGTGTACTCTAGGTGGTAAGCCAAGAGCATGCATACTCATCAGGAAAAACATGAACTATTTTATGTTAACAAAATTTTGCACCCCTGATGTGGTTGCAGCACAGCTTTCGATCTCAGGAGGAGACAGTAGTGTAAATGTAGTCGTCTGCTCTGCTTACTTCCCTGGAGACCGAAAAGAACACCCTCCTCCAGCAGCAGTGCGAGATCTAGTCGCCTTCTGCAAGAGGAACAACAGGCAACTGATCATTGGATGCGACGCAAATTCCCATCATCTGGATTGGGGCAGCAGCGACATCAATGAAAGAGGTGAGTACTTATATAATTATATAATAGGGGAAGGGCTAGCAGTGAACAACGTAGGCTCGGAACCAACCTTCGTGAACAGAATTCGCGGAGAAGTTCTAGACATAACTATTAGTACACAGTTTATGAGTACCAAAATAGTTAACTGGCAGGTATCTACCGAGCCCTCATGCTCAGATCATAGAAACATACGATTTGACGTGAGAATAGGACAACGTCCGATAGTGCAATTTCGAGATCCAAAATACACAGATTGAAAAGGGTACTGTGAATCCCTCCAACAGCACCTAGGTAACGGTAATAGCACTATACAAAATGAGCATATCGCATCCGCCCTTCTAACGTCCTATAAGAAAAACTGCCCATTAAAGGAGAAGAGGGACCATAGAGGTACACCCTGGTGAAGCAGAAGCTTAGACAAGCAAAGAAAAGAAGTTCGACGTCTCTTCAATCGAGCTAAAGAAACAGGTTGCTGAGAAATCTATCGTACAGCTCTAACGACTTATAACAAAGAAATAAGGAAAGCCAAAAGAGAATCTCGGAGGAGGTTCTGTCAAAGTATATCAGATCTACCTGCCAGCACAAGAATCCACAAGGCTCTCGCCAGAAATCCGACGAAAGAGATTGGATCGATAAAACGACCAGATGGCTCTTTTACGGACTTTGGTAGGCAAACGTTAGAGACTCTCTTGCAGACGCACTTTCCCGGCAGTCTGCTTCTGAGGGATCGACATTGCGACCCAAAAGGGAGGACTGGAGAAATGTTTCAAAAGTGGTCACCCCAACATCGGTACAATGGGCGGTGAATTATTTCTCCCCATGCAAGTCTCCAGTGGAGGATGGTGTTTTCCCTGCCCTCATTCAGAAGGGCAGCGAAATTTTACTACCTCTTCTGGTTAAACTATTCAGAGCGAGTTTGGCGTGGAGTTATATTCCGCTGGGCTGGTCAACGGCGAGAGTTGTATACATACGTAAAACGGGTACGGTGAATCATTCCCTACCCAAATCCTTCCGGCCGATCAGCCTTACCTCATTCTTAATGAAAACTCTGGAAAGAATTATTGATAGTCATATTAGAGAGGGGAATCTTAGGGAACATCCCTTAAACCCCCACCAATATGCCTACCAAACAGGCAAATCTACGGATTTAGCTCTAAACAATCTAGTAGGAAAGATCGGCCATTCCCTTAAACATAAGGAAATTGCGCTGGCAGCTTTTCTAGATATAGAAGGAGCGTTTAATAACGCCTTACCACAGTCACTCTATACATCAATTAGGGATAGAGGGATAGACAGTAAAATCTGTAACTTTTTTTTTTTTTATGTTCTGGTTCCTACGAAAAGGGATATCCTGTAATGTTCAGAGAACATCGTGGGAACCAAGGTAAAGAAGGTAGGAGTTGGTGTTCTTCTTAAATTTCTGGAGGTTGTATGCCTCGGGGAACACCTCCCTAGGCAATGAGTTCCAAAACCTCGCAATTCGTTGGATGAATGAGTCTTTGGAAAGTGATGTTCTGCAGGTCTCCAAAGTGACCACGAAGGGGTGTGAAGACTGAACTTGACGGGTTAATCTCGAAGAGACTGCCAAAGGAGGAACGATTGTTGATATTTCAGAAGAGCATCGCCCATGAAAATATCTATAAAATAGAGACAAATCGCCAACTTTTCTACGGTGTTCCAGACAAGTGAGCGAGTTTGTAAGCGAGGCATCACCGACGAGACGAATTGCCCTTTTTTTGGACAGAATCCAGTAGCTTTAGGATATGTTTAGGTGCTGCACTCCAAATATGGGAACAGTACTCCAGTACAGGTCGGATCTGCGCCTTATAGATCATAAGCAGCTGACTGGAGGTGAAATAGCTCTTGGCACGAAACAAAAAACCAAGTTTTTGGGATGCACTTTTGGCAATGGACCTCACGTGATTTTCTTAGGAAAGGTTATTGCTGATAGTAATACCAAGCATCGATATGGATGACTTCAGTGGTATGGTTACTCCTGACAAAGTTATGTTAGGCACAGTGAGATCGGCTTTTCTAGAGAAAAGACATGCTTGTGTTTTGTTTGCATTGAATTCTACCAAGTTATTGGATCCCCATTCGAGAATTGTTGCTAAGTCCATATTTATATTGTTAACATTTCTTCCTCGTTCATTTCTGGTTTCACGGGCTGATATAGGGGCCCTGGAAGAGAATGCGGTATGGAGGGTACTATCATCGGCAAAGCTGTGTACGGGACATGAAGTTGCTTTCAATAGGTCTTTGATGTGAAGTAAAAATAGTGTTGGTGCCAGAATGGATCCTTGCGGAACACCAGCATTTATGAGTAGAGTGTCAGATGAAACTCCATCGACCACTACATGGAGAGACCTGTTTGAGAGAAAACTAGCAAGCAGAGAACACAGCTGAGGGGGAAGCTGGAAGCTTGGCGAGGAGTCCCTGGTGCCAAACTCGATCGAACGCCTTGGAGATATCTAATGCCACAGCTAAAGTTTCTCCATACTTTTCAATAGATAGCTGCCATATATGTGAGACGTATGCGAGCAGGTCACCAGTTGATATTTTATGAGCTCGATGTTGATGGCTTTTTCCATGACCTTTGAAATAATAGATAGCAGTGCGATAGGTCTGTAGTTGCTAGGTAGGGTCTTTTTGCCTTTTTTAGGGACTGGCTGTACTCTTGCAATTTTCCAATTGGACGGAAATACTCCCAAATTGTAAGAGTGGTTGAACAACTTGCAAAGAACAGGTGTTAGTTCGGGGGCACATTTCTTGAGAACAATCGGCGGGATTCCGTCAGATCCACAGGCTTTGTTGGTGTTGAGACCCAGCAAAATCTTTCTAATAGTACGTTGGCGAAAGGTGATCTCGGGCATGTGACTGTCAATAGGTGTAATGTTCGAGGGTTGTTTTCCCGAAGAATCCAGAGTGGAATTTTCAGCAAATAGGTGCGCAAAGATATTGGCTTTTTCCTGGGCAGTCGTTGCTAGTATTCCATCTTCATTGGTTAGGGGAGAAAAAGAGCTGGAAGTGAAGTTTCTTCCCACAGCTTTGGCGAAAGACCAAAATGAACGGGATCCGTTAGGACATTCAACAAGTTTTGATCTTATTTTGGCATTATGGATCAAAAACATGATTAAAAACAGATATATAATATCATCACTGCATGGAGAGTCGGTTAGGTTCAGGGCGGCGAAGGGGTGTCCACAAGGCGGGGTACTTTCCCCCTTATGTGGTCACTTCTAGTCGACTCTCTGCTGAGCGAGCTTTCCATGCAGGGAGTAGATTTTCAATGCTATGCAGATGATCTGGTTATAATAGTTAGAGGTAAATTTGAAGCGACGATCTCAAACGTCCTCCAAGAAGCCCTTAACACAGTATACAGATGGTGCGAGAGGGAACAGATGTCTGTAAACCCCCGAAAAACTGTAATAATTCCTTTTACGAAAAGGAAAAAGCTAGATAAGCTTCGGCAGCCTGTCCTATACGGAGAGAGCATTCCATCTGTAAACCCCCGAAAAACTGTAATTATTCCTTTTACAAAAAGGAAAAAGCTAGATAAGCTTCGGCAGCCTGTCCTATACGGAGAGAGCATTCCATTTGCGACGGAAGTGAAATACCTGGGTGTAGTTCTGGATAAAAGACTCACCTGGAACGCCCACTTGGAAAAAACAATAAACAAAGCCAGGTTTTCTCTCTGGAATCTCAGAAGAGTATGTGGCAAATCTTGGGGAATGAACCCCAAACAGATTTACTGGATTTATCAAACAATGATAATATCTATGGTCACGTATGGTTCAGTAGTCTGGTGGACCAAAGGGTTACAATAGACAGCTAGAGCAAAGCTTGCTGGCCTTCAGCGGCTGGCATGCCTGGCCATAGCTGGAGCTATGTCCAGCACACCAACGGCAGCGATGGAACACCTCCTACATCTCCCTCCCCTAGATATTCTCTTAGAGAGGGAGGCCAGGATAGTTTCCTATAGATTCCTGTCTTTGGAAAAGCAAATAAATGGAGAGCAACTCGGGGATCACTCCGGGATACTGAGTGAAACAAAAAACCATCAAATTCTCGGGATGGTTCCTGATTTACTAGCCACAAAAATATACGTAGAAAAGTCGTTCAAAGTCCTCTTTCCGAAAAGAGACGAATGGATGAGGGGACAAATCCTCTTCCCAGAGACTTAATACGTAATGTACACAGATTGCTCAAAAACCCCAGATGGAGTTGGGGCCGGTGTTTTCAGCAGGAAACCAAAGATTGAAATATCTACCAGTCTTGGCAGGTATGCCACAATCTTTCAGGCTGAAGTATTTGCTATCGAATTGTATGCAAGAGAGTTGACCAACAGACCTCTAGCAAACAAAAACATTAATATAATATCAGACAACCAGGCTGCTTTAAAAGCACTGAGCTCCAACAAGATAAATTCTAAACTTGTATGGAATTGCATCGAATCCTTAGAGTACCTTGGTGCGAACAACAGGGTGACCCTACTGTGGGTATCTAGGCACCAGGGGTGGAAGGAAACGAAAAAACCGTCACCCTTGCAAAACAGGGGGCCGAATCTGCGTTCACTGGACCAGAACCGGTTTTTGGAGTCACCACAAGTGCCGCCAAAACAATTATTTCGGGCTGGGCGGAGAGGAAAATACTCACGTACTGGTCCGACATACCAGGGCTAACCCACTCGAAGGCGTTTTTACCGTTACAACCCTCGATAAACACAACTAAGCAGATCCTAGAATGGAGCAGAAATGACCTGCGTATTCTAACAGGACTGCTTACGGGACACTGTCGTCTAAGATACCACCTCAGAAAAATAGATCTGAACCAACAAACGGACTATCGGTTCTGCTGCGTGGTAGACGAAACTGCTGAACATATACTATGTTTATGCCCCGGCCTGGAAGAATAAGGTTCAACATATTTGGTTACACTAGCCTAGAACCTACCGATTTTAAAAAAATCTCACCCTATACAACCATGAACTTCGTAAGAAGAGCTGGATTGTGCGGTAAACTGTAGCCTCTAGGGGTGAGCCACAATAGACCTACTAAGGGTCGCGGTAGAGGGGCGACCACGCCCCACTCACATGAAACCTAACCTAACCTAACCTATGTACTAACATTGAAAAATACAATAATAAATATAGCAACAAGTATGGAGGAAAACTAAGTTTATTGATATTATATACTATACACAGGGATAATCTAAGGATATTTATGTAGATATATTTAAATATTCTTAAGTTGGATCAGCTATTCGGGGCCAGTGGATCAAACTTGCTGCTTGCATATGCGGATGATATAGATGCGGTGAGCATAAGCGTCATAAAAGTATAGAACTATTTTACAAAATCGAAAAAGAAGCGGCATATATGGGGCTTAAAATCAACGAGGCCAAAACAAAATATATGCATGTCTCAAGACCAGGCAGAGATAGGGTCGGACAAAATGTGACCATGGACACATAAAACTTTGAAAATGTAAAACAATTTAAATACTTAAGGTCCAAAATCACATCCGACAACGATATAAGTGAAGAAATCAGGGAACGCTTAAAGTCAGCCAACAGGTGCTTATACGCCCTAAAGGATACACTAGACTCCAAATACGTGACTAGGAGAACGAAAATGAAAACGTACCAGATCGTGACAAGACCCGTGGTAATGTAAGGCTGCAACACCGGGACTCTTACGGTGCGAAATGAGATAAACTCATTCGAAGATTTGAGAGAAAAGTGCTGAGGAAAATTTTCGAACCAACCAAAAACCATGATACGCGGAGCTACCGAATCAAAAAAAATACAGAACTAACACAAGTATACAATTAGCCAGAACTGATTAACCTCATAAAGGCACAAAGGTTAAGATGGGCAGGACACGTATGAAGACAGCCAGAGGATAGAATGGTCCGCTTAATATGGGACAGAGCACCAAAAGGAAGACGACCACTTGGAATACCGAGATTAGGGTTGCATGATAATATAACAACGGACCTCCGGAAAATGGGCATCAGGAATGGTCTAGAAGTTATGGAAGACCGAGACAGATGGAGGCAAATTGTTGCTTCAGCCAAGGTCCATAAGGGGCTGTAGCGCTACGGAGTAATAAGTAATAATAATAGTAAAGTCGGATCATTAAATATATTGTATTTTTAACCTTCATTTAATCATTTTCCACATCTCTTGGGGGTTTTATCTCTGAATAAAACGGAATAAGCCAAGTATTTGTAAAAACCTTTATTTTGGTATTTTAAATGTTTTCTTAAAAGTCTCATAAGGTCGCGTGCGAGTGTTCTTAGAAATTCAAGGTCAAAGGTCGAGAAAATCAGTTTTTTGAAAATATTGCGAATTCTTTGCCTTAAATCGTACTGGCATTTATTATAACAGTTGTAGAGAATAAAATTCTCTACAAATTTTTGTTTAAACAATTTTTTATACGTTTAACTGTTTATGAGATAGAGCGCGAAGAGTGCGGAGCGCTAAGCCGGACATGCCATAACGCGAATCGCAGTCCATAGTACAGTTTTTTAACTTATTTATTTTTTAAATACTAGTTAATTAGGGAACAGAAAAATATGTCATCAAAACGATAGAAAAACTTATCGATTTGGATTGACTGGCTCAAGTATATCAACAAGAAAACTGCCCTGCGCAAACATTATTTGAAAATTTGCTTATTATGTCAACAAAATTAAATAAACCTGTGCAGTTATCAACTCTTTCACCAAAAAATGCAGCAGTTTATCAACATATTAATCGTATCTACTACCAAATTTAAACTTGGTTGGGCAATGATTAAGAACCCCAGAATGGGGTCGGGTGCTGTAAAATGAAACCCTGTAACCGATAACACAACATTATTACCACCTGCACCAGATGAATTGCTTAGCACGATATTCTGCAACTCCAAGAATGGTTGATTTTTTTTCCCCAAATTAACTAATATTTAACGAATAATTAAGTTAAAAAACCGTACTATGTGCTAGGATTTGCGATTGACCTTGCGCTATGGCATATGTATTTCTGAGCGCTCCACAGTCTTTGCGCTTTATCTCAAAAACGGTTCAACTTATATAAAATTTTTCAAGACAAAATTTATGGAGAATTTCATACCATACAACTTTTAATAATAATAAATATATAATAATAATAATAATAATAATAATAATAATAATAATAATAATAATAATAATAATAATAATAGCAAATACGTTTTGAGGCAAAGAAAGCGAGATATTTTCAAAAAACTTATTTTCACGACCTCGAATATCTAAGGACGCTTCCATATTACATTATAAGACTTTTGAGATAACATTTAGAATGCCAAAATAAAGGTTTATACAAATATTTAGCTTAATTCGTTTCATTCCTAGGTTGACCCCTGCTTTTAGCATAAGTGACTGGGCTATTAGTCTTTAACGAAAAGCAATAGCTTGAACTGAGGAACACTTGTTATGACAAAATGTCCTATGGAGTCCTATTTGTTTTTTATACGGTCAAGATTTGAGATACATTTTGATTAAATAGGTGTAAGAGTGTAGAGAGTACAAGGCAGTGAAGCAAGATAGCAGAATATACAGAAGGTTCTTTCTTTTAGAGGAGATATTGTAATGGTTCGAGGCAAAATAAGCTTTAGAGGTTATAAGTATATTATTTTATTTTGGAATTAGAATAAAATTAAGGTTTGGCTATTTTGGGTTATTTTGCAGTTATTCTGTAGCAGTCATACATACAAGTTTTGTACAGACGACGTGACAAAACTTTTGCATTTTTAAATCCTCAAAATTCCGACGACTAATTTCACTGAAGACCTTTTTAATCCCAAGTCTGGTTCTTTTCAATAAAGCACATATACGAGCTTAACCTTTATGACCAGACGCTTCTTTTTTTTTAGCTACTCACGTACACTAGCAATGTTAATCTGTATAACTCTAAAATTTCTTTCCGCCAAGTCAAGCATCATCTATGAAATGTCATAAAACTTACGACCTGAGGGTTTAACTTATACATAGAAAATTGTTTAAAAGATCTGAAAGAGAGTGCGTATAGATTAAAAATGAATGATTTGATCGTCAAATGCCTTCTTTACGCCGATGATCAAGTCATATTAGCGTTATCTGAAGAGGAGTTGCAGGCGATGGTTAATGTTATGCATGATTCCCTGAGAATCAAAGGGATGAAAATAAATGTGAGCAAAACGAAAGTAATGGTTTTTAAAAGAGAAGAAAGCATGACAAACTGTGGGGTTTCGATTGAGGGAGAAAGAGTGGAACAAGTTAATGAATTTGTGTACTTGGGTTCAAAATTAACTAGAGATGGAAAGTATGACAGTGACATTGAGCGAAGGGTGTTGGCAGGAAAACAAATGAATGGGGCACTGCATAGCTTTATGAATAGCCAGAAAGTGTCAAAAAAGGCACGTCTGGCGGTGCATAGAGGTGTGTTGGTTCCTACACTTATGTATGGTAGTGAATGTTGGGTTTGGCAGAAGAAGCATGAAAAAAGGTTTAATGCTGCGGAGATGAGTAGTCTGAGAAGTATAACCGGAGTGACTCGGTTGGATAAAGTTAAGAATAGTGAGATAAGAAAACGCTGTGGTGTAAAAGAAGATGTGGTCACAAAGATAGATAAAGGAATGCTTAGATGGTTTGGACACGTAGAAAGGATGGATGAAGGAAGATTGACGAAACAAATTTATAAGGCGAGTGTGAATGGGCAAATCGGTAGAGGTCGACCTCGGAGAACATATCTCGATCAGATCAACATTGTTTTGAAGAAAGGCCAGGTCAAGAGTATCAACAACCGAAGAGCATGTATGAGAGCACTGATGAAAGTAAAACGAACCGTAGCAAGTGGAAGGAAGTGGTCTCTGCCTACCCCTATGGGAAAAAGGCGTGACTTTATGTATGTATGTATGAGGGATAAAGATAAAAAGGACGAACAGAGGTACACCCAGTCAGTCAGTCAGTTTCCGACAGTCAGTCTCTCAACGGCCCCCGACAAAGTTTCTTAACGGCCTCCGTCCAGTCTCTCAACGAACTCCAACAGTCCATCGACGAACTTCAATACTGACGCACATCGCCTCTCTTGCCAAGTTTTTCTTTCATTTCAATAAATACACTTAGTTAACAGTAATTCGAATTGTGCATCATTTCTCCAACACTCGTCACATAATAATCCCAAAATTCTATCCATTTGTAAATTTTTTTTTGTTAAAAAATAGTTTATGGTTAACTTTGTCAATGATAACTAATTTTAAAAAGTTTAGAACAAAATTCCATTTAGTTGAAAATTTCTAGTTTAGAATGAAATATCCTTAGATTATTACCATATGTGTACTTGTTTTCTATTAAAGTTTTAGTTTGATGCTAAACAAAGTACCTTATTAACAAGATTATCTCTATAAAAACCATTTTTTAAGATTATCAACTCGATACCAATCGATATTCAACAAAAGGATAATAATTGTTTTAGGTTAATAGTAAATATGCATTGTGTGCATAAATAATAAAAGAATAAGGGAAACATAGTATTTGTCGATTTACATAAACCTTTGTTTACAATATATTTTAATTTTTGCTAAAAAATTATCATGTAAAAAAAATTACTTTAAAAAAATTACCACAAAGAGCAAAGCATTGATGATAACCTACAAACCGTATTAGAATCCATTAGACTGCCATTGTATTCTGAAAAGGCATCTCAAATTTTAAAAATATTTGTCATATTGAATTTTTTTGTTGAAATTGCGTACTGCCATTAAAGCACATTGTGTTTTACTGTGACCGTAAAGAAGTAAAAAGTCCGAAGGGTATTTTTCTCATTTCTAAGGGATAATTAGGGCCATCATTCAAAATGCAAATACCGCGGAAGCGGTGTTGGTGACCAGCAACCGTAAAATATCCAGTGAGCAGCCAGTGCTCTCTTTTCTCGATTATTGTGAGTAATCATTTACCCCTTTCGCTTTGACGGCAGTCCACTTTGATTTATGATTACGATCTTGTTTGAAATTTTTTTTATTAAAGAAGATGATTGAGCGACCACAGCGATAATGAAAAATTGAAGTAGTAAAGTATACCAAGATCTGAAACGTTTGGTGATCCAATAACAGTTAACTTATAAGGTTGGTTGAGATTTGGATTGGTATTGATTGAAGACAAAACTATTATTTTTTTGCCAACGTTTCGAATTTTATTAAATTCATTACCAGGGTTCTGTAACAATAGATTTCCATATAAAAATAAAAATACAATGAGTTTTTATCTGCCACGATGTATCATCATAACTAAGAAAAAATGTAAAATGTTTGAAAGGTACTCACTAAAAAGTAGTTCTTCCTAGTTAAAATTTTTTAAAAACACATTTAGAGATAATTATGCAAAACGTAAATAAAAACGTCAAAGTTTACAAAACAAACTGGACACTGAAAGAACCATACAGATATTTAACGATAAGAATAACTAGTGATAAACAATGGATACTTAATACTAATAATGAATTATTAAATAATTATTGCGGAATTTGACCAATCAAATTAAAAAAGACAGAACTTAAACCATCTATGTACCTTCTGGGATTGACACGATTATATGTAAGAATTTGGACAAATTCACTCAAAAATCTTTTGGAAAGATATAGTTGTACATTTATAAAAATAAGATTTGTGAAGTCGCAATTATGTTTATTTCCTCTATATGTTCTACTATTTAGTGGGATTGTTAATATTAACTTTTTTGTGCCTTATTCATGTTCCAATATTCCTTTCTTAAGATATCTATTTGTTTGTCCTACATAGCATGTATTACAATTGTTGCAGTTAATATTGTAGACAACATTGGACTGTAACTCTAAAGAAGTTTTTTCTTTTAACGTACGAAAAACACTTTTGTGACAGTGTTATCGTTTGTGAAAGCAATTTTTTTAACTGAAAATAGACGCAAAAAGGGTAGACCTATCGTGTGGGCCGCGGACGGCCGCACTGCGACTATAAGAAGGGGAAGGGATTATAGAAAGGAGATGATTGTGGACCCGCTTTTTAAAAAGTTGCAGGTCATAGTTCTCTGAAAAAACTGATTTTGGAAGCTTGTTCCATTCTGTAGCAGCCCTGTAAAAGAAGGATTCTTGATAGAGATTGGTCTTTGTAGTGTCAATCTTGAGAGTAAATGGGTGAGACTGATCAGCGTGCCGAGTTCTTCGGCCGAATGTGGCCTGTGGTGGTACAAGAGTTTTTATTTTTCTAGAGCATCTGCCATGGAAATATCTGTAGAGTAATGTCTGGTCTGCAACTCTTCTTCTATGTTCTAGTGGGTGAAGGGTATCTGTGAGAGTTAAGCTGTTTATCAAATGTATATAAAATGATCGTTATTAAAACTGTTGCAATTCCATTGTTACAGAGCCTTGATGAATTTAACAACAATCGAAAACAATAGTTTTTTCTTCATTCAATACCGATCCAAATCCCTTTTAAGGTAACACATTTTTTGACCGTATTTTTTAAACAAATTTGGAGATATTTTTGACTTCGGATGAATTGAAATTTAGACCGGCTAATTAAAAAATTTATGTAACAAGTCTAGCAAATACTGTTTTTTGGACGAGTAGACAAGATTCTGAGAGACCAAAACTAAGCGTATTACTTATACTATTTTTCGGCAACCGTGTGAAATAGCAAATCAATAAAGCTAGTTTCTTTTTAATATTTATATTTGTAGAACAAAATTAAGAACATTCTAATTATTGTTACTGTTGTTAAATATTAATATTGATATTTAAACAATACATAAAAATACAATGCTAATATGTACATATTAAAGAGATTCAATTTGTTTAAAGTGCTTGATATATTTAAATCCTTACTGATAATAAGGTAGGTATCTAATTTACATTGATTATTTTTATGTGATAATTTTTAAATGGTCTTAGCAATTTTGATTTTGTTTCTAAGAAAATTGTCGACATATCCTTTAGCGACATTGATAGACTTCTAGCCACTGTTTCTCTTTAAATTTGTGATATTTTCATCATTATTAGCATATAACATCTCCAAATTTCGACAAAGGCAACGATAATGGCCTATATATTTTTTGGGATCGGATAGTTTTAAAATTCTGCAATTCTTTGTCCTAGATTTCCAAAACTGTGGAAACCAACAGGCTGAATCGAACATTCTTAGTCGGTAACGACGCACCGCAAGTATTGTACCATAGCATCCATGTGCGAAACAAATGTTGTTATAAAGGTAAATGAGCTTGACCATAACTGGTACCACCCCACGCCTCGCACCTGGCCTAGTATCCGAAATCGAGGTTAGGTTTTTTCGACCCTCGCACATGGCGCGTTGTGCATGATGGATAAAGAAAAATTAATAACCAGCGTCTTTGTCTTTGTTGCTAGACGGCAAAGCTTTGTGCAAGGCAGGGTTCATACTATGGTACAATGCTAGATGCAAGGTGCGGTGCGACGTTATAGGAACACCTCGATATTGATAGCCCAAGATATTATATGTCAATCTTACAAAATAGCTTGTTTACGAATAAAAAACATTAGATTGTATATTATAAATATTAAGGTACTGTTATTATTTCAGTGGATTATCTTTATTTTCAACAACGATAAAGGCATAAAAGTAGATACCTATATAATATGAAATCACCATACCAAGTCGTAAATCATTTTTTACGGATTTCCGTTGCCCACAGCATTAAGTTTACGAAAACAAGGGGTGTGCTCGATATATTTACTAGGAAAAATAAATAGGCTTGTATGTAGAATACCGGCAATGACACGAACGTCAGTGATATTGAAGAGAGTGATTAGAAAACCACTAAATCAATTGCTGACAATAGCATAATTATTTTGTAATAATTACATAAAAAGTATTTGAAATAATATATTTAAACCTATTTATTGTACATTGAAATTTATTTAAACAATTAAATTGAGGTAATTACATTCAAACAGATCTTAAAAAATATTAAATTACCTACTAAACGTACTAAATGACCCAAAAATGTTTACAAATAATTGCCGCATGTACCATCTACAAACCATCATTATACTCCATTCGTTTGGCGTGTTAAGCCCGTTACTGATAAAATTTATTTTTAAGAGATTGACCTTATATAAAATAAATCTATAGTCGCATACGGTTTTACCTAATTTTAGTTTAACCACTTTGTTTCCCCATAAGCCTCACCCTTTTTGGGTACATTAAAAATACAACCATGAAATATAGATAACCATGAAATTTTTAAATCCATAGAATGAAATAATTTAATATTGTAAATGATATTAATAATTGCAATAAAAGTTGCCAAGTTTAAATGTTGTGTTATGACAGGCCACATATCCTTTTATTTATGCCCAAATAAGCTCAATAGAATTAAATTCGTGGTGATATGGTAATCAAAAAACAGTAATTTCACGTTTCTTGGCCATTTCATCAATAACGTATTTTTTAAAGCCGATGTGTATTTTCTAGCCAACACCAAAAGTACTTTCTTTAACATATGATTGTTAATGGTAATTTCCTTTTTAATTAACCAGTCTTTTATGCACTACTGCTTCCATTAAGCTCTGGGTAATGGTTATTTTACCCTCAAATGATAGCTAGTATTATCCAAAACTAAGACTTTGATGCAAATTCAAGCAAACCATCATGTTCAAAACCTTCATCACTCCCAATATCGATTTTTATTAAACAACGAACTTTTCCAATTGGAGTCCTTAAATAATAAATAAAACATCCAAAGACGCCTGTCTAGGAGTTTCAATATATTTATCTTGCCAGGATTTCTTATCAGTGTGTCCTATTTTCAACGAGGTTTCATCTAAATATAAAAACCGTTTTTAAACTGCTTTTAATATCATATTTAACTCAAATACCGTCCTCTCTAATAAACTATTTCGTCTCTTTTTACAAGTGCTGATCTACGATCCTGCTTCTCACAAAGGCAATTAAGTTCGTGCAAAATTTTACATAATTTTGCCCTCTTTATTATTCGTAAATTTGTGTCTTTGGTGTAAGTGTTTTATTACTCTGTCACGAGATGTATCAAGAACACCCCATTATACTGGCTTCTAACGCTCAGTCATATAGCCCCACCTGCCCTATGAAGAAAAGAAGCCTTGATGAAAGAGCATACTTAAATACTAAGTAACTTCCCATCCTAACCCAAACTTAGGAATTAACCGCCTCCGTTCCAGAAACCCACCGCTTCGACTAGCCCAACAACTAGCAGCTGACAATTTTAACATTACCACCAAATGGTATGATTCCTGGAACGAGAAAGTGCCACCCGAGATACGCGCCCTTATCGACCCAGTTAAAAATCCCAACGGCTCTAAACTCTCACGATATATCTAGAAAAACCTCAACCGGATACGAACCGGGCATGGAGTATGTGCACACCCTCTACATAAATGGGAGAAACAACCAAATCCAAGCTGCGACTGTGGCGCCCCAAACCAGTCCATTCGCCATATAGTCAAGAAATTCAATTAATGGCATATCAGGGAGATTCAGAAGATTTTTTTAGCGCTACATCCACAAGCCTTAAATGGATAACCGCACTTAATCTTAAAATATGACAGTATCTACATACGATATTATTATTTTAGTCTGTAATAAGAATGTTTGGTTATAACCTATTTGTGAAATTTCATATGTACTCTGCATTTATACTATTATCTATCTATGTACCATGTGAAATGCCATACGCTAAATAAATAATAAATCTGTTAAATTATTAATAAAATTTTCCTAAACAAATTCTTTTAGTCTTTTGGTTCTATCTTCCAAACAAGATATTTAGACAATAAATACTATTTATAAAACATTAAATATTTACATTAAAGAAATTTCTAAAAACCATCTTGCGAAATAAAATGTTTTTTATAAACTGCTTGTTGTTTTTAATTTCACATAAAGTTATTAATAAAAAAAAACACTTGTCAATTAGTTAAGTTTTTTTAGGTCTAATTCGTATTTAAAATTCAAATCAAAACAAAAAAAGTTCAAAAACTGGCCTAAGAAGAATATATACTTTAAGTATTGTCCGGTATATTTTCGGAAGTGATCAAGTGTCCGAATATCTGAAATCCCCTCAAGAGTCAGGTCCGGTGGCTGTTAATAAAAACATCATTTTATTGATCATAAAATTTATTATCTGCATAATATGCTTTCGGAACATCAAGCTTTTTCGAGATAGAATTACTCCTAGTCAAACGTAAATTATTCAATTTTTTAGAGAATCTTAATAATGCAACTTTACGACCGTCGTTATACATTTTTATGTTAATATCAAACACCAAGGGTGTATCGACGAAATTCATACTGTAATTTTTACTTTATTTGAAAAATATTTACGAGGTTAGCTTATTCCCAATACACGTAATAAAAATCCTATCCGATACATCAGCTATAATTGGTTAAATTTAAAAAATACATGTTTATTTATAAAATTCAGGTGAATGGTATTGTACCAGACCTTATTGTCACATATGAAAAGAGGATAATTAATCCGACATATAATTCAAAACACCCTGTACACAGACGTGGTTATAACGTAAATAACAGAATACATTTCGATGGGGTTCAGTGTCCATTGCACCATAGTGGCCAGCTCTGCTATTTCCACTGATAACGGTCGTTATTGTATGGTTATTGACAACCATAAAGAGCTGATTACCGAGATGTACTGACATCTGTATCTGATTCTTGTGATGGTTTGATAAACTCCATTGTCGTAGATACACGTATAATTTAAAAAAAATGACCATATATTAACTGTTTTCTTTAAAATTACCAGTGCCATTTAGAGCTTGAACAAAAATGTAAATCTGGAAAATTACATGAAATCGATACGTCCTATTTCGCATAAATCACGCAATAAAGAAACTATTTGATAATATTACTACAAAGAGGGTTTTGCTTCATTAATTTTATTTATAAGTGCTAATCTACGATCCTGCTTTTCCTTTCCCAAAGGATATTTAGTATTAACAAAATTTTATTACTCTTTTGGTTGTATCTTCTGGGTAAGATCTTTAGACCACTCATCATATTTTCAATAAATTTATTTCAACTTTTTTTCAGAAAAATTCAAAAGTGGCTTATTTCACTTTTTTTGCTGCTCTTGTTATAGAAGTTTACAGATTACTACTAAATTAAATTATTTGTTGAAAAATTACTTGGTACAATTGTAAATTTCAATATTGTACGAAACAAACTCCTGGACAAAATTAATGCAACAACATATTAAATCATACAAATTGCTTTAATGGATTAAGGTTTTATAGATATTGGTTACATTAACAGTTTGAAAAAACGTATTTAAATACTTTAAAATTTAATAAGCTTCAATATTTCTCTATAAGATTGGAATTAATAACTTGATACCAATATTGTAATGTTGAAAAAAATAAATTATGGTGTAAATAGGACACTAGTAACGAAAATATTGGTGTAAGTGCGACACTTGTAGTGTCCTCTACTTCGGATCGCAGCATTTATACGTCTAGGTATGCTTCTAATTAAATTTTGGATAAAATCTTAAGGAATTTGTTCCCATCCTTTGATAACTGCTTTTTTAAGTTCCTCAGGTTTCTAGGTGCATGTTTCTTAAGATGATCGGATCGGACTTGCATAATTGGTACACCAACTTGATTAAAATATTTGAGTAACTCCCCAGCTATGTGACGTCGAACGTTGTCTTGCATAAACAGGAAATTGGGTTTCAAAAAAGACTGAAAGGCATCACATGTTCTATTACAATATTCCCTAGATAGTAATTAGCAGTCATGTATCTCGTACCGACAGGAACTAATTCTGTAAGAGCGTCAAAGCCTATACCACCCCAGAACAGAACACCGAATCGAATCCTTACAGAGATATTGCAAGGGGCAAACCTTTCCTGGTATTCGTCACGACCATCTGGATGTTTTAGGCTAACCCAAGTTTCATCTACGAATAAAACTTTTTTCCGGTTATCCACAGATCAATTTTGAAGATATAAAGCAAAACGTAACCTGGTAACTCTGTTTTCTCTAGTAAGCAAGGGTGCAGTGGCTGGTCTCCTACTGTTTAATCCAGCTTCATTTAACCGTCTTCTGTTTTACAAGAAATTGTGACATTGTGGACAGCTTCGAGTTCGTTTTTGATAACAGAACTAATGACAATTCTATTTTTTAAAGTGTATTGTCTAATAAAATGTTCATCTCGGTCGTTAGTTCATCGTTTATTGTGGAACGATTTTAGCATAACAAATTGGCAACATGACTTTGACAATATCCTTCATCCAAAAAAACTGAGGCTCGCACTACCTTTTGTTCAGTTAAATTTCTAGCTCGATTTATTTATCTAATTTTTCGGGGTCAAAAATTAAATAGTCTACCACAAAAAACGTATTACTTTCAAAAAAGAAACAATTTATGCGCTTACTTTGAACGAAAATATATCGCAAGTACTGTACAACATTGTTTATCTCCTAAGAAATTCTTTAAACTGTAAATCTATACGAATTTTTTTGTTAACTGTCATTAACAACAAAACAAAATATGCATAGCCTACTGTTCAAATACTGAGAAAAGTAGTCTTTAATAATTACTTAGAACAGTAATAACATGTGACACTTTTTAGAACGAAGATAATTGACGTATCCATACGTAGCTACGTGTTGTCTCGGTTAACTCTATTCTTCACAATTTCGGTCAACTTGTCTAATTTTATTGCATTGAAAACATCGGATATGATTCTTCTATTGATTTTTCGTATACAAAGCACTTTCCGATCTTGAAGTTGCTTTTGAATTAGGCTTGAACTTCACATCCTGTAAAATCTTCGTTTTAACCGCATCGCCAGTAGTCGGAATTTCAGAACTCTCAATTTCCATAAATCATCGGTGAGAATTCTTCCGGTTGACCTGCCAGCAATAACGTTCCAATCCATTCATCGTTGACAATAAATTTCAGCTCATTTAACTTGTAGGCCTTTGTTATAATCGTGTTCACTTACTCTTCCACGGAATTACAATCACTCAATTTTGTTGTAATTAAGGTACGAAGTAAACTGACCTTTCTAGTTAAACTGTTACTATTAAACGCTTTTTCAAGAGCGTCCCATGCTTCTTTTGAGGTCTTACTCTTCTGAACATGAACGTAATTGATTGAATCGACCGACAAGATGATCTACGACGTCGCCTTCAAATTATCACTTTCAACGGCAATACTCATATATGCTATGTATTTGTTATACAATTCCACAATCCTTCGTGTTAAAGTAATGGTTTCAATGCAAACTTCCATTTACTATAATTATCACGACCGGTTAGCTTCTCAATTTGAAAGATAGAATTAGCAGCCATCATTAATTTTTTTAAATGTCAAATATGTATAATCGGTAGAAAAATTATCATTTTTCCAAATAAACAATTCTATTTCATACCTACGTTTATCTGGGCCCATAATCTGAGGATTTTATTATTAATTTAATAGTAACAATCGGAAAAACTAAATAAAACGAAGATAATTGACTTATCTATACATAGCAACCTGTTGTCTCGGTTGACTCTGTGGAGATACTGCTGACATCTACATTTTTGAATCATTACCAACAATAATGTTGTGGTAATTTTGTCTAGGATTTTATTTTTATTCGTTATTTTTAAACGGGACAGTTATGATTTCTGATAATTCATCTTATCTTTATTGCTATCGTTCTGGTAGCGGGATATATACACCAAGCAAACCGACTATAAGACTTCCAGGATTTAAATTAAAAAATAATAATAATAAAAACACGAATTTTTTTTACTTTTGTTAAAATATTTTTCGAAACCAATTAAATCACACCAAAACTGATTTATACGTAGTAATACAAGTATGAAGTAATTGTACATTACTTTACTAGATGTAATAGGTTTTTTAATATTCCTTTCTAAACAGGTTATTTTAGATCTCCAATTTATAAAATAATTATTTTTTAATTTTTTGAAGTTTTTAAAGGACGAACTTTCAAAAAGAGTAACATAATTTATTAACGTGTCTCTTGTTTTCATCGAAAAATAATAAAAAAAGATATTTTGTAAAACAGGGATAAAATAATATGTGAAATTTGCAAATCTGCAACAAAAAAAAATTGACAAAAGCTAGTTTAAGACGTTACATTTTAAGTTAAAATATACCAAAACTAAGTCTGTCGTAAAATAACTTTGTGAAATATGTTTGCACTTGTTCGTACACTTAACAGGAAGTGAAAGGATTAAAATTGTAGCGTCTTCCAGCAGAAAGTTAGGTGAAGTTGGAATAAGGGTGTTTATTGAAGCAAAATCAGTTTGGCCTGTCTTGCTTCGCTTACAAGTATTATTCGAGTAGTCAAATGGATAGACTTATTTTGATTTAGTTAAAACGGAAGTGTCGACCCTATCAGGAATTTATGTTTTGTCTTTTAATGCCAGAGTTCCTGTGGCAGTTCTATAAAATATATGTGTGTAAGGTTTTGTATTATGTCTACCAACTGGTAATTCTATAAAGAAGCCAATTATATATGGCTACAAAATTGAAATTTTATTATTTTTGTGGCCAAAACACAATGTTATGTTGAGTAAAATATCAAAACACGACCATTATCACTTTTTTTAACAATATCATAAACTTTTTTATATAAATCCACACTATTCGATTTGTAAACTTCCACTTTTTAACAAAAACGTTAACACTTCTTTTTAAATACGTAACATTCAATTCGTAAACTTGTTCACTTCAAATCAAGATATGCCATGAAATTTAATTTGTCAGCTACTCGCTTTAAATTTTTTAGCTTAAGTGCTTCAAGTAAATTTTAAATATAGGCTCTAATAAACTTTAAAATGGTGATCGTAGAGCGTTGGCATTTAGCACGTGTTCAAATGGTATGTGTTCTGAATATGATTAAGTGTGGTCCCGTGTGGGGTTGCTAGCCCTCCATCGGGAGCCTCCCCAGGTGGCGGATAGGGGAACGCCTTCCAAATATGGGTGGTACCGGGGAAATGAAATACCCGGGGCTAACCAAAACTAGCATGAAGCAGGGCAGCAGCTGCTTTATTCCTGGAGCGAAGCTACTGAAGATTTACGTCCTTAAAGGTTCGTTACCAGATACTTACAAGCGACTATCTCATATTATGATCAAATCGGTTGTAAGGCTGCGATGAGGAAGGCAACGGGAAACCACCTCATTAAATTCCCCAGGATAACCATCAGCATGACTGGAAAAGAAAGTGCCAAGGCCCTCAGTCTCCGGCAGGTCTTAAATGACCAGAGGGTGCTAAGAATCACCGGGCCAGTCATAAGGAAGATTGCTACGTGGAACGTTAAAAGAATGTATCAGGCAGGTAAAGTACACAATGTTATCAAGGAGATGAAACGACTTAACATAGAGAGCATAGAGGCGTTGGATGAATGTGACGAGGGGATATCTGTCAATGGGATTAATATCAACAATCTGAGGTATGTGGATGACACGGTTCTTGTTGCCGACTCCCTGGAAGGACTGCAGGAACTGGTTAGCCGCGTGACGGCTGCAAGCTCAGAGGCCGGACTTGGCCTGAACGTGAGAAAGTCAAAGTGGCTAGCAGTTAGCAAATCAAACAACGTGGATGGACACCTGGCAATTAACGGTCAACGAATTGAGCGAGTAGAAACTTTTAAATATCTCGGGTGTCAACTAAATGAGAAGTGGGACCGCATGCAGGAGATTCGTGCCAGAATAGAACAAGCTCGTGCTTCGTTCTTGAAGATGCGTAAGGTACTTTGCAGCAGAAATTTAAGCTTGCCTCTGCGCGTCCGAATGCTTCGCTGTTACGTGTTCAGCATACTGTTTAATGAAATGGAAGTTTGGACTTTGACAGATGCGATGTGCAAAAATTTGAGGGCCTTTGAAATGTGGACGTACAGAAGGCTATTAAGAATTTCCTGGGTAGAAAGACTGCGTCACACCGAGGTACTTCAACGCCTCGACAAGCAGCTGGAATTTCTGTTTACACTAAAAAAGCACAAACTGGAGTATTTTGGTCACATCTTAAGGAATGACAAGTATCGACTTTTAAAGCTTATTATAGAAGGGAAGATCGAAAGATACAGAAGCCCGGGTAGAGGGAAGATATCCTGGCTAAAAAACTTAAGACAATGGTATGGAGTGAGCACTACCACATTGTTCCGCCGAGCTGTAGACAAGGTTCAGATAGCGCAGATAATTGCCAACCTCCGAGGAGGACAGGGCACCTAAAGAAGAAGAAGAAGAAGTGGTCCTTCGCAAGATGATTTTGCACCTTACTTTGACATATCTTGGAGAGTGATTTAGCGATTATGGCATCGATATTAACAATTCAGCGATGTCGCTAAAAGACATAGAGGTTTTCAACGTGCAACGCCTTGACAGGATCAATTTTTTTTAAGATTTTTACTTAGCAATCGTAATTACAAAAGCTAAAAGCTAAACTGTTGACAAGTGTTAGATTAACTAGCAACCAAATTATCATGATAATATTAACAACCAGCGATGTAACCTTTACAACATCAGACTAAACTATATAATCTTCGGGATGTGCAAGCGGGATCTAGAAGAGGAAGGAGATGTATGAATCAGGTCTTTTCATTACGAGTTATAGTCGAAAAATTCTTGGCAAGAAGTCAGAAGGCCTACTGCGCTTTGAAAAAGGCCTATGACAGAGTGGTGAGGAGTGAATTGTGGTTGACATTATCTATGTATGGGGTGAGCAGTAGTTTAATACGAGCACTGAAATCACTTTACGAGGATTCCACTGCTTGTGTCAGGATAAACGGAGCTTACACGGACTATTTTAACATCGAAAGATGTGAGACAGGGATGTGTGGCTTCACCATGGCTGTTTAACTTATACATAGACGATTGTTTAAAGAATTTGAAAGAGAGTGCGTATGGATTGAAAATGAATGATTTGATCGTCAAATACCTTCTTTACGCCGATGATCAAGTCATATTAGCGTCATCTAAAGAGGAGTTGCAGGCGATGGTTAATGTTATGCATGATGCCCTGAAAATCAAAGGGATAAAAATACATGTAAGCAAAATAAAAGTAATGGTTTTTAAAAGAGAAGAAAGCATGACAAACTCTAAAGTTCTGATTAAGGATGAAAGAGTGGAATAAGTAAATGAGTTTATATACTTGGGTTCAAAATTTACGAGAGATGGAAAGTATGATAGTGACAAAAAAAATTAATGGAGCACTGCATAGCTTTATGAACAGCCAGAAAGTGTCAAAAAGGGCACGTCTGGCTGTGCATAGAGGAGTGTTGATTCCTACACTTATGTATGGTAGTGAATGTTGGGTTTAACAGAGAAGCATGAAAATAGGATTAATGCTGCGGAGATGAGTAGTCTGAGAAGAATAGCCAGAGTGACTGAGTTGAGTAAAGTGAAGAATAGTGAAATAAGGAAACGCTGTGGTGTAAAGGAAGATGTGGTTGCAAAGACAGATAAAGGAAAGGACGTAGAAAGGATAGATGAAGGAAGATTGACGAAACAAATTTATAAGGCGAGTGTGAATGGACAAGTCGGTAGAGGTAGAAAATTAAGATAAATTCATTGCTAACTAATCAGATATCACAACCGTATTTTCGTATTTAACTTTATAAAATCCATTTAAAATTATTTAAGATTATTTGTTTTGATATTTGTAGTTTATTAATATGCCAACAAATACAAAAAAATAATTTTGTCTTTTCTATAAGCAGTGTGATATTAAAGTGGTAATCGATACACATATTTACACAGTCCGTCTCTGCAAGCAAAATCGTGTTCAGTTATATTCTGTATCAAGCCACCCACAAAGGGGATTATAACCTTATAATAACTGTAATGAATGAGTCAACTAATAACGTCCAACTACAATTGCAGTAGCTTTCAGAAAACAAATCAAAAGTTTGCATAAACTATTATGTCCTGCCAATCACTTGATTCACAATAGTAGGTACACGTGCGTTTTTGTTTCCCAACTTAGACATAATGATGAATTTATATACCTCGTTATAGTCTATTGTTATTTTAATTTGCTACCAAAACATTATATCGACTGAAGAGGTATGTAATACAACAACACATTCATACATACATACATCTCTATCAGAGACAATTTACATACCCATTACCCCAGCTATAGAACGCATGGTCGATGGGGTAGATGTAAATATTAAACCTGAATTAAGGCTGCTGACACGTAGTTAATTTAGCCATTGTTCTCTGAGATTGGAGGTGTACACATTTCCGCGTGTTCGAAAAACTGGAATAATTGTTATGCAAAATATTTCAACGCATGCATTTTATTTATCTGATTAAAATTACATGCGTACAACTAGGAAAAAACAAAACAACATTACTATTACAATCAAACTGACAAAAGAAAATCCTAGTCATGAATATTATATGCGTGAAGTCATGATAGCAAGCAATATATGTATTATTTGGTTTAATCAAAGGAGGTTTTTTATCATTTTAGCATTTTATCTATTTATTAATTACATGGATGGTTCCTACTATAATCTTTGCAACTTCTTCGGGAAATGCCAATGCATGCAAAGATTGAATCAGTAAAAATAATAGTTTTATCATAGAACAAGATTTCACTACGATGCAATAATTACTATAGCAGAACATTATTTTCACCAGATAAGAATGACTAACGAAATAATTAATTAAAACATTGTAAAACCTGTTAAAAATTAGTCGGCAAGGCAGCAACAAATTCTTAAATTTATGACCAATATTTTATAACTTTAAATAACAACATACGCATAAAAAACTCTTACATAAAAACAATCTATAATTGTTGAATTATTTTCATTCTTTTAAAATTACTATATTTTAAAAGTTATAAATGTATAAAATATAGAAACAGTAGGTATGTTTCCAAAGTTTCGAAAAATGTTTGAATATTGTTTTTATCAAATGAATAATGATGCAGATTTGTCACTGAAAATAAAATTCAACAATTAACTGTTTCAATAACTAAATTTACCTAGTTGTTATGATTTGGTTAATCGAATTTGTATCATAAAATTAATATTTTTTAAATAATTTTCAGTTCACTGCAATTTACCGGTCATAAAAGTACCGAGCATTATTAAATAACACACAGTTTTCATTTAATCTTCAAAATTTAATTTGTTGCCTTCAAAGTACGCCCCATTTGATGCAACACACATTTGCCAGCGTTTTTCAAATCTGAAAACACTTTTTATGGGCGCTTTTCGGTATAGCCTTCAGCACATTCCACGAATTTTCTCTTATGGCCTCGATCGACTCGAAACGGATTCCACGTAGCGGCAATCATTTGTTCGAAATTCTCGACCAAAAAATTTGAGACATGCAAGCATATCATTGAAGTCGCTATACAAAAACAACGAAAATTAACTAAACATTTCGAATTTGTACTATTTGTTGAAATAACGTGGCTAAGAAAAAGGCGCACCATTTAGTTTAGAAAATAGATGAAATTAAACTGTACCATTTCCCGTTTTCCCATTTCCTACAGTAATTAAAACGTAATATCTTTAACTTT
The DNA here is from genome assembly GCA_950111635.1 of Agelastica alni. Lineage (NCBI taxonomy): Eukaryota > Metazoa > Arthropoda > Insecta > Coleoptera > Chrysomelidae > Agelastica > Agelastica alni. Next base: position 70,440,510 of record OX467708.1, read on the forward strand.
TAGTTAATTTCGGATTTTTAAATTATTTTAATTGGTAAAAACAAATACATATATAGGTAGGTATAAGATAATTTTTGGGTTAAAAAATATTTTTGTAAGGAAAGGAATGTTAAAATAAAGCATGATATATTTTTTACATACAGTGTAGGTAACAAGTAGTTGGGATTAAGAGTAACTGGTTGCATCACCATACACGCTTCGGTCAATTTGTTTTTAGACGTACTCCGATACATCAGGCTTTGGTTGTCGTTAAGTCTGTCTGGTCGTATTAGCTGAAAACTGTCACATCGACAAATCTGTTTGTGCCATTAGGATATTTCGCCAAAATTACATTTGTCAGGTGGAATTTAATACCTATATCCAATTCTAACGGCGTTTCGACTCGTGTATCCCTATCACGACACAGGCGCGTAAGCTTCATTTATTTTGACAATGATTAGTCGCTAATTCTGATTAGATTTACCATACAAACAATCCAATTCGGCCGCTTGATTAAATATCTTTGAGTACACGAATTGTTCTATAAATTAGACGGCTTCAGAGATTTAGATAGAGGAATTTCATTCCCTTAGATCTAACATTCACCGACTCCCTAATTGTCTTGATCTATTTTTTATAATTATTCCAAAGAATATCTTACCCTATCCTCTTGGAAATTGTACTCACATTATTACATCAGAAAATATAATTATCAAAATACACAAATAAACAATTTTATCATACTTGAATTTATTAGGTTTATACCAATCTGCAGCTTTTGTACGGTATTCGTGATCGTTTGGATCGAATTTATGCGCAAGTGTAAACTTTATACTCCCTAGTGTAACTCTAGAATATCTGAATGAAAAACAGTTTTGTACCCATTTTATTTAATTGACTAACAACCCAATAAAACCATTAAAAAAACAGCCGGTAACAAACAAAAACAACCAATAAAAAAGTGTTAGCCAATGAAAATGTCAGTCCAAATAACTTCTACATTCGTTCATGCATCGAAATGATCGTTCTTTAACAGATTTACGAACGTTAGAACTCGTTTTATTTATTGTGCATGACCGTGACCGTTTTAAGTAGTTGGAACGAACCCTTGCATACACATAAAATAATCAGGTTCCAAAGGATACTGATGTTTTATTAAAGCAAATGAGTAATTATTTAATTTATTTTATAATTTAACAGTCGTGTTGGATAATCAAATGCAAAAAGAATGTCCATAAAAATAATTACAAAAGTTAAATCTTACTTAATATACAGATATTTTTTAAATTAAAAAAGTATTTAATGTCTAAGGAAATTTATTTTCAATTAAAAAAGTATTTATAACTAAAAAACTGTTAGTAATCTAAAACTATTTTTTACAAAGATTGCGTCGGCAAGTTTCTTTATTTTTCTATATTTATTGACATTTGAAGTAGGGTAAAAAAATTAGAAAAAAAAAAACAAACCAAAATTACATTTTATACCGCCACGTGCATAAGAGGCTAGGCCATCTGTGCGGCAAACTAAGGAGATGATGTGTCAATCGTTTGGACCTCTTAAACTAAAAGGCCACGTGTATTGAACTTAATCAAACAAACGGCCCATTGTTTTACCAACGTGCATCTAGAAGGGAAGGAAAAATGGTCAATTATTCACCGGTTAGGATGATTGTTGATTTAAATGAACTTGCCTGTCAATTTATGGAAGTGCTTCAAAGTTATAAGGGGAGTCCAATTATAACCATTTATTTGATCGAATTATTTACCTCAATAATACGAACCTAATGGTTTTTAACAGTAGAATACAATTGATTATGCTCTTAATTAACGAAAATATTTATAAAAATAATTATCTAATATTTTTGTTAATATTAAGCACGTTTTTTATAAAGCAGGAATAGTTTTAAAATATAAAACAAAATAAGATTCGTCCACACATCACATAATTGTTAATTTTCTATTAAAGGCATTTGAGCCATAGCTGTTTAACTTATACATAGACGATTTTTTACAATATTTGAAAGAAAGTGCGTATGGATTGAGAATGAATGATTTGATCGTCAAATGCCTTCTTTACACCGATGACCAGGTCATATTAGTATCATCTAAGTAGGAGTTTACAGACTGTGACATGGAGCGAAGGGTGTTGGCAGAAAAACAAATGAGTGGGGCCCTGTATAACTTTATGGTAGTGAATATTGGGTTTGGCAGAAGAAGCATAAAATTAAGATTAATCCTGGTCTTGTTTAAAACGGCAATAGTTGGTAATAATTATAATTTGAGTTTAATACTGTTTGTAGTTAAGGTAAAATATTATTGGTAAGTTTTGTTTAATTATTTCTTTTCTTAAAAATGTATTTGCTTAATTATTGTAAGCTTTCTTAAAGAAAGGATGTATTTTGGATTATTTTTGGTTTAGCATTTAAATCTTTTTATTAAGAAAGCTGCTGTTTTTTTTATTGTTCAAACTTTTAGGGTTTTTTAGAGTATCTCATTTAAACTTTTGAAATCACTTGTTAATTATGAAAATTGTAAAGTCTTCATAGTCAATATATCGATAAATTTTTTAAACTTGTTATATAGTTACCAACGAAAACGGATAACAAATTACGAATTAAGGATTACGAATTACGAAGTAAGGATTAGGAAAAACGAAGTAAGAATTACATATTGAGAATTAAGAATAACGCAACGAATTAACGAATAGCGGAATAAGGAAAGGAATCACAATTAGCGAATTAGTGAATAAAGGAATTAGCGAACAAGGCATTAATCAAATGTACTGAATTACAGAATTAGTCACCCAAGAATAAAATAAGCCCTGTTCCATAAAGATGTTGCCATCGCATGGATACACCGTTATAAGTTTTTTTTTATTTATGCGGCATTTACAATTTCTTTTATATTTAACACTTTCTTGTAGTTGAATTATTTTCAACTCGTCTTTCATTCTAATTTTTTTTTAGTAAACTTAATTTTTCTTACTTTTTATTTATTTAAAAAAAAGTGACTACAACAATGGAGCTCGTCTAACTCGTTTACTTTTGGTATTAAAATATACAGATACTGTTAAATTTGTTCGAGGTTTGATTCATTATTTTTAGTAATATGTATTATTAAAAAATTACTTGGCGCACAATGGCATTTTAGATTTAGTAAAATTAGTTCAAATATTTTTAGATATTAAAAAAAACAATAGATAGATCCGAGAACTGATCTACCTGTTCCCTTGAATTGAATTTAATTGAGAAGTCAAGATCACATCCCTGAGATAGAGTTTATGGAGTTTTTTTAGTTAATCATTTTTAATATAGACTACTCTTTCTCAAAAAAAAAGGTTACAGTGAATGGGCAAGTCGGTAGAGGTCGACCTCGGCTAACATATCTCCATCAGATCGACATTGTTTTGAAGATAGGCTAGGTCAAGAGTACCAACAAACGACGAGAATGTATGAGAGCACTGATGAAAGCTGAAGAAACGAAAGATTAGTGCAAGAACCGTAGCGAGTGAAAGGAAGTAGTCTCTTCCTACTCCTACGGAAAAAGACGTGACTATATGTACCTACTCGTTTATGAGCGCACCGCTTTTTCGTTGGTGACTCGAACTGTTCACCTTTTTTCTCTGTTTAACAAATGCTGCTTACTGTTCTTACACTGATTTTTAAAACAGCAGCTACACGCTTAAATAATACAAATTTTCGTAAAGTAAAGTAATGATATTTTATTCGCATATTACCTCTTGCACAGCATTAAGGGCAACAAAGGGCCATTATTATTCCTTTCTTGTTCAAAATATTTAACTAATGAAGCCACAAGTTCTTTGCATCGACTATTCAGCTGTTTGGGCATTTTGACTATCAAAGAATAAAACGCTTTATTGTTTTAAAAAAACAGTTTTTATTATAAAAAAATTTTCACAAGAAAACCTCAAAAATCGCTAATACTACGAGTAAAAAAGTCACAAACGACGCGACATCATGACAGTATTTCTAGAAGTTACTATTTTACCGTCATTAATTGGTGGCTTCTTTATGAACATTTTAACACAAAATTTTACATTGAGGGACGTCTAAACCCAAAAAAGCTATATTGCCACGCAACTTTATATGTTTTATCGGTGACCCAAACTTACACAACATTCTTTAGAACCGTATGGATTTTTTTTAGCTGTTGCACATAGTTTTACTGGAAATCTTAATTTGAAAAATTGAATTTGACTGCACGCACATTTTTATTTTATTTTTAAATATTTGTTATAATTATGACTTGGGTATCTACATCTATTTGATAGTTTGTAAAACATTTAAAATTGGAAAATGTAAAACGATACAAAATAATATTTTTACACTTTAATTATGATCAAACAATAAAGTTTTTTATTACTGTCCTAACATTTCTATATTTTCTATATTTTATCCATACCATTATTGACAAATGTATTAAATTTTCACTAGAAGGGTAAAACTGCGTTGAGCGTAACATATGACGACATAAACGTATAGGTAACTAAACTGGCCACACATGTACCACACATGTATCAATGTACAACATTATCAAATATCGCGGTCTAATGACATTGTACGGAATTAATGTTTGCGCTGAAACCATGTAAGGTAAACAATTCAGGCCACATTGTATCAGTTTACCAAAGCTATTTTTTATGCTCTAAATTTAAATATAATTTACTAGATTTCCTTAAATACACCACTGTATTCTGTGGTCATTTTCTATTCTACTTTTCGAGTGAGATTGTTTTTTGAATATCTCATAAAAACAAATAAACGTTAGTGGGCAATTTTAGGCAGACCAGAGCAAACGTATCTAATCAGTGTAAACCGTATGAACCTAATTAGAAACTTTTCCAATTAGTGGTCAGCTTAATTAAGTTAAGCTGAGTCTCTTTTACCACTAATATTTGCAATGACGTTTTATCATTTCTGTTTTGTGCTGGAATTGTGACATAATTGCTGTTATTTGTGTCCACTTAGTATGTACCATATAAACGTTTTAGAAATAAGAATAAAAGAATAGACAATATCCTGATAAAAACGCGCATGGAAATAATCTATTATAAGCTGGAAATGTTTACCTACATTAAGGTTTTGCAGTAGATAAATGAAAAGAAGTTAATTTTGACAAAGTCTATTCAAACCACAACGTATTATTAAAAAAAATGTATTTTAACAAAAATATACAAAAACTGAATAATAAATAGTCAAATATAAAACTCAAATTTAAATTCAATTTTATATTATAATAAAATAAATTAATAAATGTGTTTCCTTCTCGATTATTTATAGGAGCTCTACATCGTCTTTGCATGGATGTAATCAATGCTAAATTCTTTCAATTATCAACTTTCGATAAATAAAATAGTACGTATTACAAACCCTTTTGGTAGAATTTCGCTCATAGATATCACATCAAAGACCGAAGCAAATTGCTGTAAGTCATGGCATTATAAAAGCACACTTACACCAATGGATGTATTAATATTAAGCATTCCAAAGAAGAAAAGACACCACCCACCTCTTTTCGCACAACGTTCGTCCAACGCAACCAGTGGCATCACTAATACACTATTGGGGCTAGTAAAAACTAAATACATACTAACTTAAAATATACATTAGTTATTTAGTGCAAAAAATAATAGTTGACAAAAGTAAATGTATTAAATATCTCATTTAGGTTTATATCGAGATGTATTTAAATACAACGTGTTGAATATAAAAAAAAGTTCTAGATCCAGCTGTTCTAATCAAGTTGCAACTTGTACGTTAAAACTGTATTTTATTTAAAGTGAAAAGGAGTTATTAAATAAGCCGTGTGGTGTCATTGGACACCCGATAGGAAAGAAGAACAATAGATAGATGAGGTGAGATGAGCAGTGGTACCTAACTGATATATTAAAAGTTAATAATCAACTTTTACTTTTGTTATGCACCAGAACCTGTTAACTAATTAAATAGTTACAAATATTAGCAAATCAGCCGAGTTTATCACCTAATATTACTTTCTAATTTATGTAAATACCTCACAATACGTAAATTTTTTTTTTAAATGCCCAACATTAAATAAAAGAAGGTGACATTAATAAGATAAGAATCAATACTACTATTTAACATACTAAAGTTCAAACAAAATTTCATTCAGTAAAACTTATAAAGAGATGATGCCTAAGTACCTACACAAGTCTGGATGCCATCTGATGGATTCTCGGATCGTAAGAAGGTGTTTGAAGATATGAACTTATCTTAAAATACTATTTTACCTTATCGTCCTTAAATTTTAGTTAAAAAATTGTGCATTGTTATTAAATTGCAGAAATGGAAATGTTGTTCAAGTATTCTTAAATATCTCAGGTTAGTAAGGTACCTACTGTGAAAAAGACATTACACAATCCAACAGTTGTCTTGCTCCTCTAGAAAAAGGAGCAATGGAATTTTACATTGTCAGGCCTTTTCTAATACAGATGCATCAATGGTCCGTATCACTAATGATTTTGGCATAATTGAGAAGATGGACCGAAGAAAGGCATGGACAAAAACCTTACTAATAAAAAAAAAAAATTCTATTTTCTCTTATTGTGCTGACCACAATATTAAATATCCATTATTGTATTAGGTAAAAGATTATGTGTGTATATTGTTACAACAAAAGTGAATACTTTTCAATAAAACTTGTTGTTTTAATCAACTGCCTTGCAAAATCTTCATCAAACCACAGAAACTAAGTTTGTTCTTCGGCCTAATTTTACTTGCAGAAATTTTCAGAAAATGTATTCATGCACAAAATGTAGAGTATCTTTTGTATTTTCTAAAGATTAAAAACATATAATGATGGTTTTATGACATAATTTCAATTACACCCAGCAAATGGACAATTTATTTTCAGTAACATATAGAGTTTTCCTTCTTCAAATACGATACCATCATGTAAATATCCCATTCACTGATATTGCACAGAAATTATTAATCCACAATGAAAATAACTTGTAAATAAAACTTAAACAGACTCTGCCGTTGACATTACTTACAGTCCTCCATATTTGATTACGTCTCGCAGCGTCCTCAAATGTAATTGAGATCGCGAATAACGCAGATGTTTAAATTGTTGTGTTTATTCCTGTTAATAATTTAAGATTAATTACTTTATTTGGTTAGCGACTCTTGAAGTTTTTATTAGGTCTAATATTGGAGCAAAACCTATTAAAAAAGATTATTTTAAGAGGCGTGAGTCAACGATTAGAGAAATATACCTTTTCTAGATTAATTCCAGCAACTTAGAAGCTTTGTACAAAATTATTAGGGGGATAGATGAGAAATACTACCTAGCTTTAAACAAGATATAGTTCTTGAGCGACCAGCGTGGTACCGAAATAATTCAGTGTCTTCTGTTACGTTAAAGTTTATCTAAGAAAGTGGAAGAGAATTTAAAAACTCTCCTTCGTCGACACCCCTGTATTTAAGGGAATGAAGAAAGGCAGCTCACGGTAAATGATAACAATTAGAGCCCTTAGCTTGAGGCTGTTCACGGAGCGTATCTTGGATTAAGATGGCTTTGTCATCAAGGTAATGGAAGCTGAGGGCATCTCACGATTGTCTCATTAATGTATTCGCAAATCAAAGATGGAATAGATAATTTAAACGATTGTTTGCCATTTGCTTTCCGCTGTCGTTCATCTCCACTCTGTTTCGGATTTTCGGAAGATGTTAAAAGCCCTTCCTCAGGGCCTTTGGCTGCTTCTAACATCATTAGCAGTAATTGCCTAAACAATAGATACTGCTCGCGGCAAATTTTTGTTAGAATTATGTAAACAAAAAATGTTCACATTCTATTTACGGAGTAATATCGATTACATAAACAGTTGTATAACAAACTTTAAAAGATAATAATTGTGACTCATATAAATGTTGTAATGCAAGAATCATATTTTTAAATCCAAAGAGAAAGTTATTACGAATATTTTTATTTTGTTGTTAGTTTTGTTTACACTAACTGTTATATATCTAGAAATATTTTGGTTCGTCAGTGTGATAAAAATTAAATTATACCCAAGAATAACAAAACAATGAGAAGCGACAAAAACCCATTTTATTTAACCAGAACTACATCGTTCCTTCAAGATATGGCAACGCAGCATGACAGATATTAGATATGTTTCTTTTATCTACACTTCTTACATTTATCTGTAGTGAATTTCTATTTAGGGTATTTGGGAAGGAAAAAAGTGTTCACTTAATTATGCGTTATAAAAGAATGGTAAAGTATAAAACATGGCGCTCGATTTGATTTGTTGAAACTTTGTAAGTATAAATAAAAATATATGAGTAAATAAGAATTCGACATAAGCCTATTTTTCCGAATCATTAATCAGCACTATTTTTAAAAAATATTTTCTAATTTGGTTTGGGTGATTTTTAATTACCATTAGTTTTTGGTGTTGTCAAATTTGTGATGAACGGAATTGCACAAATTCATTCCATCATCGTCTAATAGGATCTTTCCTTTCTCGTTTCTTAACAAAATTACGCTTTTACGTACTTTTTTCATTAAAAAAAAACCTATATAGGTAAATATATTATAAATAAATATTCCTAAATTCCTATAAATTGACATTTCTATAAGATTAATTAAATATATGTTGAACTTTATTACAAACCTATTAATTATTCAAATTAGGTATAACTATATAATTAAAAAAATTATTTTGTAAACTGCAGTTTAGGTTAAATTTTGTTTACTTTGAATATATTTTACTATTATTTTACTCTTGCTCGAAATCAAGTGAAAAAAATTATAATTAAGTGTACACTTTTCTTAGATGTACTTATAAAACGAACGGCTTCATTGACGTCACTCCTGTTAAAAATAACGATTTTAGTGTACACTTTACACTTTATTGTAAAAGTGTAGATAAAAGAAACTATTCTTATCGCACGCTTTGTCTCTCTCAACTTCGCGGCTTCAGATATTCGGAGTAAACTTTTAATTACCCATGTCAAGGATTTCTAAAAGAATATGTGTTAAAACTACTTGTAAAATTAAACATTTATTTTACACCATAAAATACACAAATTGTTGTCAAACTCGTCTATAATCCATCTCGAGAGGCACCAACCCAAAAATGTGGTGTCGCAAAAAAGTATATAAAAATCTAGAAAGCTTCACAAAAATGATAAGTAGTGTAGTGTGTCTTTAAAAATAAGAAACTTTTAACCCTCGTTTATCGTAAACACATGTGCACTATTAAAAAGCAAGCTTTTTGGATGTTGTAAGGCTCGTTGCAACCCATGTCAAGTGGGATGAAAGGACGACCCATTGTTCCTACACCTTAAAATGAAATACATGTAATATTGCTAAACAGCACGAATAAATGGTTCATATTAACAAAACATGTGCCTTAATTAAAGCAATCTTTTCTAGAAAAGAGAAAGTCGCAAATAGTTCTCTTTTGAAAGCAATCGCTAAAAGTACCCGTTTGAAGTAAATTGGTAATGTTCCCTCCCGAAGGTGAACATTTGAAGTCGCAAATAACTCTCCTTTGAAAACAGTCGTTTTATAAGACTTGCTCGAAAGAAGAATGTTACTCGATCGTAATAAGTGTTAATATAATATTTCACACTCGAAAGTGAATATAAAGCTGTCTCGAAACTAAAGAAATATCGTAAATAAATAAAACGTTATTTTTTTACACCGAATTTTTATATTTTAATCACCCTTTTGTAGTTTATTGTAAAATACAAAAATAACGACAACACAACAGTTTTTTACAAAAAAAAACAAATTTTGTTTTGAGGAATTTTAAGTTAATTAAATAGTAAACATAAATTTAGCTAAAACACCATTGTTGTATTAATGGTGTTTTAGCTAAATTTATGTTTATTATTTAATTAACTTTTCCCGATTTTCTACGTATTTGTCCTCAATATCTAAAACTTGTGGTAAATATAAATTAAATAATATTAACACAAACAATAGATACAAAAATTATAGTCAGTAGGGGAGCCAGGAGTATGTACTAACACATTTTTTTATTAATTTAACAGATATGAAACTAGTTAGAAATTTGTTTTCAAACCTTATGAATTTTCAACTATCTGTATGAGTTGCATCTATTTTTTTTAAATGTTCTTTTTAATACTTGCCCCACTTTTGGGGTAAGTTTTAACAACCTTGTGGTAAGTATTAACATAAGAGCTTTAATATGTAGGTACTTCACTTTTTTGTGTATAGTTTGGCGGCAATAGGCCTGTTAATACGTACCCCGTTAATATATTCAAGCCCCTAGCTCCTCTACCTAATACCGATAATAAATTTGACCCTCTTCCCGTACTAATAAAGTATCGGTAGTACAGCGGTATATTACCACGTTACAGACCGACTCGATTCCCATTATTTTGTCATGCAGTGTATTTTAAGGTGTTTGAAGGTTACCAAAAATCGACCCCACAAATATCAAACGTTTTGGCAAAGCTGTCGCTATCCCGAAGTATAATCACGTGACGGATAGTAGCAGTAATGGCGTATTTAGCATTCCATGTATTTTTAAATTTGAAAAATAAATAATGAAATAAGAATACAATTAATTCAACTGGTATCCTTCGCATAACAGAAATTTGAAAAAAAAAAACATTTCACCAATTGTTGTACACGTTTTATCTAAAGTTCGCCAAAAGCTTTTAGCAAACAAATCTCATCAACTAAACGCCCAATATATTAAGTGTACGGTTATACACATACGCGATGATCGTATACCAGGGCAGTAATAATTTATGAGCACGGCTAGCCGCGACCTACTCTGTTTAATACTCTAACTTAATTATACCAAAATCTAGCATTTAATAGCACATTAAGCGTGGACCGACCTATGCATTATTACCCTACCCGTGATGTATTACCGTTTTACATATTAACTAGGATATTATACTAATTGTTTTACGGTAAAGTAGCTGTTCAAACAGGAATTCGCATCGATATTGAGTATCGAGCTTGATAAACGTGATTTTGAATTTTCAATGCTTGCATGTTTAGCATTACATCCACATACATATACCGTATACAGTTTATTAGATGTTAGTTTAAAGGTATAATTGCTTTCTGCTATAATCGCTTACTGTTGACGTTTCAAGAATTGTTTTAACATTAGGTACATTCCTACTAACTGATTGTTTCATCGAAAGAAGAACAAACTTTTGTCTCTGTGTAAAAATTAATTAAAGTAATCAGAAACGAAGGAAATAAAAAAAGGAAGAAAGACTGTGCCAAATTACATAAATACATATTATACCGAATTAAAATATGTTTTTTTTATTATAAAAATTCCAGGTTTCTTGCAGTTTTCTTGGACCCAAGGTTGACTTTTTAGAATCATATAGATAAAATGTCCATGTATTAGTCCAATAATGTCTTGCTGTATTTCAATCAATATCCACTTATAGCAAACTCACATGGGGGCACTCTTGCCGTACAGCCCGAGTATTTGCATTACAGAGAAGGGTTGTTACGGTTGTTGCAGGAAAGGGTTACAGGGAGGATGTTAGACAGACTTTCAGCTACTTAAGCATTTTAAACATTCCTTCTAGATATACCTACAAGTCTTATTTAGGCACACAAAAATCAGCAAAAGTTTTATCTATTTTTAGTGATTTTTAGAAAAATCACTTAGCGCCTTTACGTGATTTAGCATTCATTGAGTTTTTTTTTAGAAAAAAAAAGAATAGATAGATCCGTGAACTGACCTGTCTATTTCCTTAAATTAATTCAACTGAGAAATTAAGAACACACAACCCTGAGTTTAGTTTTTTTAGAATTAACTTTCTTAAATAAAATAAAAACGACTTCTTCCTTAAAAAGAGGCGTTACATAAAAAATTTTGTCCATTTTGTTTTCATTATTTAGTAGAGTCTTTGTAGAGAAAAAATTCATTGCAATGGTCGACTCTTTATGGGATTTTTTTTGAAAATCATTTAAGTTGGTCAATAAAAAAATAATCTTAAGTCGGTAATTTTAGAGAGTTTTAGAGATTTTATCTCTGAAAAAAACGTTCATGTTCTTTTATTATTATTAATTATAAACCACTAGATACAAATTTTAAAGAGTTTTGATGAAGAAAAACTAAATATTCCACTTAATAAGTATTGTTAATGAATTTTAATTCTTTCAAACATTTTACCAATAATGCATTAGGTGTATTTAATATAAAAAATAACCAGCTTTTTAACTAATTGTAAGACACTGACAAAAAGTCATACATTTTCCAATATCCCCATCAATTTATTTATTATCACAAAAAAGTGGATTCAGCAGCCCGTCAGCTTTATTATGCAACTTCAAAGCAAGATTCAAAGGCACGAAATTGTGAGACGACATATTGACCGAAACGTTCGTTCTAATATACGTGACAATATAAGAAATATGGTTCCAAGCATAAAGAATTGGATACATCAAAAATGCTGACTGGATAAAACATCCCAAAACAGTTTGCCATCAATAAAACACAAATAGATGCAATATTTTTACACCATGATAGCTCGAAAATAAAACGACACACTTTGTTGTTATTAAAAATAAAATCCAAAGCACTGAAAAGCAACGTTGTCATGTTCAAAATGTTTACGATAAAAACAAAATTACATGTAGCACACAATACTAAACAACTTATTTATTAACGGATAGCAACGTTTTAATTTTAAAAAGAAAAGGTACCCAAAGATGAAAGAAAAAGCCCAGTTTAAGTTATTTTTAAATTTTTATTATAATAATTTCAAAAAATTTACGTACGTACATGTATAGTCACGCATTTTTCCAGTTGGGGTAGGCACTGACGAATCTGAAGGGCATGGCCCCCATGCCCCCCCTAGAGTTGTAAATGGTTGATATTGTTATACAAACCAAAATTATTCGTTGTATTGAATATTATAATATTTTTTTTTTGTTTCTTTTGCCATATATTGTTCCATCTTATTTATATTATTGTTGATACTGTTCACTGATTTCAGTTGTTTCAAATAAAATATATATATCTCATATATCATTTTATTCCTATTGATTTTATCACTTAATAACTTTGGTTAAAAATTTCCATTAACTGTTGCCCCTCCCCTGAAAAACTCCCTAGATCCGCCACTGGGGGTAGGCAGAGGCCACTTCTTTCCACTTGCTACGGTTCTTACACACGTCTTTCGCTTCCTCTACTTTCATCGGCGCTTTCAAATCTTAACAACCGTCGTCTTTTTATGTATTTAAATGATATTTATATTTAGAGTTAGATTGTGGTAAAAATGAAATTTTTTACCCTTCTTTTTGTCTTTTCAAATTCTAAAAATTTACTCGATTTCGCAAAAGAATGCTTACCTATACCTATGTTGTATACAACACACAATCCATAAAAGTAACAAATTACAATGTTTCTTTTTACCAGTTTCACATCTAAAAAACTGTTTTTCCCCGATTTCAAAAGTAAAATTTTGTGGCTGTTCTCACCAACACGCACCATAAAAAAATAAATTATTAGGTTTTTAAATTTAATCTAATCTTAAAATGCCGGGGACTGGTAAAAAATTTACAAAACACAACATTTTAAGGTGATAAAGGCAAGCAATATATCAAATTATGGGGGTGATTTCTCAACAAGAATATGTGCTTTGTTATTGTAATTCCCCTTTTCGACAGAGCTAAGCAAGCTAAAGCATTTCCCATTTCTCGCAACCCTAACTTTGTCACTACAAAATTGAAATATATGAATAGAAATTGAAAAATAACCGGAATATATAGCCACCTTATCTGAAACAAGCCATCATCGGTTTTTACTTAAAAAAAGGGAAATATGTACAGGATGTAACATTTTTTAATAATATTTATCACACTTGAATTTTTATCAGATAAAATTTTATTTGCGAGACATCGATTGTACAAGCGGGTTTGAGTTGGATGCGCTACCTACAATTATTATAATATTGGACACTGCTGCCTACTTTCTTATAAACTCCTGGACAAAATTAACGCAACAATATATTAAATCATACCAAGTGCTATAATGAATTAATTTTAATATTTTTTTATGGACATAGCTGACATTAAAAGTTGAAAAATATATTCGGATACTTTGAAAGTGAATTAGCTTCAGTATTTTTCTATAAGATTGAAATAAACATCATTCTTAAGACTTAATAACAAAATTGTAATGTTAAAAAAAAATAAATTTTGGTGTAAATGGGACACTCGTAGCAAAATTAATGGTGCAAGTGCGATACGTGTGTTGCCTCCTCCACTTCGAATCACAGCATTTATGCGTCTAGGAATGCTTCTAATTAAATTTTGAACCAAATTTTAAAGAATTTGTTTCCATGCTGTGATAACTGCATTTTCAAGTTCTTTCAGATTTCTAGGTGCAGGTATTTGACGTTATACATTTTTCTTGAGGTGATCTCATAAATGTTCGATAGGATTCAGATCCGGGCTTTTTGGAAGCCACTGCACAACTGGTTTACCAACTTAATAAGGATAATCGAGTACCTCCCCAGCAATGTGAGGTCGAGCGTTGTCTTGCATAACAGAAAATTGGGTTCCAAAAAAGGACTGAAAGGCATCACATGTTCTATTACAATTTTCTCAATATAGTAATTAGTATTCAAGGATCTCGTATGGACAGGAACGAATTCTGTGCAAGCTTGATATACCACCCCAGAACATAACAGAGCCACCGCCTTGCAGGTATATTGCAAGGAGCAAACCTCTCTCCTGGTCTTCGCCAGACGCCAGACGGATGTTTTAGGCTAAATCTACTTTTATCTGTGACCAATTATCCTCAGATCAATTTTGATGATTTCGAGCAAAACGTATCTTGGCAACTCTGTTCTCTGTAGTAAGCAAGGGTGCAGTGGCTGGTCTCCGACTTGTTAGGGAATTTTAACTTTTCCTAAAACTAAATTATTCCAAGTCAAGAGCTGCCAATTGTGTAACGAAATTTATGTTTTGTGTAACTCTAGAAAACTTACTAATGAAATACTGATTTAATAAATAGCTAAATGTCTAAGTACTAAAAAAGAATTGTTAAATATTTTTAACTAATTGTATGACATGAATAAGACTCAAATACGGATAATTAATATTAATTAAACAAATAAAATTTAATATATTTTAAAATTTTAATTTAAATATTTAAACTATTTATTAACTAAGTAACTTAAAGGAAAAAGATTAAAATATTATACTTAGGGTTCCGTAACTCCTTGATTTATCGATTGGAATAAATATAAGGGGATGTATAAATCAGTATTTTTTCTGAATATATCAAACTACATCAAACTATATTAAAATTACTAACCACGTGAGGGAATCACTAAAAATGAATTAACTCCAAACAAATCCAATCGTATTATTTTAATTTAGTACCACAAAACGAGCTAATTAATCGACGTAGTTCAGCTTCACAGCTGTAAAAACTTTGTTATTATCTTTTAGAAACAATTAAAAAAACCTAAAGTATACATACAGGTTTATTAAAATTAAAAGAAAAAATGTTTACAAATTGCTGAAAGAGATACAAAATATAAAAAAATATGAATTTCAAATTTCAACAGTAACAGTATTATCAAAATAAAAAGATTCACTCGGTGGATGTTTTCGGAAATTCTGAATTTTATTGCAATATTATCAAAAACCAAAAAACAACCAACAAAAATCTGGTAACAGGGAATAGCAAAAGCCATGGAAGCCATTGGCAGCTTTGAAAAACATTCGACAGAAAAAAGCATCCCATACCACCCTCCCCCTACGCAACGGCATTTTGCTATTCTAAATTTCCGCGTTTTACAAGTATTAGACTTCTTCTGCTGCCATCGGGAACCCAAAGACAGCATCATGACTCGTTAAAGAACATAATTCGATTTTATTCACCATCCTTATGTAATTTAATCAGCATGATGTCGGGGTATTAGTGAGAGACATTAAATAGTCTACACGATGAATCTAAAAACAATTATAATTGAATCGATGACAATACAGAAATTTGTTGCTGTAAGACTGCCATATAAAAATGTTTAAATAAAACTCGGATCATTTTCGTGAAATGAAAACTTCTTTAGGCGCGTTGAGCAGATTTTGGTAGGGGGACAGATGGGTGTTTTTAATGTAGAAGGTGACAGCGGCTGTCAGCAGCAGTCAAAGTTATTATAAAAAAACGGGGTCTTAGCTTCTTCTTCTATAGCCCACTTTTTTTAGGTTATTTTTTATTTAATGATTTTAATTTACAAATTATGAAATTTTAATTTTTAATGCTAAAATTAGATTTTGATAGATAGATTTTGTTGCTGGCTGGAAGTGACTAGCAAAAAGACAACAACAAAATAGAAAGAAAAAATCTCCCGTACCATTTAATCGGTTCCAATTTACCTAGTTTTTACAAATAATATGTGGCAATAAACTTTGTTGCTTTTTAGAATATTGATGAGAAGTATGCTGAAAACCAATAATAAAATGGCAACCAAAGATCGGTAGGTTTTTTGACCAGCATAATTTTATTTATTTATGCCATTTATTCCGATAACTCTTCTGCAAAACCCATGCAGAATCATTCAGTAAGTTGGCTGAATTAAAGAAGGTCAATTGTCGATTTTGTTGTTATTGCACATTTTTCAAATATTCTGGATATAGAGACCTACTATATTTAATATTGGTAAGACCACCATCAGCATTTTAAGTAATCGTTTGTAAAATTCTATATTGTACTTAACTATTGTCTAAAAATTACTGACTTTTTGGTAAGGTTAATGGGCAATATATAATTTATATCTTATCGAGAATTTATTCAGAATTTAGCAAAGCCTACGACTATTTATAATTGAAAATAAACGTTCTCCAACCAACCCTTGATTTAACAGCCCCAATTGTCACTGGTCATTCTTTTTTTCACATAGACTACATTTACATATATTTGCATATGGTGATCACTGGTCATTTATACAGGAAGTCGGTTTCTGTCACTGAAAGATTAGGCTGTCACTCAAATTGTTCCGATATATTTCATGCTATTCTTTCGCATGGAAAATGGCGGTATAAATGACTAGCAATCATCCTAATATGTAGCAAAATACGCATTCATTAATATCTATTAAATGACCCACAACATTCAATGGGGCTCCATCTATCAAGCTTCACAGCTAATGTTGGCTGTTTTAGTTTATCATTACTTTAAACTGTTAATACTTTTTCATGCAGACGCAGTTATGGCAGTTTAATAGAAATATGAGTATTTAGCCGAAAAGTGAATATATTGGTATATTTAATAACATTGCACTAAATTATTTGAAGTACAGAAATTATTCAAAAAAATGTTAACATTAAAAAATATTGTTCAAGGGTTTAAAGTATTAAAAAATAATACTGATAATATTTGTATAGATAAAATATTATATTTGAAACAATTACGACAGAATTTTCAGTAAATTTACCAAGACCGAGTAAAAAAAAAATTTAAATGTATTTATGTCCATAAACGCTCTTCAAATAAAAAACACCAAATAAATCTAAAGCTAGTTCTACGTCATTTGAGGTAAATCACCTGAACCACAGTTAAAAGAAATATTCTTTTAACTGTGCCTGACCCAAAAATGAGTGCTAAGGGGGCTTCTGCCCCCAAAACCTCCTGCCCCCTGTTGACATGACTCTTTTCCCAGTTTGGAATCTCGTGACCAGTTCTTGATTACCTGGTACGAAGAGGCAGAGTCACCCAATACTTCTATCATGTCCTTATAAATTTATTGCGGTGATAACCCCTTTTTACAGAGGTACTTTATCGCACCTCTTATCTCAGATTTGTCCATTTTTATAAAATGACGCACGGCTCAAAGGAAAAAATGAATATTTAACATACACGAACTGATGCGCTAATGCTAATTGGCACACACTAATGTGATACAATAAGCTATTTCCTGGCACTTTATTTGCATTTGTCATTCAATGCCAACTATGTTAGGGACAACAATTCGTAATTCCTCGTAAGTGTAGTGACCAGCACTTCTACATGGATATCCAGTTGTGCCATTTCTCGACACGTTCTGGCTGTTCATAAAGTTTTGGAGTTATCTGAATTAAACCAATGTTAGGGTGTCATCTTTAAAAAACTTTATCTCCCTTAGCAAGCATTTTTTGATAAGGTGATTTACATTAAATCCACAAATAATTAGCTCCAGTATTTTCAGTTGTTTTCTTTAAAGAGCGTTTCTGGACACCCTGTATAGTCCTTTTGTGGATTTTTTTCAGGAAATTGTTAAATAAATTAAAATTTCATCGTTACAACAAATGCTCTTCCGACAACTCTTTATTAAAAATCATAACCATTAAACATTAACTGCAGTTTTCGGATTGTCAAGCCTCTTGCTGATTCAAACAATTGTTAACAGCGAGAATTTACTGTTTCAATTTATGATATCGTACCTCGACAGCATTGCAAGAGTTATTCCCATTTTCTATTATCAGAATATTAATTCAGTTTAGCGTCCAGATGCTCGTAAATGTTAATGCTGCTATAATAAAACGTTTAATTGCTGTTATCGACGTATATCTGAAATCCCTAGACGAAGCTGGATCCAAAAATCAAATACAGGATTTTATGATTCCTTTAAAGTATATTAAGGATAACATCGAAACCAAACTTTGGCAAATTAGTGAAATCAAAATTTAAGGTTTTTGTTGTTATGGTTGAACTCATGTTTTAATTACAGGGTTAACAAACAGGGTGTGCAATAGCTGCATCTAATCGCTTTTTTAAAATGAAATGGAAGATCCTAAATAGTTCTAAATATTTTGTGACCTTATCACATTGCAAATAAAGTTTAATAAAGTTGTTAAAAAAGGCCTATATCTTTTATCGTCGAATAAATTTTTGTGAAAAAAATTGGTTGTCGGTTAAGTCGGTTTACAGACGATAATTTTACGTGATAACGTCATAAGAAAACATTGATGAAAAATTGCATACTTTTATGAATTGAATTGAATTATCATTATTTTGTATAACACAAAGAAGGAGGTAATTGTAAATTACAATTACAATTTATTTGCACTCGTTAATTCAAATATTTTTTTACTTAAATTATACAGATTAATTACAAGTAACAATGTGCTATTAACAATTTATTTACAACTTCAATACATGTGTACCGAACGCTTATGCCGATCGTGCCTCTCTATCCCTTGTTCCGCGCTCTCGCTTGCACGCTAGGCTAAGGCGGACCGTGACAATGAGTCATGCTTTTTCGTGCGTGCAGCCGGTGTTAATCGATTTATAAGACGTTATCACGTCAAAATATCATGCTACCCCTCTGGAGGATCACGACACAAACTTGTACACCACTGGTTCATGGGATCCTTTTGCAGCCATTGCGACACAACAAAAAGTAAAATAAATATTTGAAACCAATACCTCGAAAATCGTTAATGTTTAAAAATGTTGATATAAATGTCTCAAAACTTTTTAAAAATCAGTATAACCTATGCACTGCACGTAGCTTCTGCATTAAATTCCTTGTAAGATGATTTGAGTGCACTTTCAGTCTTTTCTTGGATTTTTTTGTACGTATTTTGATTTTTCCTTAATGGGAATTATTTCAAAATCTTGATGTATTGCATTATTGGTGATATTATATATTATATTGGTGAGGATCATCCTTAGCACTTTTAACTGAAACCTTTGTATGATTTCTATATTGGAGTTGGCCACTGTTCCCCATAGTTCTATCCCATATGTCCATATAGATTTTAATATGGTTTTATATATCAGAAGTTTATGAAAAAAAAAATAAAAGCGGACAAAAAAGTATTGAGAACAACGTTGTGATAAACGAAATTTCTACAAGCCAATACGAAAACCTAAAAGAAATGTTCCAAAATATATACGACAAATTGCAAATCGAAATACAAGGCGCTACGTATTTTCGTTTTGGAAGGAAACCTAACCAGAAAAGCCCAATAAAGGGGTATGTCTTACTTGCAAACAGGATAAAGAGGGTTTTTTAAAAGCAAAAAAGGACGTTAAACTCACTCTATCAAATCTAGGCATCTCCAACAGTAACGAGGAAATATGTGTTAATCAAGACCTAAAACATAACCAGTACATCTTTATGCTAGCAAAAAATTCAAATTATAGAATAACAAGTATGTTTGCTACTCCCAAGAAAACGTCTTCATAAAAAAAGATGAAAAAAATAAAGTGTTGAAAATCACCAGTGAAGAAGATCTAAAAAACTGTTAAAGTTATAAGGATTGAGAATTTTGTACCTAAATGCCCAAAGTGTAAGAGATGAAATTTGCTGTTTTGTTAAAAAATCAAAATGTGATTTCAGAAACATGATAGGTACTACGAAAATAAAACTCACTTATTTGTGAGTGCGGATTACGATGGCTTTCACTCATGTCAAGATTCTCGCAATGGAAATTGTTCAATTTTTCTTAAAAACTCCTTGGATTATGTTGAAGTTTATACCATGAAGGGAAAAAATTTTAATTTGTAAGTGGTAAACTCTTAGATCATAACCTAAAAGTAATCGGTCTATATAGGCCACCCCGACACTCATTTAATGAATTCTTACCAGATCCTGATAAAATATTGAATAATAATAAATCAAAAACAGTATTGATTGGAGATCTAAATATAGAGCTTCTTGAAAATAATTCTATAGAGATTGACACAATAACACTATATTAATAAATGGTTACCAAACTCAGAAATACCCACAAACAAATTACTTTGTTTATTATCAGATGCACACTCAAGTATTCAAATACTGTCAATTTTGTTACCACTCCAAAATAAATTGGATTCTTGTGAAATTTAAAAATGGTACAACCTCGCAGTTTAGAAGAAAAATGCGAAATGATAGTAATTTATGGCGAAGCTGGCCGCAACTATCTTGATGCGGTAAGTATGTTCGATATACGCTTTTCTGACCGTCCAATAGACATTAATAGATTAATAGATATTAAAACTCTTTCATGCATAACTCAAATTCGTAAATTTTGGAAACAGTGTTATACATTTTTGAGATCAGTGTTTCAAAAGCTTTCAAACGCGTTGTCGCATGATGTACTTTCTTACTTAAAAAATTGATTAAGGGATCAAGGACGGTTCGAAACTGGTATATTGTAGCATGCTATGATTATTATAAAAATCGACCTGTCCCAGGGGGTAACACTTATTCCATCGCACCGTAAAAGTATTTTGAAGATACTGTTTCTGAGACCAGAACATTTGCTGATTTGGATAATTCAGTTTTCACTGTAATGCAAACTACTGGATTGTTATCAAGAACGCATTATATAGGGTAATTCAAAATTCGATGTAGATATTTTAAGGACGTATTGCTGGGATCAAAAGAAGACTTATTTTTTCAAATAAACATGTGTCCTAAAATGCACCCCCTTCGAGCTACAGCCACTGTATTGCGTAAAAAAACGATTATTTAAAATTTTAACTATAATAATGGATCTTTTAAAAATTGGCATGCACCGTTTTTTTAGGCACTATTTTTTTTGTTCAACAATAGGTAAACCCAGTTTTGGGGGAGTTGGAGGGGGTCGTCACTTTTATTGGTCCAAATTTTATGTTTTAAAAGAGAAACTCTAAATTCAAACAGTTTAATCTTGTTGGCCAAATCTAAAAATTCGGCCTCTCTCATTTTTTTGATAAAACCAACCGTTCACCAAAAAATCAAAATTAACGCAAGAGCGGTTTTTTCACAATATCAAACTAACAAGATTTTAACTCGGAAAAAAACTACATTAGGTGAGTACTTTACAAACATTGTTACAAAATCGTTAATTATAATACTACATCGTGGCAAGTAATACTATTTTATTATTTAAGAAACCATTGTTACAGAGTTCTAAGAATAAATTTTATTAAATTCGAAACGTTGACAAGAAAACAATAGTTTTTTCATAAACTCACACTGATCACAATCCCAACTTTTTTTAACGCAATTTACAGTTGCTGTAGCTCGAAGGGGATGTATTTTAGGACACAGGTTTATTTGATTTTATTTTGATCACAGCAATACGTCCTTTAAATATCCACATCAAATTTTGAATCACCCAGTATATGAATAAAGTACTTAAAAAAAATATCGATTGCATACAAGTTTTCTTAACTTCACATCGGATTAGGATGCTTTACTAAAGATTTTCAATAATTTTTTCATACAGTTAGTTATTCTTGCTTGATTACTACAAAACTGGAAGCCGGGTACTCATTTAACGGACAAGCACTTGTTCATCAAATTTTAACCAAACTAATCGTCGGGTCATATCGACTCAAACACAATAAGTGTAACAAATGCATTTAAAGCAAAAACAAAAATGTATTTGTTTGTTAACAATAAAGGTATAATATAGGTAGTTATAAGGGTAAAATAGGAAAAATCATAAAGCGCCAACAAAATATTTCAATATTTAAACGACTTAAGCGCACCAGGAACATGCGATTAGATCATATTGATCCAAACAAGACAAGATATATTAAGGCGTCAGACTAATACAATAACACTTTAAAAAAATATTGTTGCAACAAAGTTGCTTATAGATTTAAGCAATAACTGTTAATACTGATTTATGGAGGTATATTATGTAGTTCTGTTAAAAAACGATAAATCATGTTAACTGTATGAGGTAATAAAAGAATTTGTTTTAAATTGCTCTGAACAACTTATCATACATAGTGTCTTACACCATAGTTTTATACTTTTGCTATTAAAGGTCCATAAAACAAAATATAATTTAAAAACACAAAACCTCATTAATTATTTTGTAGAATACACAAATTTTTGAAGACATAATGACATTACAGGAAGCACTTAAACAATTTTAATAACTTAAATAAATTTTAAATACTTTTCTCATAAACAAGTTACACTTAAACCAATAATAATGGAAAATTTATCATGCAGCAAACATTAATTTTCACCAAATAACAAACTTAAAACATGTTCTTATTTGTTTGTAAAGCACAAACTAATTTACCATACGTACTTCACCAAGTGCCCGAAGAGAAAGAAGTTCAAGATTATGCAGATGAGTTACAGGATAGTGATGAAGAGAGGAGGTTTTTCTATCATCGCTCAACCATAGGAGTTTTCATATCACCATAGGTTTCGCTGGTTCACCGTGTAGAGAGTTTTTGCACTTTATTTATTTTATATTCTGGATCACAGTTCCAATAAAAACAACTTCTTTTTTTCATCAATTTTTTTTAATGTAACAAAAAACAAAACAACCTAACAACGGATAACATAAAAGAGTCTAAGTCTAATATTATTATTTTAAGTCCAAAAAGAGCAAGCACTTTTATGTATACAAGAGAAAATATTTTTAATTAATTCTAACGAGAATCAACTGATCGAGATTACGAGATTTCTAACTTTATTCTCTATGAACTTTATTTCTTTAGTTTCGAGACAGCCTAATATTTACTTTCGAGTGTGAAATATTAACACTTATTACAAGCGAGCAACATTAACAACTTCTTTCGAGTAAGTCCTATAAAACGACTGTTTTCAAACGAAGGTTACTACCGACTTCAAATGTTTACCTTCGGAAGTGAACATAACCGATTTTTAGCGAGTACTTTTAGCGACTGCTTTATTAGCGACTTCCTTTTTTTCTTCTAGTAAAGACTTCCAATACGGCACATGTTTTTCTTAATATGAACCATATGTCCGTGCTGTTTAGCAATATTTCATGTACAAATATTTCATTTCAAGGAACAATGGGTCGTCCTTTCATCCCACTTGACATGGGCTGCAACGAGCCTTACAACAACCAAAAAGCTTGCTTTTCATTAGTGCACATGTGTTTTACGATAAACGAGTGTTACAAGTTTCTTATTTTTAAAGATACACTTTATACCTACACTACTTATCATTTTTATGTGACGCTTTCTACATTTTTCTATACCTTTTTGCGAAACCACATTTTTAGGTTTGCGCCTCTCGAGATGAATTACAGACGAGTTTCACAACAATTATTCAAAATTCCATAAAACGGCTAGGAAGAGATTGAGGTTAGCAACTAATAAAATAAAGGCTCGCTATGGCCTTAGAGCAAATTTTAAGGGATTCAAGGAAGGAGATCGAGTATGGCTATATAATCCACAACGAAAATAGGGTGTGTCTCCCATCTTGGGAAGGACCATATAAGGTGATAAAAAGAATAAATGATGTGGTTTATAGAATCCAACGCAGTCCCAGAGCCAAGATGAAAGTCGTCCACTCAGAGGGGTTAAAGCCTTACATAAGTAAGGTTGCACAAGTAATTGATCGGGACGATCAAATTTGAGAGGGTTATTATGTTACGATTTGCGGAGTCCGTCTCTGTCGATTGGAACAGCGCATCGACCACAATAAAAAAAAATTCTGTTTTGTAACAACAAACGCTCGATATTTTAGGAAATAATCTTTTCGTTGGTTCCTCGTTCTTCCAGAATGGAGGTCTCCATTTTTAAATAGTTTGTTTGCCATATAAAAGGAGTGTTGCCGATCGAGTTTTTAGTTTAAAGTTAAGTTTTTGAAGTCAGTTATTTATAAAGTGTTATAAAGATATTGTATAGAGATTATAATTATCTAAATGATTGTAAGAGTTTATAAAATAAATTATTTAGTTATTACACTGAGTGTTTAAAAGTCAACGAACCCAAGAGTAAATTTCGTAACAATCTCATTAGGTATTACTACTTACAGTGCAACAGAAGTAGCTTGGCGGACGAAGAACACACAAATCTGCGCTCAACGAAAACATTCGAGTAACGATTCGATCGGTGGCGACGAAATTTTCAGTAATCGTGAGTCTCAAGTACAATCGGAGGAAGAAGTTTACGAATGTGAAGTATATTTAGCCGAATATTTGTTATTATAGAGGCTAGTCGCCCGCCAAGCTACTTTTGTTGCACTGTAATAGAGACTATCTATTACCTCCGAAAATATTATCATAATTATCCCTCATAATAGTTATCCCATGGTTGTTAAAACTTACCCCAAAAATGGGGCAAGTATTAAAAAATACATTAAAAAAATAGATGTCTCTGTAGAAAGTACAAGGGATACGTGAGTTTCATTTAACAAAAATCGTAGACAGATAATAATTAACGCTTTATAATATTTAAAAACAAATGTCTAACTAGTTTCATTTCCGTTAAATTAATAATAAAGTAAAGTCTGTTAAGCAGAAAAAGCTTAAACGGACTGGCTTAACATCGAAAAACTTGTAAGACAGGGATGTGTGGCTACACCATGGCTGTTTAACATATACATAGATGATGTTTTAAAGATTTAAAAGATAGTGCATATGGATTTGAAATGAATGATTTTATCGTCAAATGTCTCCTTTACACCGATCTTCAAGTCATATTAGCATCATCTGAGGATAAGTTACGGACGATAGTTGCTATTATGCATGATACCCTTAAAGTTAAAGGGATAAAAGTGAATGTAATCAAGACAAAAGTAATGGTTATTGAAAAAGAAGATAGAACGTATAAAAAAAGGCACGACTAGCTGTGCATAGGAAAGTGTTGGTTCCTATACTTATTATGGTAGTGAATGTTGGGTTTGGAAAAAGAAGCATGAATATAGGATAATGCTGCGGAGATTAGTAGCCTGAGAAGTATAGCCGGAGTGGGTTTGGTAGAAGAACCATGAAAGTAGGATCAACGCTGCAGAGATGAGTAGCCGGAGTGACTCTGATGAATAAAGTGAGATAAAATAAGATAAGATTGACGAAACAGATTTATAAAGAGCAACTTATCTCGATCAGATCGAAATTGTTTTTAAGAAAGGTCAGGTCAAGAGTACCAACAGCCGACGAGCATGTATAAAAGCGCTGATGAAAGTAGAAGAAACGAAAGACGTGTGTAAATTCCATAGCAAAATTTTTTGTTGGATAAATAGTCTTATTTATCAACTGCATTGCCCATCGTCATAATTATCGATTCAAGTCAAAATCCAGTCAAAGGATGAGTCTTTAAAATCTCCGTGTATTTTTTCAACTTCACCTTTGTAATATTGCAAACCAAATTCGTTTGGCTAATTAATTATCTATTATTGTTCCTAGATAATTTAAATTATTAGTTTTATATTTTACTTAGCTAACTTTTCCTTATTTCATACATTTTTGGACAACCTTTTGCTCTTTGTATAAATGTTTTTATCACTTATTTTCATACATTAGCATCAGTGCAAGAATTGTTTATTAATTTTTCTGTTGAGATAATTATTTGTTTCTATAGTTTGTCTGTTATCTATTATTTGCACTACTTATACAATTATTTGATAATTTTCTCTTTTCGACTATAAAATGCAATGTTTCACATAAAAGAATTGTTTAATATTGAAATGGGAGTTAATGTCCTGATAAGAAAATCAATTGTTTTGTCTTATGATGTATGAATGTAAGGTAGAAACAATTCAATAGTTTAACAACTAAGTAACGTTATAACTGTTACAATTTATATTATGTACACATATCCGGTGTGAGAATAATGATTAATGTTATACTTGTTTTATTTTGACAATAAAAAGTATACGATTATAACTGCCTTATTATACAAAAGCTATTTGGTCAGGTTGCAGGGAGCTGAAGCAATTAAAAACTTAATTTCCCCTTTTATGACTTTCTACAAATTGGTAATTACTCGAAAACATAAACATACGATCTGTTACTTTGTAAGTTATTTTACCAGTGCTGCTAGGCACATAATGCCCGAAACGGAGCATTTATTATTTCTCATCAAACATTTTTATATCTACTGTATTAACAGTTCAGTTATATGCTATATTTATCCCAATTTAATATTGATTAAGCGACTACTAATAAAAATAATCGAATTATTATAAGCTATTAGGCACTAACGCTTAATTTATATGAGGAAATTTGTTTTCCTTTATAAATGTTAACAATCAAAACGCTTTTTTTGTAATTTTTAATTTGGAGAATATTTTAACAATATTCCTTCATGATTGAAGCTGAATGTTGATGAATGCTTCCTGTTGTTTTTTTGAAACAAACTAAATACTGACCTCAATAGACAATCTTTAAGCAAAGTCCATGAAAGTACTTTTAAAAAAGGAGAATGCGTCGTTTATTAATCGAAAATGTTACTCTTTTCTGAAGAAAATTTAGCAGCTGAATTGATCATAAATGTGCAGCTACCCCCAATGTGATTAATACCTACTTTAATTTTGATTTTACATGAACTTCCTACAGTGCTCGAAAATGTACATACATACATAAGTCACGCCTTTTTACCGTAGGGGTAGGTAGAGACCACTTCTTTCCACTTGTTACGGTTCTTACACACATTTTTTACTTCCTCTACTTTAATCAGTGCTCTCATACATGCTCGTCGGTTGTTGGTACTCTTGGACTGGCCTTTTTTGGCACTTTCTGGCTGTTCATAAAGCTAAACAGTGCCCCATTCATTTTTTTTTTTATGAAAATAGTCGCAAAAAGGGTAGACCTATCGTGTGGGCCGCGGACGGCCCGCACTGCGACTATTAGAAGGGGAAGGGATTATAAAAAGGAAATGATTGTGGACACGCTTTTTAAAAAGTTGCAGGTCATAGTTCTCTGGAAAAACTGATTTTGGAAGCTTATTCCATTTCGTAGCAGCCCTGTAAAAGAAGGATTCTTGATGAAGATTGGTCCTTGTAGTGTCAAGCTTGAGAGTAAATGTGTGAGACGTGCCGAGTTCTTCGGCCGAATATGACCTACTGTGGTACAAGAGTTTTTATTTCTCTGGAGCATCTGCCATAGAAATATCTGTAGAGCAATGACTGGTCTGCAAATTTTCTTTTATGTTCTAGAGGGTGAAGGGTATCTGTGAGAGTTGAGCTGTTTATCAAGCGAATGGCTCTTTTCTGAATGGAATCTAGAAGACGAAGAGAATGCCTTGGTGCTGAATCCCAAATGTGCGAGCAATACTCCAGTAGAGGTCAGATTTGAGCCTTGTACGTCGTCAACAGTTGATCAGGAGTAAAAAACTATCTGGCTTTCCACAGAAAACCTAGCCTCTGGCTTGCCGACTTTGCGATAATAGCAACATGGTCATGCCAAGACATACTATTGGACACCGTGACTCCCAAAATCGAGATGGAGGGACTTGGTTCAAGGGTATTTCCGGACATTGTGATGGGATGATTTGAGGAATTCACTTTCTTGGAAAACGTGGCCCTTTGTGTTTTTTGGGCGTTGAACTGAACAACATTGTTGGTTCCCCACTCGACGATTGCTTTAAGATCTCTATTGATGGAATCAACCTGTTCCTGCCTGAGTCTATTTGTATCATTCACCGAAAGTGATCGATAGGATGTGAAAGTTGAGACAAGTGTGCTATCGTCTGCGAAACTGTAAATGGGGTGCCAAACGCGGTCAAAGGCTTTAGATATATCCAAGGCTATTGCACGGGATTCACCAAACTTCTTAATAGTGTTTGTCCAGAGCTGAGTGACATAAGCCAGCAAATCTCCAGTAGACCGAAGTTGTCGAAATCCATATTGTCTGTCATGAATTATCTCAAATTTCTCCAGATATTTGATGAGTTCTGTGTTAATCGCTTTTTCCATAACTTTGGATATGACTGAGAGCAATGCAATGGGGCGATAATTCGCAGAAATAGTCTTCTTTCCTTTTTTCGGAATCGGTTGAGCGTTTTTCCACATGGGCGGAAATACTCCCTTGCTGTATGATAACTTGAAGAGTCTACAGAGAACTGGGGTGAGCTCTTGACCACAGGTCTTCAGGACAATTGTCGGAATTCCATCTGGTCCTACTGCCTTATTAGAGTCAAGATTTCGTAGGATTTTCCTGATAGTGCGATGGCGGATAGCGACCTCAGGCATTGATGCGTTTATTCTAGGTATCGTTGGGGGTTGTTTCCCACCGGTATCGAGAGTTGAGTTAGAGCTGGCCAGCAGATCCGCTTTTTCTTTGGAAGATACGGCTGTCGTGCCGTAGGACCTCTTGAGTGGTGGTAAAGAAGAAGTTGTGAAATTCTTATTTATGGCTTTAGCCAAAGACCAGAAGGTCTTTGATCCAGGAGGGGCATTGACAAGCTTGTTGCATATTCTCGTGTCGTAGGATTCTTTGGCAAGATCGATCGTTCTTTTGCAGGCCTTCCTCGCGTGGACAAAAGCTTCTCGGTTGGCAATTGTTGGGACTTCGCACCAGAGTCGATGTGCTTGATTTTTATCACTCACCGCACGGTTGCATTCTTGGTTGAACCAGGGTTTGGGGTTGAAGATCCGTCTTGCACCATGAGGAATGTATGAGTCCATACCTAGCCTTATGATTTCGGTTACAGATTCTGCACATGTTGATGGGTCTTGTGAGCGAAAGCAGACATCTTTCCATGGAAATGATAGGTAAAAGTCCCTCAGTTCATTCCATTTGGCTGATCTATAATGCCAGACAATAGAGGTACCAGGCGTGATTTTGGGCGGGGTTGTTTGTTTGGACGTGGCTGAGATAAGTTTATGATCAGATTTACCAAGCGGAGCGGTTATAGAGACTCGGTACTGGTCGGGATGTGTCGTGAAGAAAAGATCGAGAATGTTGGTTTGGTGAATGGGGTTATCGGGTATGCGGGTAGATTCTTCAACTAGCTGGGTCACGTTGTGGCTTATCGCAAAGTTCTCAGCTTCTAGACCGGCGTTGTCGGTGCGGTTGGATCTCAGCCAGTTCGCGTTGTGAACATTGAAATCACCCAAAAATATAACCTCTGTGTTGGGGTCGTTAGTTTGCAACAGCTCCAGCGTGTCGGAAAGATGTTGAAAGAGGTTGACGTAAGGAGGGTTCGTAGGAGAAAGATACAGGCAGCAGAGAAATTTGGTTGATTTTTGTAAGGTTAACTTGAACCACATGACCTCTAGGCCGTCCTTTGGTTCTAAGTTCTCCTGTCTACAACAGGAAATATCACTGCGAGTGTAAACACAAAGGCCGGTCTTAAATTTGAATCTTGTTTCGAGTTCGAACCCGGGACACAAAAAATGCGTATTGTTGGAGGAGGGTTTAATTTGTGTCTCTGTCAGAGCCAGTAAATGAGGCCTGTTAGTTTGCAGGTGGTGGTGTACTGAATTAATGTTAGAGTTCAGGCCTCGAATGTTGCAGAAATCAATTCTAAAGTTGCTTTTTGGGGAATTATCCTCAACCGCAGTTGGAACATGTATTTTGTTGGACTTTTCATGATTTGGTTTAATGATTTGATTTAAAAGAAAAATATGAAGAAATAAAGAAGGAAAGAAAAAAAAAGGGCAGAAGTAAGAGGAAGAAAAAAAAAAAAAATAAATAAAAAGGGGAGCAGATATGTGGACTAGCTTCTACAGAAATTTCTGCATCCAGGACGGTCAGTTGACCTCGATGGACTGTGGCCTCGGCAATGCCCCCCGAATACACGAGCTCGGATCCCCTCCAGTCACGAACTGGCAGAACAGGAGTATCGGGATTATACACCAATTGATGTGGCAGCCTCCCAGAGCGTTACCAATGGGTTGGGGCCACTGTACTACTTGGCGGCCAGCCTGCGGAACTGTTTCAATGCTGTACCCTCAGCCCCAGAGAGGCCTGACTGACGCCTGGATGCTTCCATTCGAATATAAACCAAAACACATTTCACCCGAGCGACCGAAAACTCTGACCAAGTGCCGAAACATGACTAGTCATTTCACGGCACCTATAATCAGAGCGGTGGTGTTTCACCGGGCGATGGAGGGTGAACCATCTACCACCTCCTGCCAACACCCTTCGCTCAATGTCACTGTCATAATTTTCATCTCTCGAAAACTTTGAACCCAAATATACAAACTTATTTACTTGTTCCACTCTTTCTCCTTTAATCAGCAACTCGCAGTTTCTTCTCATTTCATTTCAAAACCTTACAGCCTTCCATTGCTATTTAATCGTTTAAAATTGGCTCTCTTTTAACTTTTCTTATGCCCCCGTATTAACAATTGTTTCTTGTCAACACTTGACTTTTTACTTTATCTGTAAATTTTTTATAATATTCTTTAAAGAGTCTTTCTGTCATAACATAATACGTGGCATATGAAAAGTTTAAAGAGAGCCAATTTTAAACAACAATTAAATAACAATGAAATGTTAGTATAAAAGGCAAATTAATATGATTGAATAGGGATTTACCAGATCCTTTAAATGAGGTATGACTTGATACCTAACGCCATTTGAAAAAAATTAAGGGGTATCTCCAGTAGGGAGACTGTGAATCTGAGGTTTATGATATTAGCGCTAAAAATTGTCCCCCTCAAGTTAAAAGTTAAAGTGTTTCCGCATTTCATTCTAATATGTCGCATTTCTGAAATATTAAGGGTGGGTCCTTTTTAAATGAACACAGTGTATTTATAGTTAGAATGCTAAGGTCTTAATGCTTGACGATTGAATTAATCATAGTTTTGTAAAATCTCAAATCATGGCCAAAATACAAACTTGTCTTTTCTAATAAGATCTAATTAGAACCTTCTTAATAACTACTTTTATTGACAATGATACAATAAAAAAGGCAGCACATATTTACCAATCTAAAAGAAATATATTTATGGAACATGTATTTTTATTTACAACATGAATCTAAAATATTAGAAACAAAAAAAAACATTTGTCCACCCTAATGTGATACATTATCCTTGTTCCAAATTACCAAGTTCTTTAGTCGAATTTTTATGCTTGTTTTATCCACAGCTTACAACGTTTTATATTCAAGTTTAACGTGGTATTTCCAATTTATTTTAACTGTCACGATAACTTTTATTACAGGGGTCACAAAACTCACTTCAATTACCCCCGAATCTCCTAAAAAGTGCTGAGGGTAAAAAATTAAGGACGTCACGCTCAACAGCTTTACGATTTTGGATGTTTTTACTTTTAAACCATGGTCCATCACACGTGTATGGCCTCCCTGTTATTGCTAGAATTTAATTCTTGAAATTAAGTTTTTGTGTTCCCTTGGTCAGATTCGCAATTGCATGGGTTAATAGTAATTACAAAGGTCCTTACTTGGGGGGTGATTAAATTTATAAGGGTTCAACATTTTTAATTTATCTATATATATATATATATATATATATATATACACACACATACTTATATATATATAGGATGTGGCGCGAAAAGTTTCGATTAAAAGTAATGGCGGATATAGTTACGTTAAAAATCTGAAATTACAAAGCTGTAGGTTTTGGATGACGCTAAGTTCAAATATAATGTTGTCCTGAAATTGGCACTTCTAGTTATAGTAGACGTCAACTTTGTTTTTTAAATAGAACCTAATATTTTTTATTTTGTTTTCGAATTCTACATGAAATTTTAGATAAAATTTGTGCACAATGTCTTATACCAAAAATGAAGTATTTCCTATCCTATAAATCCTATCCTTTATTAAATTAACTGAGATTTGACGTTGGAAAAATAGGACTAAGACCAAGTATACCAAATAGATACATTAAAAATTTACGTTGGAACTTTCCACTCTACACAAATAACAAAACACATTTATATGAACATTGTTTTTAATCTATACCTACCTATAAAACTTTTTAATTAAATAAGAAACTTACCAGTCTCTTCCAAAGGGGCTGAGTAAAATACCAGGATATTTTTTGTCCATTTTTCACTTTTCACTACTCCATTAAGACATTTTGTCAATTTAAAATAGATGACTACTTATTGAACAATACCATTTCATGCATAAAGCTTTTTTTTCAAATAATTTATAGAAGAGGGCTAACAAAAATATATTGTAGGTAAGTACACAAAAATAAAAACACTAATTGAAAAATTATTACACAGTAATAAAAGAAATTGTAAAAAAAATTTTTTAAACGTTTAAGAAATTTGTTTGTTTAACGCAAATTCTAAATAATTAAATATTATGTCATTTAATATTGTTCAAAAATATTTTAAAAAGAAATTACAGTGGAGTTTTATCACTACCGATGTTTTACCCGATTGCGGTCATGTTATAGTACAAAGTTTTTCAGATATTTTATTCCTTAACCGAATTCAACAGCCGACCGAATATTTCTTGTCGATTCATGAATTTTGTTTTAAATCTGGAACAAAAAAATACACAGTCAATTAAAAACCATAAATATGTCCTAAAAAAAACAGAAACCTTGTTGCACTAAGAAGAATGTAGAAGCAGATATAGAAGACTGTTATTTATCTATCGTAGGAGTAAATTGAAATTTGTGGGATTGCAACTAGAAACAGACCTTTTTTTACAAAATACCAATAAAAGGCGTTATTGAGATTTGACACTATGTAATATCTTGGTAAAATTTGAAACTTATTATTGCAATAAAAAGAGCTCAGAGAGTAGTTTATTTACTTTGGTAAACATGTTTGACTGAATTTTGTTAAAATGCTTTCAAAAGTACAGTATCTAGAGAATAAATGATAACTTATAAAAGATGTTCGATGTGTCCATTATTGCCTACGCATAATTGATAACATCTTATATCTATCTATACTTAATTTCATCGGACATTTTTGGCGTTCAGATTTTTTATTTCAGGTCAAATCCTGTCTTTCAAATCCCTAAAAACTGAATCCAAAGGGGTCAAATCCGTACTGTTAGGTGGTCATTTGATAGTTCTATTACTCGTATTACCTATCGATTTTGGGAATACTTTATTCAAATTATCTCGGACGGGTGAAACATCTAACATTTAAATCATATCAGTTCGGCTTCCAGATAATTCTGTCTAAAAATATTTTCTTTTTCTGTAATCCATTTTGATTATTTTATTTAAGAAATATCACTTATCTACACTATATATATACAATTACTAATATTGGGGCTTGCAGCAATGTCAGTGAGACACTCTTTTATATTAATCCAAGCTTTTGAAAACGTATTTCCATCATCAGGGAGACTACAAAATTTAATTTGACGACAAAATGATTGTTTTGATAAGTTAAAATACAGTAAAAAACATTGTAAAAACATGGGTTATGAACATATCACATGGTATTTTAAAATACAAAATAAACAAATAAAAAGAACACTTATGTTGCAACAAATGTTTTTCATAATGCGCAATTACAATTAATTTTAGGGTTATGTTATTCTCTTCTTTTTCCTATCCCCTTATTCTTGCCATGTTAGTAACCTATTCAAAGGTGTTAATAGACTTTATGGTATAGATGTCACATATCAACCATTCAAGAAAAAGATGAATACAGAATAAAAAAAGAGATCACTATTGACCTGTGCAAATTTTTGGAAACCAAGATCATTATTATGATAATGAATTTTGGGATTGAGAATTTGCCCGAGATTCACCATCCAACCTCAGAAAGTATAAGTAAATCTCGCTCAAATGCTTGACATCCGTTTTCTTATTCATACTATTTTCCTCCTGATAAATAAAGGCCATCTCCAAGAAGGACCTCTTGATAAAATTCCGTTCGGTTGCTAGAATCCTCATAGACTGGAAATCCATTTTGTGATCTAGGCTATTGAAATGCTCTGCCAGTGCACATCTCTCCGGGTGGAGTCTACAGTCGCTCCTGTGTAAGGTAATAAGGTTTTCAATCGATCTTTTAGATTGGCCTATATATTTATTTAACCTAACCTAACCACAGGAGGAAAATAGTATGAATAAGAAAACGGATGTTAAGCATTTGAGCGAGATTTACTCATACCTTCTGACGTTGGATGGTGAATCTCGGGCAAATTCTCAACCCCAAAATTTATTATCATAATAATGATCTCTTTTTTCCTTCTGTATTCATCTTTTTCTTGCATGGTTGATATGTGACATCTATACCATAAAGTCTATTAACACCTTTGAATAGGTTACTAACATGACAAGAATAAGGGGGATAGGAAGAAGAAGAGAATAACGTAACCTTAAAATTAATTGTAATTGTGCATTATGAAAAACATTTGTTGCAATATCAGTGTTCTTTCTATTTGTTTATTTTGTATTTTAAAATACCATGTGATATGTTCATAACCCATGTTTGTACAATGTTTTTTACTGTATTTTAACTTATCGAAACAATAATTTTGTAGTTAACCTCGTATTTGTTGTAAGTTACTGTACGAATTTTTTAAACTGTTACATTTTACCATTAACTTCATTAAAGGTAAACGTAAACGTTTGTAACGTTTGTAAACGTTTCCAAAAGCTTGGATTAATATAAAAGAGTATCTCACTGACATTGCTGCAGGCTCCAATATTAGTAGTTGTGTTCCTCACTGGTCAGCAATATATATAACATTGAAACATTGAATAATCGTGTTTCTAAGAGATTTTGTCGATTTCTAGGCAATAGCATTTCTTTTGTAAAACGACAAAATTCTGTATTTCTGTATTTTCCATACCCTTTCTATTTTTCTTACCTTGCCCCAAATGATTATCTTGATTTTTTTTTTTGAGTAGTCAAGCACTTTCAAAACAGTGAAAAATTTACTCGTAGCTAACAGTGGATACTCGAAAAAAAATTAATATTTGAATCAAATAAAAAAGTTTCCCCTGTAAACTGTAGTTAAAAGGTCACAGTTTAAAATTTTATAATTTTTATTGAATTTGGATATTGATACACTTTAGAATCTTACTAAATTAAAAAGGAAATTGAAAAACCATGAATAAAATTTCTTTTTAAATAAGAATTTAATTCGTTTTACTTTGTTTCTTATTTGCTTCCATTTACTATAAAGATCTTCTGTTTTAATCAAAGAGCCAACCCAACCTAATAAACATCGATTTAAAGACTCGACTGTGAAATTTTATCAATTTCTTTTCACTAATCGTCTACCAGAAAATTGAAACTGGAAATTTAAATCGTATTTAGTAAAATCTTGGCACTGCCTCATGGTGAAGTTATAAAACTCTTTAATTTAATATACAATATCGCAGCTATACGCCCTAAGCCAGTAATGTATTTTATAATCTCCACTACTTAATAACGCCTTTTTTATTTACAAAATTTTAAAGTGATCTGTGCGTTGAATCGCCTTCCAAATGTTTTCACAAAAATTATGACACTATAATGAATAGCTGTGAATGGTTTTTTTAAGAAACAATATAAACTTAATTAATCAAGTTCTGCGGTTCTGAGGTTCTGCACTAGATAAATCAAAACAAGTTAATTTTGACAAAGTTTATTTGAACCGCAACCTATTTTTAAAAGAAAAATATTTTCATTATGGATTTTAAATCTCGTGCGTCCTGTCTGTCTTTCAGATACTCCTCCTGTTTCCTACATAATGGGCATTTAAGCAGGAAATTAAGCTTTAAGATGTTCCATTTGCTCGTGCTATATTTGTTTGTCGAGAGCTATTTTATAGCATACCAATGGCTCTTGGCATTTGTTTACGGTTTTAATAGTGTCTTTTCACGTTCATTTCGAAAGTTCAAGTGATTTACTTTGAATTTAAATCAATACTTCACGAATATATGGTGATTTTGGATTATCGTTAGAAACTTGATAACCAGTATTCAACTGTACATTTAAGAAGTACGAAAAAAAAATTCCCCTAATATTTTTAAACAAATTTCGTAGGTTATGAAATTTATTTCATGAGGGACTTCTTGTTTGTTTGTTAGCACGGTTAATTTTTCAACCAAATCTGTTCTTAATTACTTTATTTATTGTACATAATAAGAGAGGTAGGTACAGGCACAAGTAGAGGTAGGTAATCCAAACAAATTTCACTAATTAACTAAGCTATTAAGCTTTAATTTGGCTTCTTGATTTATTTTTGTTAGATTTTTTTGTTAGTTTTTTTGTTAGATTTCTAGAGAAGTAATTAGTAATCCTGGGTTATCATTGTAGTAGGTACCGATATTAAAATCGTATAGTACCGATTTTTAAGAAATTCTACTCACTGTAAACAAAAATGCTTTTCATTTGTTTACTGGACGGAACTTGGATTTTTGCTAAAGGTGGAACAAAACGAATTTAGCAGGACGATAACATAAAGTCTATAAAATACACCGACGGTAAAGGAAAAAGTCACATTATTGTGCATGCAGGTGGAAAGCATGGTTTTGTTGATAGGGTATATCTTTTATGTTAGTCAAAATCAAAATCGATCGATTATCCTGACAATATGGATACAGAGATGTTTGTGAAATGGTTAAAAGAGAAACTATTACTATCGTTACATGAACCATCTGTCATTGTATTAGATAATGCTTCGTACCATTCGGAAATTTTA
The DNA here is from genome assembly GCA_950111635.1 of Agelastica alni. NCBI lineage: Eukaryota > Metazoa > Arthropoda > Insecta > Coleoptera > Chrysomelidae > Agelastica > Agelastica alni. The sequence continues at coordinate 70,477,713 of OX467708.1, forward strand.
AATAAGCAACCAACAAACTCCTGGATGGTGCAGAAAATAAAAGAATGGTTAACGAACGAAAATATTTCATTTCCACAGTATTGCTTCAAACCGGATTTATTATCGATAGCTAAGAGGCACGAAAGAGAAAAAATTTACAAAGTGGATCAAATTATACTCAGTTATAGACATCGTGTGCTAAGACTTCCGCCTTATCATTGCCAATTTAATCCCATTGAGTATATTTGGAGAATGTGCAAAACTTATTATGACAATCACACATTGACTCTAATGGTTATAGTAATAAGGCTGTTTTGGAAACCTGGCAACGAGCACTTAATTCTGCCACTCGCACCCACATCGAAGCAGTTAATCCTGTTATCATTTACTATCCGAATGGAGATAGCGACGAGAGTAATTCCGATTATGATGACTATAAATCTGATGCTTGATAGTACCGTAAGTACTACATGATTAAACATATTTATTAAATTTGTACCGATAATTCATTTTTGTTGCATTCCCTTTCAACATAATTAAATATGTGCCTATTTCTAACCAAAAAACTCATCGAGAGCTACATCAACGATTTCTGTTCACAATAAAGCAAAAAATAAAAATAAAACCTTTTAACAAAAGCATAATAATAAACAAACAATTTTCGGATTTAAATATTATGGGAATTTACTAATGTACCTCTCAACACAGTACGCCCGTTAAGTCGATGCCTCGGTGACTAATTAAATACCGTCGTATATTGGTGAAATGAGCTATGTACATTTCCTTTAGTGTTTTAGTGTAAAAAAATCTAATTAGTAATATAAAAAAGTTTTGTATCAATATATTGTTTATAACCTTAAATTCACATGTTTATGCATGAGGGTATGGCTAAGTGAAACAAAGTACCTATTTTATTGTTATAGTATTAGATCAACAAACTATCAAATTTGTAAACACTGTACAGCATTAACAAAAAGTTTTTTTTATAAAATAATGACAATCTAATAAAAGAAATATATATTAGTTGCCTAATACATCTACCACTATTAATAGATCATTTATTGTATAATAAATGAATACGACTCCCTCACTGTTAAAAATAAAAAGCGGTAAAAACTGACGGTTATTAATTACTATGCGGTAAAAAAGAACTAGGTACAAAAATTGTAAATTATTCCTACATTATTCAAAGTTATGTGACCTTCAAGAAAATATCACGATAAAAACTTAAGAAGTAATTTTTTAATATCCTACAAATTAAAACTAGATAAATTTAAAATATAACTGTACTTGTATTTTAAGTTTCTCTGCTCTTTATTTAAACTAAAACAAAAATATTTATAGTAAAAGTTGTAAAAAAACACTGAACATTTCCATTTAAAAACTTAACAAAGTATTTTTATACACATAATTGAAGTTTTAAAAAAAGGTAGTGCGATGATTTGGAAGCACAGGAAAATTGTTTCAGTTATTGAAATGAAAATTACAAAAAAATTACCAATGAATATATAAATATTGTAAAAACACTTCTTACCGTAAATACATTGTAAAAACTAGTTATCACTTCACAATGTTTTTATCCGGTTATTAACAACGACCGCCAAACAATAAAATGTGTAAAACTGATTTCGTTCGTGTCACTTTTTTAACTATTTTTTTTTGTCAAATAGTTGAATGCGTTGACGTCTTCAATATCCATTAAGGTTGGTCCGCAATTATATAAAATTAAATCGCAAGTCACGTCAAATGTCAAAAAAAATAATTCTATCAAAGTGGAATATCGGGAATCGTACTGGTGTAATTAAATTGTAATTTACCAACGAATGACTTTAAATTGAATTTATAAAAATTATTATTGCATGTTTAATTATAATAAATAATATTATTTTAAATTTAGTCAGAGATTGCTTGTATTTAATAACAAAATCCAGGATGTTTATTGTTCCCAGAATAGGGAAAATTTAAATTATTGTAAATAGTATGCATTGAAGAAAATAAAGGTTTGAATTGTTGGTAAAGTTGGTATTTTCATTAAGATTTATTGTACAAGAAATTGGGTAAATCTGCACTAATTATGAAAATTTTGTTCAGGTAGGGTAACCGTAGCTAAACTCCATGTCCAGTCAATAAATTAGAGGATGCCATGAACCCGGCAATTCGTATAAATTGTACTCTAATCATAAAGTGAAATGTTCGAGTAGAACGAGCACTGTTATCTTGGTGAACATAACAATTTGAAACTTTAATTGCTAAGTTAACTACGGGGGTCTCCATTACTGTCGTTTAATGATGAGATGCACATGGGAGAGATATCTTTCTGCCAAACATAAAAAATAACGGTTAATCGACGAACGCAAGCCAATAAACAGGTAGTACCTTCAACTGCCTTTTATCTCGTACTATATAAAATGGCACGGATTTGTATAGAAATAAATAGTTTAATAAATACACGTGTGGATAGTTGCATTTTTGTATGGTAGCCATTTCAACCTAATTTATTAAAGTACAGTGAATGAATAAATAAATAATGACTGTAATTGTTAGCTTGTTGCTACCAAAAGACAGTTCTGCAGAGAAAATTGGATGGAAACATAATGTATAAAAGCAGACAAATCCTTAACAAACAGCCATTAAAAGATTAGCAAGATATTTTTATGAAAGTATAAAGAAAATATCTACTACTTTTTTACGATGGGATAACGAAGCAAAATGTTTTGGGTTACTGATCCAATCTTTTTTAAACACTAAATCCAAAGTATAAAAGTTTAAAAAGTTGAAGAAAACATGTGTATGGAAACATAACTGCACGTTTTCAATAATTTTTGCTATTAATAAAATAGTTAGATAAATTAAAAAATATAAATTTATGTAATAAGCACCTGTACTATTGTTAATACTGCCAATTCAGAAAGAAATATGACCAAAAAAATCCATATCCCACAGACGTTCGATTGGAGAAAAGTTTGGAGAGCGAGAAGGTCATGGAAACAGGGTCACGTTATTTTCTTAACCTTGTAGTAACCAGTGCTGTATGAGGACGTGCGTTGTCTTGATGAAGTGAAACTTCCTAGTCGACTTTGGAGACGTTTAAGGTCTAACGCTACCGTGGTGGGAGAACCTTCTCGTCATTGGCTGTGATATCACCGTACCGCCCAGCTCGCTTACGTAGCACATTCACACAATGAAATATAGGTTTGAAGTCATTTAAAAATTCTACACTTTTTCGCGAAGTGAAACTTATTAGCCGCCTTTGGAGACGGTTGCGTTAAACGTTTAACGCTACCGTTATTTTATTCGCGAAAAATTGCATAAATAATTTTTCGCAAATCACTCACGAAATACTACTCCCTCAATAAAAGATAGGTTAGCTTAAAAAATGTATACACTTTTTCGCGAACAAAATTTACACTGTCTCCTATTTTAGTTACCATAACATACATACATATAGTCACGCCTTTTTCCCATAGGGGTAGGTACTTCCACTACGGTTCTTAAACACATCTTTTGCTTCTTCTACTTTCCTCAGTGCTCTCATACATGCTCGTCGGTTGTTGGTACTCTTGACCTGGCCTTTCTTCAAAACAATGTTGATCTGATCGAGATATGTTCGCCGAGGTCGACATCTACCGACTTGTCCATTCACACTCGCCTTATAAATTTGTTTCGTCAATCCAATTGTAAATTATATCATAGATGTGAATATTCCGTCGCCCGAAAATAGTAATTAAAGTTTGTATAAAAAAGTATTAAATACTGTAAAAAATAAATTAAAATAACCTCCGCTTTTGAATTTCATAGTGTGAAGTTTCACTTCATCTGCGCGTAGAGACTCCACGCACCAGTTTTTTTATTTAAAGTTGTTAAATTAGCCCTCATAGGTATGGTAGTGCAACAGGCTATGGTACATTTCGAATGTAATCATTTGCATTTTGCAAAAACTAGAAATGACCTGATACGATGTGTTATCGCACCCCATACCATGCCCTTCCTGTAACGGTTGTATGTCGTTCCACAGTAAATCTTAAATTTCTGTGTTCTTCCCGTAATCTCCTTCTGCAATCATCGTATTGTAACTCCCAACCAAGCATTTCCAATCGACCGTGTTGTGGAAACTCGTATCTTATAAAGCCGCAAATCTCAAATGATGATATTCCCGTACTGAAGTTGCTCGAGGTTATCTGGATCCATGACGACGGTTATAGATGAGTGAGTGAAGATAGGAAAATAAATTTGTAAGAAGTTATTGAATCTCAGATTTCTCGCTGAATAAACAAACCTAAAGAAAAACTATTTTCAAGCATTCTCTAAGTTTTTTAATGAATTTTAAAAAGTTGCTCAAGTGAACGTAAAAGTAAAAATAAAATAAAAAATGCACAACATCTTTTGTTCTTTTTCTCAAACTTTAGGCTCTATATGATTGTTTTCCTTATCTCTACCCCCATGATATTTTCGAAGAAAATGGTGACAGCGGCTGTCAGCAGTGGTCAAAATAATGTAGCTTCTTCTTCTATCTGTCTGTTAAAAAGTGTCCTCAAGCTGACAGCTTACTTTTATTAGGTTATTTATTATTCAATGATTTAAATTTACAAATTATATATATATATATATATATATATATATATATATATATTATATTGTTTACGTACCTTTACCTGACGACCAGGGAAGACGAATACCAAACTGTCCTAGACTCAAAATTGCACAACTTGAATTACCCGAAGAACATAAAATTGGACGAACTATCGGCAACAATAACGAGCAGTATCCAGGTAGCAACGAAGAAGGTCTACTGTAAGCACAAAACTAAAAAACATCAAAACTAAGCCCAAATACACAAAGAAATAGAACACCCAGAGATTCAAATAGGTACAGAGAGTTATGTAAAACAATAAACAAAGAAAGCTCAAAAGACCTAATTTCCTATAATAATCAGCTAATACAAAAAGCTATTGAAAACAACTCGAACATGAAACTTATGAAAGTACTTAGGTCAAACATGTCTAGAGGAAGGAAAAAACTTTTTAAAGGATAAGAAAGGGGAAACCGTTACCGACAAAAAAGGTGTGACAAATATCATCCATGGCTTCCACAAAGACTTGTTATACATCAACTATGCCTAAACCAGACCTCGACAGGCAAAAAATCCGAAAAGTTGGATCGGAAGAAATACCAGCAGTAGACAGGGCGAACTAAGAAAAGCCCTTAAACAAATGAAAAATAGACAGGCACCATAAGAAGACCGTATTACCGCCGAAATGCTGGAAATGGGAGAAACAACGCTTGAACATTCGCTTTGTCTTCTTTTGAACAAATGTATTAGCGAAGAGAAAATACCGAAGACTTAGCGGAACGCTAAAGTTATTTTAATCTTCAAAAAAGGGGACAACATAAATATTGCAAATTATCGACCGATCAGCTTACTCTCACACCTGTACAAGCTCCTGACGAAAATCCTGACAAACCGCTTGACAAATAAGCTCGACTTCTACCAGCCAGTCGAGCAAGCAGGATCCAGAAAAGAATATAGTACAAGTGACGATCTACAAACCGTACGTACTCTAATAAAGAAATGCACCGAGTACCACGTACCCCTGGATCTGGCCTTCGTCGATTACGACCTGGGCTGCTCTGAACGCAATGGACGAGGCAAGAATAGATAGAAAATACTTAAATCTTATAAAACACATTTACGAAAACGCTACACTGCAAGCACCCATTGCCGAAGAGACATCAACGGATAAGGTCAAAATAGAAAAGGGGGATCCGCCAAGAAGATACCATATCCCCTTCCCCATCATGGGCTTTAAACTGTATAGGTCATCAAGCATGGATGATATAATACCAGCGGAATTACAAGCGGTATTGGACCTAATTATTCCGTGGTTAGAGGCCATATACAAGGCATGTCTAAGCCTAGCATATGTACCACTCAAGTGGAGGGAATTAAGAGTCGTTTTCATCCCTAAAGGAGGAAAGCCCTCACACAGTACCCCAATATACTACAGGCCAATAAGCCTTTTGTCTTTTTTGCTAAAGACACTAGAAAGGTGGGGTACTCTCGCCCCTACTGTGGAATCTCACACTCAATGAGTTTTTGCTACGAATGGAAAATCGCAAAATCATGGCCTACGCTGATGAACTAGTTTTACTAGTCTCAGAGAAATTACCGGAGATCCCATCTCAGATTACGCACTGTGATCACTCTAGACTACTTAGAGAATTCGACCTGTGCACAAAAAACACTGATTACATTAAAAACCTACCCCTATGTTCGAAGGCGACTTATTCCTGAAAATTCCATCCAGAGGAGATTGGGCCGAGAATCTATTGCAACCTCAGGGCGCAGTATTTTATATGGATGGCTCTAAACTAGAGGGGAGAGTAGGTTGTGGTATCTTCTCAGAAAACCCCTTACTTAACCTGTCGTTTCGTTTGCCTGATCACTGTAGTGTGTATCAAGCTGAAATAACAGCTATTACCGAGGCAGCTGTCTGGATACTCCACAGCGAACAAAAGTTCAGCGAGATTCCATTCCATTCTTTGCGACAGCCAGGCTGCTATCAAATCACTGAACTCAGTCTACTTAACCTCTAGGGCAGTGGTGCAATGCCGTGCCACCCTGAATGAGCTATGAACCAAGCTTAGAGTTCACATTGTCTGGGTACCTGGACACAGGGACATACCATGCAACTGTAAGGTGGACGAGCTAGCAAGAGAGGGCACCACCCTCCCAGCTGTATCTGTCTCATCTCAGCAAAAAGTACCGATTGCAAATTGCTGGCTTCTCCTGCACAGCAAAGTAGTTCAAAAAGCCAACGTGAGGTGGCATAATGAACCCACATGCACATCATCGAAACATATCTGGCCTAAACTAGATCTACGTCGAACTAAGGATGTTTTAACTCTATCCAGGGAGTCCATTGGAAATGCGAATGCGGCCATAACAGGACACTGGGTAGGTGGATCCCATGCACGGCGCATGGGAGCAGAGCTACGACACGACTTCTGTAGAAGCTGTCACGATGACTTATCTGATCTCAACTCAGTTAGCATCAAAGACTTAACAATTTTTATTAAAAGTTCCAGCTGGTTCTCACGATAGAGGGGGAAGGCACCGCCGTCCATGACGGTATCACAACGGGCCAAAAGGCATAATTGGGTTCCCTCCGAACCGCCGTTTTAACGTAACCTAACCTAACTTAATTATAAAGTGTTATACAGTTGTGAATTTCTAAGTGATTTCTAAAGTCAAACTTCTTTGATTATTGTCAAGCAGGGTTATTCGGCAACCGTCGTATTTTTTTGACGTTTCATCCTACTCTTACTGATTTAAGCGGAAGTGGTCCCTAACAATAATAATTTATATCTACTGTGACCATTTGATTGAGGTGCATTATTATTTATGATTATTTAATCAAAGGTTAGAATTGAATTGGTTTGATCTGAAAAGTGTTTATATTATTTGTTTTCGAAAAAATAAAGGTGATTTTCATAGTAAATGCTGTATTCAATTAATTGGTTTTGTTTTGGAAATGATTTAATTTTCTGTTTTCAAAAATCATAATTGGAGTTACTTTTATTTAGATTGTTACATTTAAAAGTGTGCAGTTTGAATTAAGAAAACGAATACTTCTTTTACAGGCAGTATGTCGCATGCTCCAAATTCGGTAAACCATCTGATTTTTATGTTTATTCAGAAAACGGACAAACAAAAAATGTAATCCGTTCACTAGCTTTTCAAGTTTAGTGAAAAATTTTTTCCTTTTTTTTTTCATTCCACAGCTTAGCCACAGGAATGCAAAGTAGGGTATTAAATTAAATGATGTGTTTTCTTCCCTAATAATTAATATCAGACTAAACCACAGCGAAGCTTGGCGGGTTTAGCTAGTTATTTTATATTTTAAATTCCCTGTTTGGGACATATATATATATATATATATATATATATATATATATAAAATGTTTTAATCAAGACGATGCCATCTGTTTTAAAATGGAGAAAGTAAAATTAAATTGATTTTATAGTATGAAGGCAGAAGTCGTTGTGACTTTTTAAAATAAATTTGGCACTTTTTCCAATCAAGTTTTTGCAGATTAAAAAATCCTTGCTAGTTAAGTATTTGTTTAACGTAGTCATTCTTGGTAGTTGTAGAATAATTTTAATGGGCATTAAAATAATGAAGTATTGTGTTTATTATATTTTTGTAATTTAAGCCTCTTTTACATTATTTTAAATTACTCATATAATTGTGTTTTAGGTCGTTTGGAGCTTAAATCTGAACGTTGTCATATCAGTTGATTTAGATGAATATCTTAACGAAAAATATTTATCTTTACATAAAAAGTTTTTACAAACAAATCATCTTTTGTCTAAAAGAGGTAATGGCTATTTTGCTTTAGTCATATTTTAGATTTCTTGGTTGGTTAATTTAAATGTATTATTTGTTTAAGACTCCAGTAACATAGTCGTTGAAAATGTAAAGGAAAACAAATTTCCAGAAGTAAATAACTTCGTCAAAATATTTACAGCTTTAAATAAAACATTATTACTTTCCAAAGATAATTTATATGAAATAAATAATCACCCAACAAAACTAATACTGGTATCCCAAAATACTAGTTTAGAAAAAATATCAGATGTAGAAAAAATTACTTACACTAAGGTAACAAATTATTCTTTTCTTTCTTTTTTTTCTTTTTAGCTTTATAATATTAGACTTCATGAAATTTTTCACCAAGAAATCACTGCGTTTATGAATATAGCTTGTGCTAAATTTTTCAGTATTTTTTTTTAATGTTTTAAGGGTCTTTGTATGTGAAACTTCAACTGTTGTAGGATATAATGTTTGGAAATGTCAGTTTTATAATATCGAAATCAGAGTTAATGGGTGAAGTTTATGTGTACATTTCCAGTAGAGACAAATACAGCTTAATTCAAACTCTCTTTGTTCCTGATTCTACGGATGCTCATTTTTTCATTAACAATCAAAACTTGTACTTAATGGTAGCCAACAATAAAGGAGATAACCTGGCAGTCACATCGTGAGAATATTTTTGCATATCTGAATTGTAGAACGTGAAACTGAATATTTTTTATTATTTTCCAGAATATATAAGTGGCTGGGGTTTCATTTTGATGAAATTCAAACAGTTTTTACGACCGGAGCGATAAAAGTTGGCTCTTTTACTACGCTTACTGCTGAAGTTATTATAATTCTACAAGATATATCTAACAGAACAGTGAGTATTAATATTTTATGATTAAAAAAAATTTACGAGTTACAACCTCTAAATCTATTTTAGGTACCTTCCTTTGTATTTGAATTTGCCAACGATGAAATCAGAAAGATACAACATCTCTTTACTGTCAAGCCAATCCATTTGGACATTTATACCAGCAAAAATAGAATTTTTACCATTATTTATAGTCGGTCTAAAAACAACACAGTTTATTATTGGGATGGTACGCATTTCTATTTTAAAAACAAAACGTATAAACTGCAACTTTCTTTCTTTCTTAAATAAATTAAAACAAATTTTTTAAAAAAAAATTCACTTCTTACAATTAAATACTATGACAATTGTTTCGGCGACAGTGCCTTCTTTTGACGGATTGAAAAATTTAATGTCTTCAATAAAGAATTCTTCTTTAAATACTATTTAACAGTAATAAAGGTATACCTACTAAATAATGCTAATTTTAACCGTTTGTTAGCAGAATTCAATATTTTAAAATTATCATAAAAACTATGGTTTCCAAATTTAGGTATACCTACTACATTGTTACATCGGTTTTCGTTTTTACTAAATCACGTTTTGTGACCTTTGATTTTTCTTAGAAAATACCCACCTATATGACCTATGTATGTTTTTGGAAAGAACCACAATTTATAATTTTTTGATTTATTATATTTTTTACTTTTGGTTTTGTTATTTTTTATTAATTTTAATATGTTATTATTGTTTTTAAAAGCTATTTTTGTGCCTGGATTTTTTTTATGTTTCTTGTGATTTTGTTAGTTAGTTTTCCATTATACGTTAACGTTAAATATTGAAAATTAATTTTTTGGGTATGTTAAGAAAATGTTAACAAAATTTGTTTCAATTTTATAATACACATAAATATGAATTTCAAGTAAAGACTAAAACTATCGATGTTAAATTATAAGTATGATAATACTCGTCCACATCCTTTAACAATAGTAATACACTCTTTAGATTAATTTAGAATTAAGCATTAACTATTATATTAAACATATTAAACATATTAAAACACGTCAGTATAATAACTAAAATCTACTTTTGTAAGTAGAAAAGTATGAAATACCTAAAGCACAGGTGGTATAAGCTATTTAAAAATATGGTGTACTTGCATGCAAAAAATATGATGCGCTAAAATCAAAATATTGAATACGATTAAAGATCAAAACTAATAGCATAATAGTCCAAATTTATCGCTATTCTTGCTACACCTTAGAAATATATATTCTATAAACCTGTTAAAGTTTATACAGTGTGTCTACTTAAGTTGAAGTCATATGAAAAACTTTTTTATTATTAGTTTTAGGAAAGAATAATTCTTTATTAAAAGTTCTGCATGGCCGAAAATGAAATAAACAAATTTTTTGCATTCGTATACGAGGTTAGTCAAAAAATATAAATTTCGCTACCTCTATCTTTGATAAAATCGAGAAGTGTTTTAAAAAAAAGTTGAATAGAATTGAAAAGTAGATGCAGATATGCAATTACATCAATTTAGCATACAAAATCAGGGTTTGTTTGTCTACACATTGATTCGATTGCAAAAAAATTTAACGCAAATGAATACAACTGCAAAGTTAAATGAAGTTATCAATTCTGATCAACTTTTTTTAATACTTTTCGATTTTATTACAAAATAAAAGTACTTTACTCCTGAGCAAAATTTATATTTTTTGACTCGATTTAAGCCGCGGCGTGATTGAAGGCATCTATGTAGAAAGGTCAAACAATTTCGGGAATAACGAAAGAGATTCTCGCTCTTTCGCGTAATAATTTGTAGGTATATAAAAAGACAAGAATTTATTGTTTAAAAAGATTAGAATAAATTGTTTAGTTTTTGTACTGAGTGTTTAAAATCGCAACAATATGATTCCAACATAAGTAGACACAATGCATAACGTTAGGTTAGGTTGAAAGTTAAAAGTATTATAATTAGACAACAATATATATGTTATAACGATTTCGTTATTTTATATTTTTTATAGGTTTTGATTTAAATCCTCTCAACGAATTTGCTACAGAAACCGTTATTTATAAGACTGCGGTTGTGAAAGTAAACGATTCAGCTATAATTGCAACGCCTTTTAATGTAAGTATTTTTATTTACCGAAGAAAATGAAGGGACTTCTATTTTTTATTAATATGTTACATGTAATTGTAATTCTACAATAAGATTGTGTCCGTTCTGGTTGGGCGTATTTATTAGAAAGTTATTGACATTAAGATCCTTGATTAGGTTTCGTTTGTGTTTTAACTGAATCGAAAATAATTTTCTTTAACATAATCGTAAAAAAGTAATAAATGATTTTATTTGTTAACAATTAAATAACCACATAACACAGTAGGTACAATGAAATCAATAATTGTTATTTTTATGAGTTTAGTGAAAGATTTATTAAGTCATTCGAAAGATTTTTATGTAAACAATCCACGAAGGCAATACGCAAGTAAGGTGAATGTAAGTATTGGTTTTCTAAAAGGATTTTAAAAGGTTAAAGGACAGAAGAGGACTAAAAACACTTGCGAGTAAGTTCCACAGTATGAAGGTCCTGCTGTCAAATGATCGTTCCACTTGGTTAGTTCTAGTTCTCTGGAGTTACAAAAGCTGCAAGGTGTAATGTCAGAGCATTTTGTAGTCCTTATTGGCACAGCAATAGAAGGGACTGAAATTTCATGAAATATCTATAAAAAAACAAAGGTCTTCCAATCAATGAAGAACGATTCTTTGTCAAGTTGGAGTCGTTCAATTAAGTGTTACGTGATAATTAATGTTTACGCTAAAAGGGAAATGCTGTCAATACCACATTTCGTTGCTTTATTAGTTTTAATATGTTTTGATAAAATTATGAATGCCTAGTTTTAGCGCTTTTTTAATTAATTTAAGTCCATTACCATCGCTACCGCTTGACATATTTTACGATTTGTATTGATTATGGTTTTTACATATTTAACTTATGTTATAGTAATGGGTAAACAGTAATGGGTAAACACGAAAAAACTTAAAAGACAGAATAAAACACACACACACATTCACGAAATCTGCACGGAAATAGAAAGACACTCCACAACCAACGAATCTAGGGAATTGTTTAATAAAGTAAAGTACCTCTCTCGTGAGTTTCAACTTCGCACACAAATCATACAGGACGAAAATGGTAGAAAGATTACTGATCCGGATGGCATTGCTGAGGTCTGGCGGGAGTATTGCATAAAACTATACAGCGATGATGAACAGTATTAACCATCCAAAGTCTACTGAACTAAGACTCTACACTAAGATTCTTAAATCGGAAGTAGAACATGCCTTAAAGCGCCTCAAAAACAATAAAGCTCCAGGTATAAATAGCATAGCTATAGAGATTCTAAATTCAATAGGACAGCCAGCAATTGATTTTTTACATTTTCTATGCGATCGGGTTTGGAAGACAGGAACTTGGCCAGACGAATGGTGTAGTTCTCTTTATATTCCGTTATACAAAAAGGGTAATCCGGCAGACTGCAATAACTATCGCATGATTGTATTAATACCCTATGCATGTAAAATTCTCCTGCAAATCATTAATAGCAGACTTAGACCGTATCTATTACCCCAGATTGCAGAAGAACAAACTGGCTTTATGCCCGGTAAGGGAACAAGAGAACAAATAGGAATCGTACGACAGGTAATTGAGAAAGCCCGAGAATTTAACCTAAAAATGTACCTCTGTTTTGTCGATTATTCTAAGGCATTCGACTTGGTAAAATGACCAAAAATGTGGCAAATACTTAAAGAAATGGAGGTCTCTGGCCACCTAATCCTACTTATCCGACATCTTTATGAACACAATTATGGTCTTATAAGAACTAAAGATGTTGCATCAAACATATTTCAAGTAATGAAGGGCGTCAGACAGGGGTGCATTCTCTCGCCCTTATTGTTTAACATATACACCGAACACATAATGCGTGACATTCTCGATAACTGGCAAGGTGGTGTATCTTTGGGGGGAAGGAAAGTTAACAATCTGAAATATGCCGACGACACACTAATTATAACATCTAGTGTAGAAGAAATGGAATTTATTATGCACTGTCTTCAGAAAAAATATGCAGAATGTACAAAAGAAATGTTTAATAAAAAAATCATTCTTAATTTAAAAAATGCGTAATACTACATGGCGCAAGCCTTGAAGACTCACAAAATACTACGATAGTATGTAGATTACACTAGAATTCTATGAGGATAAAATCTGCTAGGAGCCTCTTTATTGCAACCGTTGCAGATGCACCTATTGTTTATATTGTTTATCATGCTGTCTTAGTGTACCTTGTCTAGAACCGTACTTATTACTAGACTCATAGGCCTGACCTTAGTACATACACGCCTTTTTCCCGCTATAACTTCAAATAATAATTCTTTTTTATGACGTGACATGTTACGTTTGTAAATTTATGTAACGATTATGTAACCTCAAAAATTTCAAATATTTTAAATCAAAATAACCTTTTTGGTCTTTATTTTATTATTTTTTTAGACATCTCTAAAATCAAAAACAACAACAAAAAACATAGTAATAATGGCACAAAACAAGGTCATTTTAATTTCCCTAGTAGAAATCTATTACTTTTTAAAACAAACAATGCCTAAAAATAAAAACTTATTATTTAGGTATGTCTATTAGAAATGTGGTATGATGCATACATACATACATACAAATAGCCACGCCTTTTTCCCGTTGGGAAAACGATTTTTACACACATCTTGCCTTATAAATCTATTTCGTCAATCTTTCTTCATCCATTCTTTCTACGTGTCAAAATCATCCATGCACTCCTTTACCTATCTTCTTTTACACCACAGCCTTCCCTTATCTCAGTATTTTTCACTTTATCTAACCGAGTCAGTCCGGCTACTCACTTCTCAGACTACTCATCTCTGCAGCAATAATCTTATTTTCATGCTTCTTCTGCCACAACCAACAACATTTACTACCATACATAAGTGTAGTGACCAGCACTTCACTATTCATAACCAAATATGCTTTTTTTGACAGGTGCTGGCTGCTCATAAAGTTATACAGGGCCCCATTTATTTGTTTTCCTGTCAACACCCTTCGCTCAATGTCACAGTCATACTTTCCGTCTCTCGTAAACTTTGGATCCAAGTATACAAACTCATTCAGTTGTTCCACTCTTTCTCCTTCAATCAGCACCACGCAGTTTGTCATGCTTTCAAAAACCATTACTTTCGTTTTACTTACATTTACTTTAATTTCTTTGATTTTTCTTACTTCCTCCATACATTCCTTCTAAGTAGGACAGTATGTGTGCAGAGATCTCCTTATCTTCTTGGCAGAACCTGCATATGGTTGTTCGGCTGTTGTTCATGTGTTTGTTGTGTCTACAATGCCCTGTCAGGGATTCACCTGGTTGATCGCTTATTCTGGCTTAGTAGGTACTCATCGAATTTTGGTAATGATTGTGGTAAGGGGAAACTAAAAATTGAACATTTCCAAATATTTATACTATGGCCAGTTCCGTATTTTCCATAAACGCCATGAAGTACGAGCCCATGGCCTTCGGCTCAGTGGGGGCCTCTAATTGCTGAGATCATCGTTTGCACAGGAAAAATAAGATCTTAATTTGTAGTGCAATTTTGCTAACAATTGCCGTTAAAATATCTAAATATTTTTGAAACAATATTTGAGTAAAAATAAAAAAATTCCAGTTTACAATTCTGAAAATGGTAAGCAGAACCATAGAACCAATACTAAATAAAAGTACACACTGGTGTTTTTATTCCCATCTATATTTTGTGCTTTCTAAAAGGGCCCCACACTCTGTGTGACGAGGCTCCTGCATGGCGGAAAACGGCCCTGACTATGGTGCACTACGCTTTATAAAATAAAGATCCAGAATATCAGCTATTTTAATTTTACAGGGAAAACTTCAAATATATAGTTTTCTTTTTGGAGCAAACATAATAAAAGAACATCAACACTATTCATCAAATATTTCCAACATTTTGGATGTTTGTAAAGGGTTAAACGAAAACCTATACATTACAGGACTTAGTGACAATGATACAATCGTTGTTAATACATTTTCAATTAAACTTGACACCCAAGAAAAATGTAAGTTTTTAAAACATGGCTTAAAAATTGTGCATATTTATTTAATTTTTTTATATTCTTATCTACATTCATAGTAGTTTCTTAAAACATATATATGTTACAGAAAAAGTAGATTCCAGTAAGAGTTGACTCGTTCTAGGTAAACTCGACTCTTATTGGTCTTTTAGGTAAAAGTTTATTAAAAGCGAAAAGTGAGGAATTTTGATCAACATTTACTAGTCAGAGTTGACCTCTTACTACCTTGAGTTAGTAAAAGTTGACTTTTTGCAAGAAAATCAAATCCACTTGACATCGTGAATTTATTTCCTTGAATAACAAAGGCTTTACAACCAGTCCTTTCTTCTTATGTTTCAATTTTTAAACACGAGGTTTGCACAAACTAAAAAATAGTAAAATGTCTTTTGTAGTAACATTTTGGAATTTTCCTTTTAATTACTTAATCATACGTACTCTTCCTCCATGTCCAGTGGATATTTGCGCTTCATTAAGGAGTCCAAACAGCTCTTCATCAAATTTTTAATGCCTTATGCTTTCTTGGTCTGTGACAGGATGTATTAGTTTTGTAATACCGTTTACTTCAATAATGTCGAGTGATTAAAGTAACTAACAAATATTCAAAACAAAGATGTGCGCGCAGTTGGATGTGGAAAGCAACATCGCGGAATCAACTTTTACTAAACCACAGAAGGCATAGTTAACTCTTGCTAGGAAAAGTTGATCTGTTAATTCTCAATTAACTTTTACTGATACTTTTAGCAAGAGTTGACTCTTCCTAGGCAGAGTCAACTTTCCCTAACAATTTACTTTTTCTGTAACATATACTTTCTAAAAATGGTTTGGTCTTGGATTCGTACAGCACATACATTTTATAATTTTAGATAACATTAAATTAGAAAAAGATAAACTTAGAAAATGCTTTCTGGACTTGGAAATTAAAGTAAATACCATTGACAAAGAAAATGCGCCAATAAATTTAGATCAAAAGGAGGAAGAAATATTAACTCAGAGCTTAGTAAAGGTAATTTTAAAATTTTAATTCAAAATATCTAGCTATTATGTAAATATTAATAAATTTTACTATTAATTTTAGTATTATTTAACTAATTTAAATTGTATATTTCTTTTGTAAAACCAGTGACATTACACAATGTTCATTTAAAAAAAAGTTAATTTTAAAAATATTTTATACTAATTTTATTTTTAGGAACCTGAAGTGGAAACTATAATAAAAAAACTTAAAAACAAATTAATCCGTTTATTTTCCATGGTAAAAAACTACACGTGTCCTGACCCAGATAACTTAGTGAGTAAAAGGATATATTTATTAATTCCGTTCTCAGGTTTTGAATAAACAAATAAACTTTTATTATCCAAATGCGAATTTTTTTTAAAATGTGATCTATTTCAAATAATTAAAATTTGCCTTTTAAAAGATAAAAATAAATGTTACTTGAATATCGTACTCTAAGAAGGACTTACTGATAAAAATTTGGTAAATAATTTAAAAAAAAAAGTTAAAACAAACCCAGTATTTAATGCATTTAATATAAATAGTAAATTATTTGTGCTTAATATCTATTGGACCGCCTTTTTAACCTTTGTTGGAGAAGTGGTAGTGTACCAGACGACTGATGCAAGGCCGTTATCGTGCCGCTTTACAAGAAAAAAGGTTCGCAGCAGGAATGTAAGAACTACCGAGGTATTAATTTACTCAGCATAGTCGGCAAACTGTATGCAAAAATATTGATCAAAAGAGTAACGAATGAAACTGAGGAGATGATAAGGGATGTGCAAGCAGGATTTAGAAGAGGAAGGAGATGTAATGGATCAGGTCTTTTCCTTACGAGGTATAGTCGAAAAATTCTTGGCTAGAAGTCAGAAGGTCTATTGCGCTTTTATAGAATTGGAAAAGGCCTATGACAGAGTGGTGAGGAGTGAATTGTGGTCTACATTGTCTATGTATGGGGTGAGTGGTAGTTTAATACGAGCACTGAAATCACTTTACGAGGATTCCACTGCTTGTGTCAGGATAAACGGAGCTTGCACGGAC
The DNA here is from genome assembly GCA_950111635.1 of Agelastica alni. NCBI lineage: Eukaryota > Metazoa > Arthropoda > Insecta > Coleoptera > Chrysomelidae > Agelastica > Agelastica alni. The sequence goes on from OX467708.1 coordinate 70,495,116, forward strand.
TGGTTTAACATCGAAAAAGGTGCGAGACAGGTATGTGTGGCTTCGCCATGGCTGTTTAACTTATACATAGACAATTGTTTAAAAGATCTGAAAGAGAGTGCGTATGGATTAAAAATGAATGATTTGATCGTCAAATGCCTTCTTTACGCCGATGATCAAGTCATATTAGCGTTACCTGAAGAGGAGTTGCAGGCGATGGTTAATGTTATGCATGATTCCCTGAAAATCAAAGGGATGAAAATAAATGTGAGCAAAACGAAAGTAATGGTTTTTGAAAGAGAAGAAAGCATGACAAACTGTGGTGTTTCGATTGAGGAAGAAAGAGTGAAACAAGTTAATGAATTTGTGTAATTGGGTTCAAAATTTACTAGAGATGGAAAGTATGACAGTGACATTGAGCGAAGGGTGTTGGCAGGAAAACAAATGAATGGGGCACTGCATAGCTTTATGAATAGCCAGAAAGTGTCAAAAAAGGCACGTCTGGCAGTGCATAGAGGTGTGTTGGTTCCTACACTTATGTATGGTAGTGAATGTTGGGTTTGGCAGAAGAAGCATGAAAATAGGATTAATGCTGCGGAGATGAGTAGTCTGAGAAGTATAGCCGGAGTGACTCGGTTGGATAAAGTTAAGAATAGTGAGATAAGAAAACGCTGTGGTGTAAAAGAAGATGTGGTCACAAAGATAGATAAAGGAATGCTTAGATGGTTTGGACACGTAGAAAGGATGGATGAAGGAAGATTAACGAAACAAATTTATAAGGCGAGTGTGAATGGGCAAATCGGTAGAGGTCGACCTCGGAGAACATATCTCGATCAGATCAACATTGTTTTGAAGAAAGGCCAGGTCAAAAATACCAACAACCGAAGAGCATGTATGAGAGCACTGATGAAAGTAGAGGAAGCAAAAGATGTGTGTACGAACCGTAGCAAGTGGAAGGAAGTGGTCTCTGCCTACCCCTATGGGAAAAAGGCCTGACTTTATGTATGTATGTAATATCTATTATATTTTTATGACAATATTTTACAAACTGGTTGTTTTTTTTAGATCGTTAATGGAAATTTAACAGTTACGGGCAATATCATGGCAAAAACACTAATCGGAACTAGCACAGTCATCCAAAATATTAACGGTCAAAGATGGGCGCCTGAACGATGGTTAAAATACAAAGAACCCCAAACAATAACAGGAAGGACAAAATTTAGAGAGTTAATCATAGAGCATTTAGAAACAACTTCACATGATAAAATTTTTAATGGTATATTAGACTGTTTTTAGATCAAACCAATACGCAACTCGCAACTAGTAACAGACTGCAGCTTTAAACTTATTGTGTTCCTCTACTACTCCTTTTTAGCCTAGTTGGCACTTAGCCAACTAGTTTCCTGGCTAATCTTGTATTCATTGCCTTAGAGACAAATTGACAATTAAAATGTCACTTTTAATTTGTCATATTTTTCTTTGAATGCGACCAAGACTTGTTTTATTGTGTTAAGTTTTAAATAGTTTGCTTTTGATAACAAGGAATTGCAAATTTAGTATTTACAAATGACGATTTTTTAAATCTTATTATTTACCGCGATTGTTGAAAGTACTTGCTAAAAGGTATCCCGAAAAATCAATAAAATTTCTATCCTAAATGACCATTCATCACATTTAAAAAAAAATAAAAATGGAAACCATTTGCTTATTATTTGGTGAACTACTTACAGTCTGGTGATCTTTCTCGAATGGTAATTATTTGAATAATTTTTAATGAAAACCCAACAGTATAAAAACTTTATTAAAAAAAGTCTGTAGCGTTTTTTTTTGCAGAAATATCGTCATTTGGTTGGGACTGTGTTTTTTTGTCAAAAAATTAAAATTTAAATATTTCAAATACTATTAACTTTTGGTAAAGGACATGGTACATAAAATTTATTTTAAATTTGATAAAAATTTTAAAATAATTTAAAAAATATCATATTCTATTTAAAATACGTGTCCAATCCATCTGAGCATTCCTTTATCTATCTTTGTAACCACATCTTCTTTCACATCACAGCGTTCCCTTATCTCACTATTCTTTACTTCATCCAATCGAGTCACTCCGGCTATACTTCTAAGACTTACTCATCTCCACAGCATTAATTTTATTTTCATGCTTCTTCTGCCACACCCAACAACATTCACTACCATACATAAGTGTAGGAACCATCACTCCTCTATGCACAGCCAAACGTGCCTTTTTTGACACGTTCTGGCTGCTTATAAAGTAATGCAGGACCGCATGTGGTATGATTATTTATTTATTAGGATTAATATTGAAAACTGCAAACCAAAAATTCAGTCAATCTGTAAATATAGGATATCTCATTGCAAACAGATTATTTGTCAAAATCATTAATGATGTACTGATGGATGAAGTTTATGTAAAAAGTAAACCCCAGAAGATAACCGGAAAAAAAACATTTAAGGCATTGAATGTTGCTGCAGCGCAAACGACGTTACTAAATGAGGTAATGTATAAAACTGAATTTTTTTTTTCTTTTAAAACAAATTTCTCTTTATTTTTTCATTTCTCTATTACAGAAAGAGCCTGAAACTATTTTATCTGATTCAAATTTAACTAACTTTGAATTTGATCACGTTAAAATAAAAAATCTAGAAATAGAAAATATTAATGGAGTTCCATGGGATAATTTTAAGAATTCTGTGTTTAGAAATAAAATCGATACAGAAATTAAAGGTATAGTGATATTTTGTATTTCATTACCAGATTTTCGAGTTAAATATTTATTCAAAATAATAAATCTTATTTATTTTGAAAATAGTAACTAATAAAATAATAGGTATTAATTTTTATTAAAAAATATTCATAAGATACAATAATTTAATATTTTATACTTAAAATTTACGAGTTTAATACTAAAATAGTATATATTTAGTATATATACTTTTTTTTAGGATCTCTAGATTTTATTTCTATAAAGGCTGCACGTATAAATGTTCCAAAATTAAAAGATATTAACGTAAGTACACTTTTTACTAAATCTACGGACCAAAATATTACAGCAAATGTAGAAATGAAAGATATAATAGCAGGAACTATTACGGCAGAGACCATAAATAAACTGGAGTTTACTAAGAAAACTTTGCCGCTTGTAAACGAAACAGAATTTATACCAGGTATATACGGTTCAAATAATTTTATGCACAAATTTAACATTTTTAAACGTGTTAATTACGTTATCAATTCATAACTTCTAGTCTGCTTACCCTTTATATTTTTTCAGAACAAATTTAATTTCATCAGATATAAACTTAACCTCTTTCTAGATCTTGTCACTTTTATAACTGCCATAGTTCAACAAAATTTAAATCTGACTGGAGATCTGGACAAGTCATTATACATAATAAAAGACGATCACTTGTTAGGTACAAAGGAATCCGATTTAATGCAAATATATTCGGGTAAAGTCACAATTAATGGAGATTTATTCTTGAAAGAGTTAGATCTGTTGCCGCAAACTAAACTTATTGTTTCTGACACTGAAGTTAACTATAATTTAACTGATGTCTATTGGAGCAAAAACACTCAACAGGTATCTTTTCAATCCAAATGTATTGTTACGAAACTTGAATATATATAATATATAAAATACAATTTAGAGAGCACAATTTTTTAGCAGTTTAAACTTAAAAAATTTATTTTTTACTTTAAGTTTAATCGTTTTAAAATACATATATGGTTATCGAAATTGTAGTAAAAATTGGGAGTTTGTATTTAATAGTTACGGTAACAGAAATTCAATGTAATTCGAAACAAATTGATTTGATGATGCAGCAGAAAAGAGAATATACGTGTTAATGAAACTAAAACTTTATGTCTAATGAGGATGGCAAAAAAATAGCTGTACGATAGTTAATAGTCGTAAAAAAATAAAATAAGTAAAAGAGTATTACATTGAGAAAACTGATGAAGCATTTTCAGGAAGATAAAAATGCTGTGTAAAATATTTAAAGAATGATTGCAATAACAATGAAAAAAAATAAATGAAATATTTTTAAAGGAGGGGTTGATAAGGGAAAAGAAAGACAACTAAAAACCAAGACCTAAGTAAATTTTTGAGCTTTGAGTTTTAATAAAGTAAAAGGAGTTGACACATAGTAGTAGTAGTAGTAGTAGAAATAGTAAACAGATTTTATTTTACCTAAATTATTTCAGGAAATCCCAGTAAACGTAAAATTTCAAAGCAAGTTGTCCGTTGAACACTTATTAACAAAAAAGATAAATGGAGTTGAATTTGGACGGTACTGTTTAAATAATAATGATAAAAAAATTCATTCTGATTTTAAATTTAAAAATATTCGTGTTTTGGGAAATATAATTTTACGAGATTCTGCAAAACATCAACCAGATTTGAAGAAAGTGATGAAAGAAGTTGTCAATAAAACGGGAGGGTATGTATACGTATCTAACAATTCTAATTTTTAAGTAATTTTTTTAAATTTTGGAAGTCCTGATAACAGTGTCAGTGTTAATTTATTATCAATTTACTTATATTGAAATAAGCAACCATTGGTTAATTATTTTATTTATCTGGCTTTATATTTCATTCTTTTTTTATATACTGATGATACAACTTTTGTATTTACATCGAGGATTGTATATCTAATAAAGCTTGATATAGCAAGAAAAATTCAAGGTTCTCCTGGTACTAATCGTTCTAAAACCGATGACAAGTACAAGCTTGTTATTAATGGAAATGAAGTAAAATATGATAAAACAAAGAACGAAATGTCATCAATATAAATAATAATATTAATAATAAATGAATGAAAAAATTATTTTAAATAAACATTAACCGTGAAATTTTGATTATTCGATAATTTACCTGCAGGTTGTTGAAATTTGCATTTTCCGAACGTTTGTTTTCAGTTGATGAAAGAATACAAATTATCAGAACAGATCCTTCTTTTCTTGTCACCCATAAGCAAATTACACATTTCACTTATTCTACAGCTACCACAATCTGCCCAAATGGCAATGACTTTCAAAAATAAAAAGGTATTGTCTGGACTGAAAAACTCAAGTAAATCTTCCGTTATAACTAAAGATTTTTTAGTTTCCTGTCCTTTGTCCGCTCCTTTTATAAAAGGAATGCAATTTGTGATAAGATGCTAAATCTAATCCTCAACACAGCTTGCAATGTTAAATGAGTACACTAAAGTGACGAAGATTTATAAATTCTGGACATTTCCAACATATACGCTAACATTAGCGTTTCGTCGATATTTTGAGTTTGCTTTTGCTCCATCCATAATAATAGTTGTTCATATTCTTTGTAATATAAACGCCTGGATTTGACAGGAATTAAATTCAACTCGGCTTCAGCTGCTAATTTTTCAATTTCCGTCGATATTTTTAATAACGTAGCAACAATGACATTTAATAATTAAATCAATAGTCAAATGACATGAACCTACCCACTTAATTAAATGCATCAAAATTATTGTAATGAACCGCATGTTATGATGCATTTTTACTATTATCGTATGAAACAATGCATAATTGCCTTTAAAGCATTCTTTGCTCATGTTTTAAAGGCCTGATTATGCATTTGTGCCATAATATACTATTTTTAGTCAAACTATTCATATAAAAAAGCACTATATGGATACGTTAAAAGTGGAAATATTACAAACTGGAGAAATAGGAGGAATTGATTTGTCTCAAATGTTAAACAATAAGTCGCAGAAAAACATAACGGGTAAAAATTAATAGGTAGCATACGCTCTGAAATGTAAACTTTATCTTTTACTTACAGGTACAAAAACTATTAAAAATTTAATAGTTGAATATGATGCGACATCAATCTTTAAAGATGTCGAAACCATTAACAATAATTCTTTGAAAGCTCTTAGAGAGAAATTTATTTTTACAGATCAATCATACAATTTCAGTGGATTGGATTTTAGAAGTATTAATGGTAAGATTTTAAATTATGAATCGGACGCAAGTGATGGATATTTTTTTTTAGTTACAAACTTGCATGTAAAATACATAAATAGTCGTTCTGTTGATGAATACAATGTTTTTAAAAAAATTGTTAATAAAACTGTAATAAATAATCTAACTATACACGGTAATGTCAGTCTTGACCACATAAAAAATTTGAAATCTCTTAACAATATCTCATACGAAGATATAAAAAAAAATGTAAGTATATCATAACCAAACTATTAACAAATCAAACTTAACTGTTTACACTCAATAATTTACTTTTATCTACTAAAAAAAAAATTGTTCAAATAATTTTTCATTTAGTTATCTTAGAAAAATTCTTGGCTAAAAGTCAAAGAGTCTACTGCAATTTCGTAGGGAAAAGGCCTATGATAGAGTGGTGAGGAATAAATAATGGTCGACATTAACCATGTACGGGGTTAGCGGTTAGGGATTTGTGACTTATTCATAGACAGCTGTTAATTTTTTTTAAAAGAGAGTGGATTGCGAATGAATGATTTGATCGTCAAATGCCTCCTTTACGCCGATGATCAGATCATATTAGCATCATCTGAGCAGGAGTTACAGGCGATGGTTGATATTATACATGATGCCCTAAAACTCAGAGGGATAAAAGTGAATGTAAGCAAGACAAAAATAATGATTTGAAACGGACAAACTGCTACAAGTAAGTAAGAGTTTGTATACCTGGGTTCGAGGTTTACGAGAGACGAAAAGTATAACTGAGATTTTAATCGAAGGGTGTTGGCAGGGAAACAAATGAATGGGGTCCCGTATAACTTTATGAGCAGCCATAACGTGTCAAAAAAGGCACGACTGGCTGTGTATTAGGAGAACTGATCTCTACACTTATGTGTGGTAGTGAATATTGAGATTGGCAGAACAATAGATAGATAAAGTGAGAAGTAATGTGATAAAGGAACTCTGTGGTGAGAAAGAAGATGTAGTAACAAAGATAAATAAAAGAATGCTTAGGTGGTTCGGGCACGTAGTGATGATGGATGAAAGAAGTTTGACAAACAGATTTAAAAGGCGAGTGTGAATGGGCAAGACGGTAGAGGTACAGTGTAACAGAAGTAGCTTGGCGGGCGAGAGATCACAAAATCTGCGCACAACGAAAACATTTGAATAACGATCCGATCGGCAACGACGAAATTTTCAGAAATCTCAAGTACAATCGGAGGAAGAAGTTTACGAATGTGAAGTATATTCAGCCGAATATTTGTTATTTTAGAGGCTAGTCAGTCGCCTGCCAAGCTACTTCTGTTGCACTGTACCTAGGTATCTCGATTAGATAAAAATTATTTTAAAAAAAGACCAGGTCAAGAGTACCAGCAACAGACGATCATGTATGAAATAGCTGATAAAAGTGTAGAATAAGCGAAAGACGTGTGTAAGAACCGTAGCAAGTGAAAAAAAAGTGATCTCTGCCTAGGTAACCTAACGGGAAAAAGACGTGACTGTATGTATGATTTTTTTGGTGTGATTAAATTTTTTTTTAATGTTTGGTATTTAAATGTTGTTCTACATTTTTAGATTTCATATATAGGACAACAAGGCATATTAAATGATGTCAAATTTACTACAAAAATAAAAGTTAATAATCTAATCGCAGAATATATAAACAATATTGCTTTGAGTATTCTTACAAAAAAAGTTTTCACCAAACATACTAATCAAAACATTACAGCTCCATTTAACTTTAAAAACATCCGATCAGGTAAAAATTTTCACTGCTGATTATAGTCCTACTATAAAAAATATTAAATAAATTTGACTCGTTGATTGAAGTAAAAATAAACATAAAATTGGAATCAAAGTTCATTTTTATTTCTACACAATACATAATAATGACTACTTTTAGATAACTTAATAACTCCGTGGATTAACAACATTTTCGTTGAAGGCTTAGTAAATACAGGTAGTTCTGTATCTCAAAAAATATTTTCACCAAACGGTACAGTTTTTTCTAATTTAAAACTGAAATCTTTAAAGGCTTTAAGATTTGAACCATGTAATGTGGAAACAATAAAAAGAGAATTGGCCGACCCTCCAACTCAAGAATGGTCAGAAGTTGAAATTAAGGGAAATGTTACTTTGTTGGACGATACAAGTTTGTTGTATAGAATATTTGAAAAGGCAGTTAAACTAAGCTCTCCCAATGTCATTCATTGTACTGTAAGTATTTAAATGTATACAAAAATAATACTAATAATAATAATTTAGGAATGTTACTGTTTGACCATTTATTCAGACAACTAAAAAATTCTCGGATGTGCATAGTTGCATTTTCCTCCTTCAATACTACATTTTTTTGCATTATAAAAAATACTAAAGAGTTAAATTATTGAAGAAATTATAATCTTTTTAGGCAAAAACAGAACTCTCTTTAAATTAACCTGTTTTTCTTTATATTAAATTCTGTTTTTGGCATGTAATCAGTAGTATAATTCTTTTGGATTTCTATAACCTCCCATCTTTTCTTTCAAAAAAATTAAAAGGTAGCAATGAAAAAAGGTCTGTTTTCGTGATGTTAACCATTGGTTTCTTTATGAGTTTTTTCGGGAGTGGTATGATATAGTCAATACAACACAAAACCCGATGCACAACGTTGACAAATTGTTATTATAGCATATTTCACAAATATACGGTGGTTTAGGATTATCGTTAGAAACTCGATAACCAGTACATTTAAGAAGAACGAAAGTAAATTCCCCTAATATTTTTAAACAAAATTTCGTAGGTAACGAATTTTATTTTTCAAGTGACTTCTAATTTGGAAATTAACGATCAACTACATGCTTAAACATATTTATTAAATTGGTACCGATAATTTATTTTTGTTGCATTCCCTTTTAACATAATTAAATATGTCCCTATTTCTAACCAAAAAACTCATCGAGAGCTACATCAACGATTTCTGTTCAAAATAAAGCAAAAAATAAAAATAAAACCTCTCAACAAAAGCATAATAATTAACAAACATTATCGGGTTTAAATCTTAGGGAAATTTAGTAATGTACCTCTCAACACTTTCGGTGACTAATCAGATACCGTCGTATATTGGTGAAATGAGCTATATTATAGGAGCATCCAGAAATTGTAGAACATTTAAAGTTACCTATGTTTTCACTTGAAAATATTGCCTTTTTGTTTCGAAAATAAAAGTTTTTTAATAATAAAACTTTCAAGGTCAATCGCTTTAAATGATTTGTAGGAAATTCAGGTGTTTAAGAGAGGGTGGTTATAATGAAGGAAAGCAGCCTAACGTATTATTGAGGCAGCACTCCACAAATACGTTTAATTTAAAATTACGACACCATCCTTATTATGCAGTTGTTTTTATATGAATATAATGTTTATTAAAGTTATTTTACACAGAATAATTTCAAAAATAGCAAAATTTAGAGAAATTTACCTGCTGTGTCAAATAAAATTTGTCGTAGGTCAACATATCTGCTAGTGTATTAATGAAAAATCTTATTACTACAAAGCTTATAAATGGAGTTAACATTCCAGAATTATTAGAGGATGCTATTCTTTCAGAATCAGATAAACCACAGGTATGTATAATTATTGAAACTTTAAGAACAAACAAAAGTATTTCCAATATTTTTTTTTAGTTTATCAATGGTATTAAGTGGTTTTTAACACTACGGACTAAAAATGCTTTAGTCCTAAACAATTTGGATGCAGCCTATGTTAACGGAGAAGATATAATGATTTTAAACGAAACTATTGTTGATAAAAACGAGAAAAATAAAGTCATTAAAGGAATGAAAACATTTTTTGCTGGTCTTCAAACTAATCAACTAAATGTAAGTTATAATAAAAAAATTTATTAACTGAGCAAAATTTTTTTCCCATTAAGAAAATTGGTTTCAAAAACCTGCAATCAAACTTCAAAAATAATTTTAGCTTTTTCATGATACTAAATTCATTTAGTAACGACATATCATTTTATTTTTCAAGAGTAAACACATATCAAACATACAACCAGAAAAGTTAGTTAATCTACAAAAGCATTATATGATTCCTGAAGCTACATTTGACCAACTTGAAGTTAAAAACAATTTAAACATCAATTTTTATGATTCATTTAACTTCACCGACGTTATAGACAATCGACTGGTTATTGATGAAGAAATTACTCAAACCGCTTCGGGAATTTATTATTTTAAAGATTTAGAAGTATTCAGTAAGTATTTTATTTGAACAAAATTACGTACCTATTAAATGAGCTAAAATATTAGATTTATTGGTCACATTAAATTATTTTATGTATTTAACTTTATTTACAGTAATATCACTTTCCAATCAATTATTTATTTTTTCGTAACAGTGGCGTAGCTAAAATTTGTCGGGGGGGGGGGGCTCTACCCGACTGCGGCGAAGCCCAAATGGAGGGTAAAGATTTTTCACAAACAAACAACAACGCTCGCATTGAATAAAATATATATATATATATATATATATATATATACTTTTCTCGCCTTTTTTCGGCTTGTTTATTAAATCATTCATAGCTGAAGACAGTTTTAGTATGTCCATAGACTTTACTGACAAATCTGATTGTCCCATAAAAGTCCTTAGACAATTTTTAATCAGTTTTAATTTCGACAAGCTTCTTTCAGCTGTTGCAGTTGTAACCGGAAGGGTCGAAAATAGAAAACATGCTGATATTACTTCCGGAAAACTGGATGCAAGGCTATTGAAATTTATCACTAATAATTCCGTGAGTTCCTTAATGGAATGAATTTTTTGAATTTTTAATTTTAAGCATATTTTAAAAGCAATTAATTGTTCATACAGATCAACTGACATATCTTTACTGTATTTAGCAGTCAGTTTTCCGGCTTCCTTTTTTATTATTTCGTTTGAAAAGGATAAGAGTTTCTCCGGTTGTAACTCTTGGAACGCATTACACAGAGGCTCTAAAAACTTTTTTTTATTGTGAAAAATTAATATATCTAAACAGCAATAGTATACATTGACTTTGAAGTACGATTCCAGGTCTGAAGTTCTCTCATCTGCTGATAACGTTTAAAAAAAACGCTTCGTTATCTTCCGTCTTTTATTTTTGAAAACAGTTGATACCCCCCACTCTTTTGCTAGATCTCTGGACTCGTTTAGCAAACCATGGAATGAATTTTGATTTCTTATTTCCAAGTCGGGGCCCCTGCAACCCGTGGGTGCCGTATCATTGATATGACTGATACGGCGGTAGCTAGGCACCTCTTTCGTAAGTGCATTTCAATAAATTACTTTATTTACTTTATAGATTTAATTACACCAGTTATTAATGATATCAATATTGACAACATAGTCTTCGATGTCGGTATTCAAAGTATTTCAAGTATTAAACATTTTACAAAACCAGTCAGTATTACTGGAAAAACAAGTATTAATTTCATAAATAGCGTCAATCTGACAGATCGTTTCAAAATGGCAATACCATTCGATGGACCAGTTAATATGAATGGTAGTGTTGTAAGTATTATTAATCCAGACAAAGTATCGTTATCCAATCGACAGTTGGTATTAATTTATAAAAATATGATCCAAATTGTATAATATAAAATATGCCACACTAATAATGACAGGAAAATATTAACAATTTTAATATCAGTGCCAAGTAATAAAAACATTGATTTTATATGTTTGTTTAGACTGTTTTAAAATCAACAATTAGCAATGGAACAATTAACACTGAATCAATTAATGGGCACTCCGTTACATTGATAAAAAAAATATTGTCTGCAAGCGATGAACAACTTCAAACGGAAGAAATATTTAATGCGAAGACTGAATTAACTAAAAAAATTAAGAAAACAATTCCTTTTATTCAAAGTAAGTTTCAATCTATTAATATTGAATTCATTAGTACAATTTGGTTTACATTGTTGTTTACTTTTATCATTCTTGACATATGTTTGTCAAATATTAAAAAATAAATACAAGCGAATATATTTTTACTGGATGCTGATAACATAAATAATGTTTTAATTTATTTTACAAGAGGATTTAACATTTAACTTTTAGGATTACCAATGGAATTTTTATATCTAGAGAAGTCAAACGAATTACAACTAACAGTTCCTAACGCAGTCAGAGCCTCTACAACTACTTCTAACGACTACGTTTTGATTCACGTCAATGGTCATGAATCGGGTGTATACTGCGGCTTACCAATTAATTGTACATGTCCTTCACAGTATACTATAGAAATATCTCCACATTATTCAGTCAGCATATTACCAAATAAGAGTTCCCAAAGAATTTTTAGTTATGATGATGGTAAATGCACCATTACCTTTATGACTAACAGTGTCAGTACAAGCTCCACCTGTAGGTAATGGTGAAATAATGATATAAACATAAAAAAACAAATACTGCTAGCCTTTTATTTTATTTTTTAGGACTAGTAAAACAAAATTATTAAGTGAAATTTCCATGATGACATGGATTACAAAAAGTAATAACAACGTTACTGGTGTTATCTACCAATATAATAAATTTTTCATCGGATATGTAAGCAAAGTTGAGTTCTTCACCTTGCATGGCAAGACTTACGTTCTTGTGGGACGATACTATGAGCCTGTCATTGACACTTATGATTTAGATTGCATCGTTCTTCAATTCAATGAAAATAGAGTAAGTAAAATATTTTAAAAATACTATAAATTAGTAGAAGTTTTTACACTACCCAAGATATTTTTAAAATGTATTATAATAAGAGGACAATAAAATATTGGTGCCATTTTTCCAATACATATTAAAATTTCTATTCACTTTTAAATGATGTGAACAAAATACTACAAGAAATTTATAATCTAGAAAACTGTTGGTTGTTATGTATTAAGTTGCAAGGTTGCAACCGATTCTTTTAAGAGTTGAAAATAAATTGTTCAATTTGTTTTGCATTAATTGGCACTATAATAATTATCATTACACACAATGTACATAGTTTTATATACGAGGGGTTACTAATCTAGATTCTACATTTCCACATTCCTATTACCATTTAACTCTTTAAAACCCGTATTTTATATGTTATGTTCATTTATCATTTTAGACTTACGTTAGAGAAATTCAGAGAATACACACAAGAGGTGGACAGGAAGTTTTCCTAATTCAAACAGCCCAGGGAGTGGTATTAGTTTTGGGAAATAAAATACCATCGGATATTCACCATGAACTAGAAGAAACTATGATTTATCGATTTAATCCGGATAAAGAAGAGGTAAGTATTTAAATTATTTAAGTAACAATCACTGACTGTTTTTGTGCATACAAAATCTGTCAAAAAAATTATTAAAACGTAAAAATTTATCATTTCTTTTTATTTATAACTATGTACTAACCATTTTAAAATCAATCGATGTTTTAGTTCATATTTTTGCGAACGGTACCATCATTCGGCTGTTCTATGGCAACTGGTATAGTTGTTGGAACCGATAGTTTAATAGCTCTTGCTCACACCGAAGCTCCTGTACAAATTCTTAAATACTATCCTGAATTTGATGACTACTATTTTTATCAAAGCTTTCCGTTGGAAGATCAAGTAATCGGCATTTCTTCGTTTTATACAGGTGGTAAGTAAATAGGTTCCTGTCAACATAATCAAATACATTATGCATAAACAATACTTACAGAAAACAATCTATATGTATAATGACGATATTTATTATTAACAACTACACAAAAGTGTATTTCTTAAAGATATGCAAGCTACCTATAGAGTTTTTATGTTAAGATGATAGATTACAGGTTTGTCAATAAATGAACTTGTCCATGAGTCCATTTCATACATTGGACGTGATTTTCTTTTAGGTGTATGTTGAAATGATTTTAAATATAAAACTTGGACTTGTATTTGAATCTCCACTAGCCAAATACCGAAAAGTTAGACTTACAATTAGTTTTTCTGGAGCAAAAATTGCTTCTCTAAACTAGGTATATTTTTTGGAAATGTCTAACGTCAGCAAAAGTTTTTCAAAATCTACTTTTGACATCCTTATAAAATTTTCAAAATTCAAATCCCTTAATAAATGTGTGCCATTGTAATGTTTCTACTATACGATATTTTTGCGTGACCCACCAGCATGGTTTTTTTAATTTTTCTATTTTATTAAATTAATTAGAAGGAAACATGCAGGTACCGATGAAACGTCATATCAGCCCACCAGTCCCACCTTTAGATAATATCAAATAATCATTATTCGTTATTTAACGCATATTGAAAAATACAACTTTATATTTTAAATAAAAATATTACAAAAAAAAGACGTAAACACCCTACATTTAAAAATGTGTTCACAATATTCTCTCTCCCTTCTTTCTTAACTATAAACAAAAATAAAATGTTTATCTATTGACAATTTGTAATCTTTTTTTTATTTTATTTAATTAGCGTTTGGTATTAGTGAAGCCTACCTAAGCTTGGTAACTTCAAGTGATCGATACTACATTTACTCGTATAAGTTTTTGGAAGGGTTTAAACTTAAATCCATCGGAGAATTGGAAGGATTAAGAAATCTTATTCCATTACAACTGAAGAAACAAATATATCTCTTTGCACCTTCATCAAAAAATAGTGCGTTATTAAGCGTGGTAAAAAGTGGATCTAATTAAAAAGACGAACATTTTAAGTTAAGTTCATATAAGTAATGTACCTATACAGGAATTAATCCAAATGTTATCAATTCCACGTTAAATAAGAAAGTTAACACCCACAAAATGTGATTGATTCTCAATGGAAAGTATTAATACTAACTATGTTTTATATTAACGTGGCTTTACTTACTAGGTATATATTGAACACAAAACGAAATAGCTTCTTATTGACAATTTATTTGTGAATTATGTATATTTTAATTGTTATTTATTTATACATAAACTGTTTAATATATATTTTTTGTTTTTTCGTTTTTTTTTTATTTTTTATAACCGATAATGACACTCACATACCCTTTCGTTCTATATTTAGGACCGCCTATGATATTCCTAAAATGTAACATGGGTTGCATATATTTTTGGATGAAAGAAATATAAAGATTATATAACTGTTATATTTCAATACCTTAATATAAATAATAAAACTAACACTTACTTGACTTTTTGGTGAAAATATATTTTTTATTAACACTACGCTACTTGACTTTTTTATTAAATACAAAATGCCGCATTAATACATATTCTCGAATTGGCAACACTGCTGTACCTGTAAATCAACTAAAATGGCTGATGCAGGCGTCATGTAAAAAGGAAGATTAATTTTTATGGTTAAGTTTGTTTTGTTGTGGTTTTTTTAAACAAAACTTAATGTTTTCAATATGGCAAATCGTAAACGTGGAACATTTGCATTACCAGATGAATTAAAAACGGATGAAAAATTATCAACAAAGAAGGTAATTAAACTTGTCTGAACATGAGCTGGAAGCCATTCTTTTAAAAACTTAAGCACTTCATTACTAACGGTACTTTGTCATATCTTAATTTAATTTATTTAGGAATTAGCACAACGAAAAAGTCTACCTCCTTGTCCACCCGTCCCCAACAAAATATTTAGGAAAAGTATTTTAGCTTCCAATGGAGCCTTTGATAAACCAAAGGCTATATATTTCAATAACACTGGTAAGTTGAGTCTTTAGTTTTCGAAAGCAGTCATTCTTGTTGAATTATTTTTTGAAAAAATAATTTCCAAGAACAATATTCATATCAGTATTTTTAAATGACCTCTTCTAAACTTTCTTGAATTAAAATTTGTTAATAAATATTTAATAGTATTGTTAAATTTAAGGTCCACTTATCATGAAATATCATTGTAAACAAATGCCCTATTACTAAAATTAATATACTTAAAATATGTCATATGAACTTGTTTACTATGGTGTTCAGATAGTATTTATATTTTATTATCTATTTATTTCACAAAGCATATGCATTATTTTCTGTCACAACTAAATTTAGATTTTATTAAAAAATGTCTGCTATGTTTAGGTATCTCTTGCACAAAATTAGTATTGTGATTAATTAATTTAAGTTATTTTTTAATGTACAAAAACATGGTTAACATGAAGATTAAAAAAAAAATGCTTTTTTCAAAATATTGTATAATTATTGATTAACTTTAATTTTTAAATAATATCTGTGACATAGTAATTCGGTTTTGTGAAACAAGATAACTTTTGAGAACTTAATCATTTAATTTTAGTTGAACTAAGTCCAAATTATAACCCCAACTTGGACATAACCTATTTTGACCAATTGTATCCTATCCACTCTTTAATTGGAGAAGGTAGTTTTGGTAAAGTATATAGAGCCCAAGGGGCTTATGATAATGAGCAGTATGCCATCAAGAGACTGAAACCAATGATAAGTTTTCATGACAGATATGCTGAAATTAGGAACAATGAAAAAGTGGGAACTCACCCCAATTGTGTTCAATTCTACATGGCTTGGGAGGAAGGTTGTGAGGTTTTTATGTTATTAGAAGCTTGTCAATTAAGTTTATCAGATTATTCAGCAAGAAACAGTGATATTCCTGAAGATTTATTGTGGGATGTACTTTATGACATGTGCCAAGCTTTGAAATATTTACATGGAAAAGATTTGTTACATTTAGATGTAAAACCAGGAAATATTATGATGAAAAATGGATATTATAAGCTTGCTGATTTTGGAATATTAGTTGATTTAAATTTGGTAAGTTTGTAAACTTTCAATAATAATATATTAGTTTTTATACTTTATCACATTAGAATGTAATTAATTAGTGTAAATTACAATTTGTATTATTTCTTGTATGTGCATTTTTTATATACTTGAGTTTATTCTTAACAATTTAAATAGGACATATTATTTTTAACAATAAATGCAATAATGTTTGTTAATAATTGGATAATTTTAATGTTTTAATAACATTTAATTATTGTCTACATTATTAATTCTACATTAATTTATAGCAAATTGAATTTCATTTTAGTTCAATATATTTTATTTATTCTTATTATTTTAACATTATTTACATCTTTATGGTTCTGTTAAAAATTATGCACCTTTAATAATATGCTTTAAGGCACCTATGGGTGTTAAGTCTACATTATCTGATGGAGACTCGAAATATTTAGCATTAGAAGTACTAGAAGGAATTTATACACCAAATTGTGATATTTTTGGACTAGGATTAAGTCTTATGGAATTGGCAGCTGATTTAGAGTTACCTAGTTATGGTCCACTGTGGCAACAACTTCGTCATGAAATATTACCGCAAGCCTTTTATGACAGTAAGTTTGGTTTTAAAAAAAAATTTTTATTCAAGAACAAATGTAATAAATAAGTTAATGATGTTATGTTATTCATTCACTCATTATTACATTCTATTTTTTTAGTAACTTAATCTTTATTGTTTAACAAGTATAATTTAAAAGTTGTAAAATATTTTATTTAACTTTCATAAACTAGGTATCAAAAGCTTGCGCTAAGTTCCTGGTCAAGTACAGATGTTGTTAAAAGTTGTTTCTTTAAACAACCCGTGCAGTTTACAATAATATTGTTCACAAGTCACTTAAACAAAAAGAGACCTGTCAAAGGCCCCACTTATTATTCCCAACAAAGCGGATGTCAAGTGCTGATTTAAATCAAATTGGTCCCTAACAATAATGAATTAACAATTTGTAAGCCAAAATTGCAACTGCAACAAACAATTGAAACCTGTTTTTTAGGTGTTCAACTACCTTGTCGATGATTTTTTTTGGCTTGTGTAAACTGTGGTGTTTGTTTAAGATCGTTTTCTCGAATAATGTCTTTATTCCGATAAGAACAGCCAGAGGTAAAAGTCTGCTGTACCGCCTTTTTAACCTTTGCTGTAGAAGCGGCAGCATACCAGGAGACTGGTGCAAGGCAGTTATCGTTCCCCTTTATAAAGGAAAAGGTTCGCAGCAGGACTGCAAAAACTACCGAGGTATTAGTTTACCCAGCATCGTCGGCACACTGCAAAGGTATTGATTAAATGAGTGACACGGAAGAAGATCAATTCTTTTCGTTACGAGGCATAGTCGAACAATAGTCAAAAGTTCTACTGCGCTTTCGTAGACTTGAAAGAGGCCTATGACAGAGTGGTAAGGAATGAATTATGGTAGACATTGTCTATGCATGGGATGAGCGGTAGTTTGATGCAAGCACTGAAATCACTTTACGAGGATTCCATTGCTTGTGTCAGGATAAACGGAACTTACACGTACTGGTTTAACATCGAAAAAGGTGTGAGCCAGGGATGTGTATCACGCAACACTGACATTTTGACGCTCGACCCTATTAATAGTGGAGATCTGTGTTGTTGCCATGATTACAGCGCCGCTTTCTATACGTATATGGAACATATCCATGCAAGAGGTGTGATTGTGTAGGTCCTACTCTGTAGGACGTTAAGAGTGTGCAAGCTCTGTCCTAAGTTTGAGACTGGTAGCATCATATAAGCATTGGATTTTATTGTAACTGAAACTTTTGGCTGATATATGTACGATGATTTCATTAATTGTTGTCCCTAACATAGAAGCAAACACATGAGAAGAATAAAACTAATTTATTTTTCAACATAGTCATCGCAACGTTTATACACTTGGTATATCGGTGTTGAAGTGTTTCATACCCTTTTCAAAAAAAATTCAGAACTTTGAGTCTTTAGTCATTCATCTACCGCTGAAATCACTTTGTTATCATCAGCAAAGCGGATTCCACGAAGATGTTTTTTTTTATTTTGGGAATAAATGTTAGTCACTGGGGCCAAATCTGAAAAATAAGGGGGTTGTTCAAAAATTTCAAATCCCGCATTGTGAATGGCAGCCAATGCAACACAACTTTTGTTGGCCGGAGCGTTGTCCTGGTGGAAGAGCACACCTCGACTCAATTTTCCTCTCCTCTATTCGCTTCGCTTACTTTTGGTATTCAATTCGCTTATTTACCTGTTATGGTGCGCCCACGTGGTAAATAATCCACGAAAATAACACCTGCAAAATCCCTATATACTGTAGTTATGATCTTACCAGCTGATGAGACAACACGAAATTTTTGAGGTGGAGGGGAACCCCAATGCCGCCATTCCATGTTTTGTTTTTTGGATGCTGGATCAAAGTGATGAACCCATGTTTCGTAGACCGTAAGAAATTTTCGCTTAAATTCATCAGGATTTCCTGTTAATGATCTCCAAATTTGTCTCCCCTGCAACCTGGCGAACACGCTTCTGGTCTGTCGTCAGCATTCGTGGAACCCAACGCGCAGAGAGTTTTTTGAGACCCAATTCCTGATTTTAAATTTTTTCAACGCTTCCAACAGAAAACCTACATGTCTCTGCTATAGCCTCAACTGTAATTCTTATGTCATTTAATACTATGTCATGGACTAAATTCGCATTTTCTTTGGTCACCACAATTTTGGGGGCTTCTGCAACTGGTGCATCTTTACAGGCCTCTCTTTCCAGTTTGAAATCTCATGACCAGTTCTTGATTACCTGGTACGATGCGGCAGAATCGCCCAATACTTCTACCATGTCCTTATAAATTTCTTGCGGTGATACCCCTTTTTACAGAGCTACTTTATCGCACCTCTTACCTCCATTTTGTTCATTTTTATAAAATCACGCACACCTCAATGGAAACAAAATTAATACTTAAACACGAACTGATGCGCTGATGCTAATTGGCACACACTAATGTCATACAATTAGCTTTTGTCTGGCACTTTATTTGCATTCAACGCCAACTATGGTATGGACAACAATTCGTGAACTATCCTCGTACATATAGAAATACCTTAAAATGGCATTGTAGTAAAATTAAATTTTTAAAAATAAAAATTTTCTAGGAGTCTCTCTTGGATTTAAAGTTATTATTGAACGCATGCTTAAACCTGCATATGAGAAAAGGCCATCTGCTGAAAAAATACTAAAATTTAATACCATGAGGTCCATTGAAAAAAGGGATAAAAAGAAACCAAGAATTAATTATTCAGTAAGTAAATATTTGTTTTAAAAGAAACACAGTTAATGGTTTGATGTATTTTAGACTGAATTTTTAAACCAAGAAACAGAAGTTAACATGAGTGGGACAGATAATGAAAACAATAATATTATTGATACTCCAAGGTGCCAATATGATGTAATGAATTGTGAGCATTATGGAGTCAGGTAAGTAATTATTAATAAAATCCTAAAGTAGTTTTTAAATTTCATCTCTTATTAAATTGTAGAAGTAGTGTATACATAAAGCAAAACAAATTGTATTGTGTGAAAAATTGTGTTAATGTTAAGTACATTATTGTTTCTTAAACTTTTTTTTGTAATGTATAAAAATCTCTTAGATTATCATCTGGAGGTCCCCCTCGCGTGAATCTCAGTCCAAAGATTCTTTTCCACGAAGAAAAATTTAACGCAAGGCGACCTTATACTGCTGAAGAATATTTCGCATCTCCAAAAGGAGCTAGTCTGAACTCTTCAGATAACAGTACCTTAGCCATTACCTTAAATGAATCAGGTAATATTCCCATGGAAACAGATGGGCACATTAAATTAAAATTAGATGATACAGATTTAACTTTTATCTCAGATGAAGAGGATATTATAACATCAACGCCTATTATTCGTAGTAAACTCAATCGAAAAATACTAATTTTTGATTAACTTATTTCTTTATCAGAGGTATTTTCTAGGGCTTGACTGATACATCCATATCGATAAAATATCCCATGAGTACAAGTTATGTTGACGATTTAATTAACCAAAACCTAAATTAGACTTATTTTATATTTATTTCAAAAAATAATAACTCTAAATTAAGTTTATAATTATAAATTACTCTATTCTTCTACTCTATAAATAATAATCTTTTGCCTTCCTGTTTCTTTAAGAAAACAATAGCTGTAAAAACCATTAACCAAATTTTATTTAAAATTGTACTCAATACATTTAACAGGTACAATGTATTTAATTTTCAAATATATTTGAAAACTTTTTCCCAATGATGGAGACTTCAATAAGATATATATTTATAGATAAATATTTAAATTTTCAGTACAAGTATTTGAAATCAAAATTATACTGTTTTCGTTTATTTGTTTTCCAGCCTACTCTCTTGATTTATTTACATTAATCTGATTTGGTAAGTATTAACTTAGAGAATGATTAGAAGAATTGCTTGCACATGGTTATTAAAAATGATTAATTTACTTAATGATGGCATTCTATAGGTAATTAGTAATGTCAAAATTAAATTGGTAGACTGACTTCACACTCGTCAGAAATTTTTTGGAATCATTAAAAGACTAGTTTGCACAACTTGATCTCTTGTTAATCGCATTAACATTAATTACATTGTACAAAATGTCAAATATTTAGGGTAATTGAATCAATTGCAGTAAATATTAGTGTGTATCTACAATTTGTCACATTCTTAAAAAAAGCACAAGATATTGTTTTAGAATTCCAGTAATATGTAATAAATAATAGATCAACTAACAATTTTAAGCATGAACATAACCTACATTTTTGGCACTAATACGGCAGAAGATGAACTTTAATTTGATCAAATTAAACAGGTACCAAGTTGTATGAACGTCAAAAATTTCATCATTTTAATTGTATCTAGATAAGTAAAAATAGATATTTTTAATTTGATTAAAGAATTTTACTATTTTAATTAATTAAAAACGATAAAAATATATTTTTACTTTCAAAAATCATATTTGGATGCACTTATTAGCTGGGGTGTTAAAAATTCAATTAAAAAAGTTATTCGTGCTGTTGAATATCATTAGTCAAGTCCTAGTTTCTTCAGTCTTTCGTATTTGATTGATCTCGGGCCTATTGATATAATTTCTTTTGTATCAAATTGGTCACTTACATTCGTAAGAAAGACTGTTTTAATTGTTTTGTTTTTATCTTTTTATTTATTTCTTGAGGTCTAATAATTGTTAAGAGATTTAATCATTATCAAAAATTTATTGAATTTTGATGAAAGTTATTTTGTTTTTATTATTTAATAGAATTGGTTGTTTCTTTCGGTTTAGGAGCTAAGTTTCAATAAATTAATTTTTTTTAGTATCCTAATTACATATTTGAATAGAAAAGTATTGTAGTTGATTCATATCTTATTTTATCCTGAACGTTATTCAAAAAAACGCAATAGAACGGGGATTTAATAATGAATAATAACTTATGGTTTGTGATAGGAAATTCACAGTTACCAAAGCGTTTATATGTTTAAAATATCTTCCTCTTATTTAACATATTGATCATCTTATTTTTTTAAAAACAATAGGACCAAAAGTCTAACACCGGCTTTTAAATTGTAAAGTAATTTTATTTACTAATATTAATTATTTTACTAATTGTAACGCGTTTAGAAACAAATAATCAAAGGTTCAACAACATTTTATCGAAGATATAAAATATCACAAAAATCGGATTAGCAGAAAACGCAACTAATGACAGCCATTTTAATGTTAAATTATATATTCTATGGTGTTGAAATTATGCATTATTTGTATGTATGTACCGAAAGATCAAAAATCAATTACTATTTGTTTTTTAAATTATTTAAATCAAATAATTTTTATTGTTAATTGTTACCTAATAAGAATACCTACCTAACTTTTATATTTCAATTTGTTTTAAATTTTAAGTAACCTTCTTTTTAGGTGACAATCCCTGCTAAACTTTTAGGTTTTGTTGTTATAATTCAATATTGTTTCATTATAAAGTTTATATTATAAAAATGTTTTGATTCAAGTTGATTTCTGTATCACAATGACCATACTTTGTTTATTGGAGATATATTCAAACAGTAATATCATGTTTGTTATGAAAATCTCACATACGTTAAGAATTTTTCATTAATTGTTTATTTAGGAAGTCTCCTATATGTATCTAGTATTCTTAAGATTTTTCTTTTAATGTTTCTAAATTTTTAATTAAATTTATGTAAAAACTCTTTTATTATGCATAATTCATATAATTGTTACTTTTTTGAAAAACGTGTTCACAAATTTATCCATTAATTATAATAATAAAATAAAATGCTACTCTTACATTTTATTCACAATAGTTTTGATATTTTGAAGTTTATCTTTATGATGTTATTTTTTGTAAGACTTGCTTTATCAACTTCTAAGAATTGATTTATAGAAAACATCCATTTTTAACATTAAACATTTCATTTTAAAAAAGCAAAATAATAAAAAAATTTTACACACTAACTGAACCTTTATCAGATATAATTAATGTGATAATAAATCCTTCAATTACATTATGACGAATTGTTGTCGAAATTAAATCTTAAAATACAATTCTAATTTGTTAATATATAACTTGCTTATTATTTATTTAGTCTTATTAACCTTATAGTTAACATTAATCAAAACTACAAATATTAATTATAATCTCGTACAATTAATCAATATGTTACTGGTATAACAAAAATATTATTTTTTTATTAAAATTACATTATGTCACTAAAAACAAACTATGGATAATAAGAGAGTTATAAATTTACCACTGTTAGTTACTTGAAATAATCTTCTTAAAAATGACTAGTACATATAAAAAATAAATTGAATGTAGCCATGAAATATTTCGAGACTCTAATGGTTTTTTTTATTCAATCGTTACGAAAAATCTTTAAGAGCAATTACTAATGTAAATGGTAGGGGAGAATTGAGTATTTTTTTACAAAGTGGCAGGCAATAAAAGGTCAATTTTTTTTGCAGAATCAAATTATTATTTATTATATCAGCACATACATTTGACTCAAATTATTGTAAAAACAGTCCAACTGTAATCAGTCTTACAGTTACAAAAGATCTTCTAAACCTGTCAAAAGTGCCCAAACCTCCCAGTGGTCGGATGGTTCGGGCGCCCCTATGGGAGGCTTGAGCGCTGTATTGAATACGCCCCATATTTCAATGTTAACTCAATACTATAATATTTTAAATGCGAGTGGCATTTTCCTAAAATCAATTTATAAAAATGAATATTTTAAATCGATCATACCTGTTAATCGCGGTAAAACATTTTACTAAAAAAATATTGAAGGTGATTTAAAGAGATGAGTGTATAGAGAAGTTTGAGCATGCCCAATGCTCAATTTAACTTCAATATGATATTTTTGTGAAATGTTTTACCTTGATTTACAGGTTATTATAAACTTAATAATATCATAATTAGATGGAAAAGAAGAAACTTACACTTTTTTGTATCCTGCTTTGATAATCACTTCGAAATAAAAATATTCACTTTGGCGCACATAAAAATGTCAACTTTCTGTGACTTTTAAAAATCCTTTAAAGCATTTTTAGTTATAAGGGTGTGCCCGAACCTCCCGACTGCCCAATGTTCCTCTACCTCTATGACATTTTAACATCATACATGAATTAGCAGTTATAAAAAAGTTATGTTAAAGATAGATGATGTTGGCATCTTCCACAAATATTTAAATTTTTTGATATCGTCCTATTTAATTAATTAAATTGCTTTGTGTTACAAATGGGTTTGAGTTATTAAGTTTTAAAAAAGTGAAAACAATAATCGAAGAAATGCTTTGTTACCTTAGAATCTGTGGTTTTTATTTGTAACAACTGCAATATCAGGTGCTTATATGTTCCTTTTCATTGTGATCTGTACTCAACAGGGATATTACAAAGTAATGTTTCAATTGAGTTATATTTAACCAGGGCTTAGCCTTACTTAATGTATATTGCAAACTCTGTATATGGGACAATTCTGTAACTTTATCGTAAAACTGCTCCCAGATTTATTACTTTGTCAATGTTTATACTTTTTGGTCTTGGAACCCTGGTGTTTTATTTGTTAAACTAATGGTGGAGGTAAACTGTAAATTGAATGTTATGATTTTTAAAGTTGAATATTTTTATATTATCCTGCAAATTTCCATTCAAAAAATATGCTGTGCAATTAGGTAGTGTTGTCATACGGCACTGTTTTTTTTTCACTACACTCTATGCTTTGACTAATTAACTGTTTTTTACTAAAGTTCATACTTCGAAAGTAAATTCATAATCGTAAGAGTTTTTTTAAGTTTTTAAACTTCTGCTTACGAACTTTATGAATGTGTAAACAGAGAAAACTATATAGGTACTTAATGTGATAATAATGTAGTCTATTCATGTATATTAGTGTATCATTCAACTTAATAGTCGGTACTCCTTAGTTTTTACTTTATAAACTTTCCGCAGCTGTATAAATTAAACTTTGTAGTTGAAAAATAGTCATAATTTTAAAACTTCGTTGTATCATTCATTCAGTAAAAAAAACATCCGTGCTATCTGAAAGATTGTATATCAGTCCTAATTTTAATTTTTAAGGATTCATCTACGCGTATTACAGAAATTTGATTATTCTTTGCGTATTGTAATATTAACTACTAATCTAACAATTTCAAGGTTTGTTTTAATTTTTTATTGATGTTACTTTATTATTAATTAACTGGTGGGAGTACAATATATTTTACATAACAGTTGTAAAAAAAAATTGTAAAATTTGAGTAAGAATTATTACGAATCTTATGTTTAAGTATTGCTAGTATTGTATTTACAATTTTAACACGAAATAAAATTTCATTTAAATTTGCCTCTGACATCTGTAAAATCTATCCAATAATTACTCATATGTAAACATTTTTGCGATTTGGTTACAGAATGGTGTCAATTATATAAGCAGTTTTGTTAATATTTGTTATAAATTGATGCGATAAATATCGATTTTAGGACTACTCATAAAGAAAATATTTATATTTTTGAAAAGTGCTATTTTCATGTTATTACAAAAAATAGTATCTTAAAAATTTTTGACAATAGCACTTCCGTTTTTACAAATTAATTTATGTCTATTTTTAAATTTAATGGTCATCTTTCCTAACCAATAGTTGCCACTTATTATCAAGAATTATGAATGTCCTAAATAGTAATTACACTTAATGCTTATAAAATTGAACCGTACTGCAATGGTTTTAATATAATAACCACCCTCACGTTTAATATTTATGGGCAGATTATTTAAACCTTAACATTATTATTTTGCACTAAAAGTACCAAATAAAAAAATTAGCAGTTATTATTAAGGTTTATAAAATATACCCGTTACCAGTATTTATTATCAGCAGCAATTTTACCTCATATTAATTAACAGTATTGGTACTCATATACAATTTTTTTTCTTAGCTCTTTTGTAGATCACGGTGGTTTATGTGATTTTAGCTTAATAGTAGTCATAATGTTAATGCCTATTTATAATAAAGAATATTTTATAATCCCGAATTGTTAATACATTGTTTCTTTACTACTTTAATGAATTTTATTTTAAATAATCCTAAATATTAACCAAAAGCTTTTCCCAAATCATAATTTTCCCTAATTATGAAACTTATTGTTTCAGAATGGAAAAAACAGTTCATTCTTAATATTATATATTTGGTGTTTTTTAAAAATTATAAAATCTACTTGATGATATTCTAGCTTTTTCTGTGGCCATTTCTTTAATTAATTTCAATGTAAAAAAGTTGAGTATTTAAAAAAACACTTGTAGCGTTTCCACTTCACCTTTAACAGAAGCGAATGAAGAAGGAACCAAAAATTTTGTAACGGTTACCGAATATTTATCTATCAGAAAATGACTGAGCCATACAATAAATCTTAAAGCAGGAAATCGGATTGGACATTTGAAGATTTTGGAAAATATTTCGTCACAATCCATGTCTAAGCCAACAGATTTTATGCCAGTTAGGTACGACTGTGAAATGCAATTTGAAGTGGTCATAAACATCCACGAAGTTTGCACCGAAAACGGACCTCAACTAGGTAAGGATGCTTTAGTGTGGTAAACTGATGGATCCAAGATGGATGAAAGAGTTGGAGTGGGCGTTACAGGGCCGAATTTTAGGCTCTCAAAACTCCTTGGTAACACCTTACATCAAAATTATAACTAAACTAACAGAAGATTCTCTTCTTTATAGGTACAATACAAATATAAACTTCAATGTGAAGATAAAACTTTTTCAATGAGTTTAGTTTTTGTAACAGAACAATTTCGTTATTTAACAATAATAAAATTTTAATGTGGTCAACATGTTTTTTTTTTTGGTAATTTTCTAATACCTATGTTCCCGAAGTGCGCTCCAGTCTGATTCAATATAAAATATATTGTTTTAAACCTTAGCAAGTCACAACAAAAAGGTTCACATTTTGTCAGTGATAAGATCTTGGAGAATTATAATCATTATTTCCTAAATTGTTTAAAAAAAACAACACATATACCTAAATATGTCTAAAATTTAATTTAATTTTGCCCAATTAATGGACCTTAAATAAGCTGTACAGTTAAATTCAAAAAAATTATTCCAATGGGACTTAATAAAATATAAAGCAGAGAAAAACTTAATAATTTAAGTACTAAAAATTTCGAATTTCACTTTTTTACATCGATGGGTTGTGTGAGCCAAGGCTAATGCCCAGCAAAGCTATTTGAGTCCAAAGGAATCATAAAAGTGGTTCAGATTTCATCATTCAGATTGCTGGGCTTGTATGTCCGCGACCCCTTTCACATCAAAGTTCTGCTTGTGCACTGGAATCGATGTAAGTGACAGACGCTATTTATATGGTTGACAGCTCTATTTACGTACTTTTGTCGGTATTTTAGTAATAAATCAGATCAAGACTCCGCACTAATAGATAACCGATCCAATCTATGCAAGTTGGAAAGCGTAAATGACATCAGAGTTGCTATTGAAAGTACCAAGCCAAATAGGTCTTTCCGCGTATTGACAAATTTTTAACTTAGATGCCAAGACTACAGAATCAATTAACATTAGCTAAGCTGCAAGGAATCACCCGATTCCATTCTTAATAAGCAAACGTTTAGTACTCTGCAGATCTTTAAAAAATGCAACGTCCTTAAAAGGGGGATAATAAGTCCCCAGAGTCGAATACAATAGATTTTAAGTGGACGTCTGTGTGTGTATGTACGTATGTTCGTATGTGCGTTCGGAATTATTTTTGGCCTCGATTATCTCGAGAACAAAAAATGATATCGATATCGACGTGGGACCAATTGCATTCGACGCATAAGTACGCAACTTGAATCGATTAGATTTTCACTAGTAATACCATTGTATAAGGACTATTTTTTAAGCAATGGTAATACCACTAGAGGTCAAAAAATTTCCGGATATTAATTTGACCTCGCGTGGTATTGGGTAAGAAAATTCCTCACCGAACTGTGGTGGAAAATCAAATATTTTAAAAATTTATTTTTCGATTCTCAATAATGCAAATTATTTTCTTTATCAAGTCGCCAGCGCAACATAAAATGTGTGGTCGACTTGATTGTTGAGTTGCCATGGTAACCAAGTGAGACCCTAACCTCGAAATTATTATTTTACTTTTGAAGTTGTCAAGTGGCACGACGTAAAAAAATGTTTCGCTTCGGTCAAGAAAGCAGAGAAAATATTCGCTAGGAGATTGACAGTTGACACCCGCGAATACCAGAAAATCGAAGTCAAGCGTAAGGAGGCAGTTTACAAACTTTTGCGCAGAAATCGTATAATTTCAATAGAGCGGATATACCTGCGGAAGAATGGGCGCTTGTTCTCGAAGACTATGGGTTCAGTATGCGATAAAAGAACTCCGAAGACTACAAGGAGAGTGTTATCAAAGTCAAAAATGGTCTGTTATTGTAAACGTCAAAAAATTTCCAGTATAATTTGCTGTTGGGTATCCCTCGAGAAAAAAAATTTCACTAAAATACCTCTGTTGCCTGGGTGATCTGTCAAAATAACGTATTTTGATTGGTTCAAAATTGCAGGTGTGGAATTTTAGCAAAATCGGTCGAGCTGTTTTTTATGGAGAATCAAAAAACTGAAAAAAATGGTAAACTACCTGAATTTTGCAATTTATAAATTATACTATTTTTAATACAGAATTTTAAGATCTTTTGAATAATATGATTATTGTATGTTAGGAATATTTTTATGAAAAATAAAAAGAGATAGTTTTAGAAAAAAAAAATAGGAATTGGAGAATTTTAAACTTGCGTCAGTATTGAGAGAATAGCATTGAAGATCCTATACCAGTGAACAATTATTGCTAGTAATAATCAAGCATTGTTTATAACAATTAAATATTGTTACTAATAAATGATTATTGATCATAATAATTAAAAAAAAATTTAATTGTTATAAACAATTGAAAATAGCTCCCGCTTATGAAATGAAAAAAAAATTTTGAAAGAATACGGTTGACATAAACAGAATATTGTTAATGACAATTATAATTTGTTATAAACAATTTGAAATCGTTTTTTATAATAATTTTAATAATAATAATTATAACAATAAAACATGGTTTTTTTTTATTCTTTCCACTGGGATGTTAGTCGTGTGGACCTCTCGAGTCGCACCCAGACCACTGATATTTTAGCTTTTTTCTGCTTTATATAACTTAGTTTTTATTGCCATTTACCAAATTTTATCAAATAGTCATGTATATTTTTATGTCCTGCTCATAACACTACAAGACAAAAGGTAGACATCTATGTTATTATAACTATTTACTTCATTTTTAACATAATTGAAGATTCAAGTAACAAAATTGGCAAATCTTTATTTTTGTAATTAAAATATTTAACTTAATATTGAAAATTAACTGTTATATTAATATTGAATTTATGTATAAATACTTTATTTTCACGTTACACGGCACTTTAGTCACATTTGAATTTTCACTTGGCCTCTTGCATAGTTTTTAGTACGTTTTACGTTATATTTAATCTATTATTCTTGCAAAAAAATTAGTTTTAAAATTTTTTATTATAATAAATGTATTTTAACGAATACTTTAACAAAGGACTGAAATTTTACAGTTATGTGGGTGATGTTTGCGTTTAAATTTCCCGCGTATTAATAGGTCAAATGGCTAGGCTGCATCATTTTTTTACCTATCGAGAGTGGCAGGTGTAAGGTCATGAACCTTATTCAATGTACTCAATCTATTCTTGTGTTCAATGAAAGGTCGAATTGCAATGCAGTTTATTAGCTTCAAGAAAACAAAATAACT
Source organism: Agelastica alni (assembly GCA_950111635.1). Taxonomy (NCBI): domain Eukaryota; kingdom Metazoa; phylum Arthropoda; class Insecta; order Coleoptera; family Chrysomelidae; genus Agelastica; species Agelastica alni. The sequence continues at coordinate 70,525,237 of OX467708.1, forward strand.
ACCTTTAGGATATGTGCAAGTGAAATTTTAAACTATGCGATCTTCATAACAAAAATTACCTATGTTTACGCAGACCTAATAATATGGATATGGAACAAACCATCAAAACAGAAATGTTGGGTGACAAAAATAGAAATAACTCGAATAACATGTGTTTAACTGTTGAACTTTGTGTTGTTTGTGGGGACAGGGCCTCAGGTAGGCATTATGGGGCCATTTCTTGTGAGGGATGCAAGGGATTTTTTAAAAGGTCAATTCGAAAACAATTAGGCTATCAATGTAGAGGTAGTCAGAACTGCGAAGTTACCAAACACCACAGAAATCGATGTCAATATTGTAGATTACAAAAATGTCTTGCTTGTGGAATGAGGAGTGATTGTAAGTTTTCTTTTTTCGTTTACTTTGACAGTAAGTAGTAGAAATTTATTTAATGTTTATTATTTTTTATTAGCTGTGCAACATGAAAGAAAACCAATTATAGATAAGAAAGAATTTTCCAATAATACTGAAATTAAGTTTAATCAGAATGCTGTAAACAAAATATTTATAAGAAAAGATTTGAATTCTGAGTTTGGGCTTCTTCCTCCATTCTGTCCGAGTGACTTGGGTCTTCAGTTTTTAAATAAACGGATTGGTAACTAATTTTTATTTATTTATTTGATATTAAACTGAACATTTAATTTACTCTCTTCAAATCAAAAGGGCTATTTGTTTTCTAGAACTATTTTACTGTTTGATGACACTGCATTTAAAATTTTTTAGCCAACAATACTACTGCTCCAGAATCCTTTCACTTATCACCTAGCCAAGCAAGCCTTGAAGATGATGTCTCCATGGACAGTACTAATACTGGTACTGAACTAAGCGATGCTTTAGCTAGTGCTAGAGACAAACAATTAATTTCAAAAGCTCTTGATACTATGGCTAGGGTTCAGTGTTTGAATGGAACTGATCTAAATGCCTTATCTAGTGAAGACAAATGTTTTGATTATGATGGTCCCATTCTACAAGAACAACATATGTCTTTTAATTTATTAATACCAGGCCCTGTACCTCCTTGTTTAAATATCCACTATATTTGTGAAAGTGGTTCTAGACTATTATTTTTATCGGTACATTGGGCTAAAAATATCCCAGCTTTCCAGTACTTAAGGTAAAATTCTATTGATTTAGATTTTATATATAGGCTACATTTTTCACACTTATTATCTGTAACTATAACCCTTGTTACATATTGGTCTTCTTTAGAATTCTGATTGTTTAATTAAAATATAGGTACTGCACTTGGTAGATTTATTAAGAAGTTTTTTTTGTGAATCATTGTGAAAATTTAAAATTTCAGTGTTATTTTACAAAATATTTTAATTAACATATAATTTTTTTTATTTTAGTTCTGAAACACAGGTTTCCCTACTTAAAAATTGTTGGTCAGAATTGTTCACACTTGGTTTGGCTCAGTGTTCACAGTCTTTGTCGTTATCAACTATTCTTTCGGCTCTTATAAGCCATTTACATGCATCAATAGCTCAAGACAAAATGTCTGCAACTAAAGTAAAACAGGTTACTGATCATATAGTAAAACTTCAAGATTTTGTAACAAGCATGAATAGGCTTCATGTTAATGACCAAGAATATGCTTTTCTAAAAGCAATTACTTTGTTCTCTGCCGATCAGCCAGATATTTTGTTAAAAAATCCTATTAAAAAGCTACAAGAAAAGTCTTTTCAAGGTTTAAGGACTTATTTGGGCAACAATTTTCCTGATGATAATGATCGATTTCCCAGGTAAGTTTATGTAACTTAATTGTTTAGAAGAAATCTAATATAATTAAACATTATCTATAAAAAGTTCAATTACCTTTAACATGTGTAATCTTAACATTTATTCATTAATTTATATAAATTGTTTTACAATACAAACACGACCAAACTAAACAATTAAATTTATTTTATATATTTTATTTGTATTAGCATTATTTTGGAATAAAGAAAATTATTATTACTATTTACAGATTACTATTATGTTTGCCTCCACTCAAAGCAATTGAGTCCAGCATATTGGAAGAATTATTTTTTGCTGGTTTAATTGGACAGGTCCAGATAGATAGTGTGATTCCTTATATTTTAAGAATGGGAAACACCATCTCATCCTCTAGTAACAACAGACAAGTCAAAACGGAGCATTTAGATGAATTTTTGTGTAAATAAATGTATAAATAGTACATTTTAACTATTTTTGAGAGGGTTTTAAACATTGTATTTATTAAGTAATGTAAGAGGTGTGTTTGTCTTACATAGCAGTTGTTTACTTAAATAAGCTACCACTTCGTTAACCCCTTTGCTCATTAATTACTGGAATAAATGTATCCATAGCTATGTTCTTTGGGGATTAAAGTGATCCAAAAAGTGTTGGACTGATCGGCTTGTGCCTGCGCAAACATATTTTCTATTTGCTTTTACTTGTGCATACTTGTAAGGAAAAGCTAGATAGAAAATACGTTGGCACAGGCGCAAATCAGTTCAACAATTTTTAGATTACTTTAATCCCCAAAGAACATAGCTCAAATTGTGAGTTATCCAGCATTTTAATTCTTCTGATTACTGGTTACAGAATTAAAATTCATAAACTAAAAATCACTACTCTTCCCGCTATAAACATTATTAGTATTTAGTGATTATTAAATTCTGTAATACTTTATAATTAAGTTAAACCACAAAATTGGCGTAGAAACAATTATTTTTATGTTTAACAAAGTGGTCCCAAACTATTAATTACATATAAAGTATGTGCTGTGACTATAGTAAATAGAAATGCCTTAAATTGATAAAGTGCGTTTTGTAACCAGGTGATTTACAAGTATAAAAACTACCTTTATTCCTAGTATAGTTATATTTTTTGTTTCATCATACAAATCTTAAACTTTTGTGCTGTGCATTGCCCATATGTATTTGAGTGGATAATGTAACATCGGCAACAGCGCACCTCCGCTACAGCCAAAGAATAATTTTTAATTCTCTCTGATCACATCCAATATGAACTAGCGCTGTTGTCAATACTATCGTAGAGACTGTAATGTTAAAAATAAATATAGTTGCCTTTGTACGGCACAAAAATTTAATATCTGTATATAGGCTGATCCGTAATAGATTATCAGTAAATTAAAAAAATATTACGATCTGACTAAAACTGCTTTTATAAAACATTGAAAGTAAAAACTGTATCAATATTTATTTTTTGTAATTAGTTTATGTATATTTATGAACGAATGTAAACATTTAAAGATAAAGATTTTATGGAATGAAAAATTATAATTTTAAAGTATTTTCCACAAGCTATGTTGAAAATATAAATGTATACTCTTCATATTAACGTGGTAGGAAACATTGTCAACAGTTAGACAATGTGTAACTTAATCATTTTATTTATAAACTTATAGTAAAATTAATTGATTAAATAATCAAGAAATTATTAATTTTTTAAACTAATAAAGTTTTAAAGAAAATGCTGTTCAAAGAGAATGTTTGCGAACATTTCGTAAATGTATATTTGCTAAAATTAAATGTAGCCTCATTCATAAATTTTATTGACATTCTTGTACTTAATTGATGCCCTCTAGTAAATACATGCAAACCGATATTATATTATAATTTTTTGTACCATAAATCGTGCATTTTTATATTAATATTTTAAAAAGTTATTTAAGATTCAAATGAATTTAAAAGAAATAATCTACAGTTAGCCTATGGATTATTACTTACAGAACACCCTATAGGTATTTTATTGTGAAGCAGACAGCGAAAAAAATGCCGTGTTCTGAAATTCGTTCATATTAGACCTAAATGTATTTCTAGATGATATGAACGTGGACAGACATTTTTTTGTATGGGATATAATTGCCAAGTTATGGGCTTCTAAAAATTGGTGTTTTTAATGAAAGAATTTTTTGGAAGCTGTTTTCCGAATTAAACAAATTTGCAAAAATATATTAATATTTTAATTTTTTTTATCAGATTCCTGTGCAAAAGCGAAAGTAAACATTTTAAATCATAACTTGAATAACTTCGACCATTTTATTTTTAATTATTTTAATTACAAAATAAAGCTAAAAATATATTAATTTTTAACCGACTTCAAAAAAGATGGAGGGTATCAATTCGACTGTATTTTGTGTACGTTTGTTACCCCAGAACTTTCGACTGGGTGAACCGATTTTGATGATTTTTTTTATTTGAAAGCTGGTGCTTCCCGTGTGGTCCCATTTTAATTTGGTCCGGTTCTGACAATGGCATGCATGAGAAAACCATATAAGTCTTTGAAATCGGTTATTTACATTTTTGCGTACGGATTATATTGACAAAAGTTGCTAAATTGGTTTTAATTGACTTATTTTTACAGAAGCCATGTTGTTTTCTACTTAAGTTACACCAAAAAAGTTTTAAAATGGGTTCTACGTTTAAGACATTCATGAATTAAAGTTCATACGTGTCGCACTAAGCGTTGTACCTGACGCTTGTTAGGTAGGTTGGTTGGCGCGAAAATGCATTGAAACCTTAATATTAATATGTATTGTACTAACCTATTTAAGCTTATCAAGGATCTACCATGATATTTAATTATTAAAAATAAAATGTAAAATTTGGAACAAATATATAAGTAATATAATTTGGAACATACAGACGACAAGCGAGAAAAGCAAAGCATTAGTTCGGTTTCTTATCATCTCCGGATCCATTTAAAAAAGAAATTAATCAATTATGCTTGGTAAAAAAGATGTATTTCCCTTTAAGTAGATGTCGGGGAAAATAATGCATGTACAAAAAGAGCTTCTAAAGTGCAACATTGACGAACTTTATCAGTAGGTATTACTCCTTACTACTGCTTCTAACGTAATATTTTTGTTTAAAATTATACATTTTTTTTTAAATTTTTAATTAAATATGGTTAGACCCTTGATAAGTTTAAATAGGTTAGTGCGTTTTCGCGCCAACCAGCCGCCTAAGCTAGCGCCAGGTACCAAGCTAAGTGCGACACGTATGTACTTTGATTCATGTATCTCCTAATATAATGTAGATCCCATTTTAAAACTTTTTTGGTAAAATTGATATATTTTTAGCTTTTTTTGTAATTAAAATAATTAAAAAAAAATGTTCGAAGTTATTAAAACTATTATCCGGTTTTGTACAGGAAAAAAAATGAAATTTCGAATTTCGTTAAAAACTTCAATTTTTTAAAAGCCATCTTGGCAAAAAAATTGTGTGTTCAGTACATTTAGATCTAATATAAACGAATTTCGTAATCTGGCACTTTTTTCGCTGTCCGCTTCATATAAAATGCCCCATATGTTATGTAAAGTGGTGCAATTTTAATATATATTTGTGCAATTTTTGGAATGTCTGGACAAATAGTTGTAAAGTAGGAAAACGTAAAGGAGTTTCTGGATTTTTTTTAATTTATTTTGTGTGTTTGTAACTCGGTAGATGTTTTGGTTTTAACGTCGTAATAAAAATACTAAAAGTTTACATTATTCAGTGTTACGAGAAATGTGATTTTTTTTAAGTGTATACATAATTTCTTTTATTTATTGTTAATAACATTTTATTTGTCATTTTTATCCGTTTACCCAGTGAATAATTAAAAATAAGTAAAAATTTAGTGGAAATATTTTATAGAGAATTCAGAATCATCATCAAAATAGTTAGCGATAAAATGTTACGAGTATTTTCATTTTGCTAATAATTAAAATTATTAATACATAGTAATAAAAATCATCGAGCGGTCCACTTTAATCAAAACAAACTAAATCTATATTATAATATTTGCCAAAGAATGACATATTTTTTATACATTTATAGAGTATTATAGGATAATATTGAAAAATGTATTTGTGTACTTTCAAAACCTACTTAAATTTTATAAACTATGTATAGTTTTTCTTCTTAATAGTTTTCTTTTCTGGTTCATTATATTTTGGAAGTAGACTAATAGGTTTAAAGGAATATTTTAATACCTTATATAATAAATTGAAAAGGTATTAATCAAATGTGTCTTTATTCAAAACATTTTATCAAAATTTTTATTGTTATCTTTATGTAGTTTCAAACTATGAATAAAATTACAAAATACCTTGCTCAAAACAGATATTTGAAGATAAGTTGCCAAGTAAAACAAAAGTTTGTAAATAAAACTTACAAGTTAATTTCAACTTTAAAACTTAATTGCATTCCGATACAGTCTAATGAACAGGTAGAATTATTTGGAAAATAAAATATATGTATATGTTACGTTAAAACGAGAAAAAATATATTATTTTTATTACAAAAACTGATGCACGTCTAAAAGCGCGCGCTTAAAGGTTTGTTCCCACAACAGTCATGGGCTCTCTACACAATGGACCATGATGGAAAAATACAGGCGATCACGATTGTGTAGAGGGCATAATCGTCTGTAATGGCCCACTAAGTGAGTTCGACCATAATTGTGCACGTGGCCACACGATCGTCGATCACTCAGTTTATATTTGTTTATGAAAGGATGCGTGCTATTTGTCGTATACCATTTATACGTTTGTTGCCAACCTATGGATAATTTGTACAAGCAATTTTAAGTAACTTGTTCTATTTTAATGTATAGTTAACATCCATGTCGGACAGATGACGATTAACAATTGTAGGATACACGATTGTGTGGACAGCCCATCATGGTCGATTGTGTAAAGGAGCCATCAGATAGATAGAGTCCGGATTGTGGGCAGTATTTTTAGAACGTTCTTAACATTCATAGGCTTACATACCGAGAAGTATTAATTCATTTGACAATTAATGTTTTTAATTATCCTGTTAATTTACATAACTTATGATTAAAGTTATCAAATAATTATTAAATTTTTATTTAAAAGAAAATAGCAACAAATTTAAACATTAAATAAAAATTCTCCAAATAAAGTAAAAAAATAAAGAAAACCAAATAGTTAAATTTAAATGTTGTGGCCACTTTATCAGCCGTTTTTTATTTTAGTGGTCCCAATTGTCAAAATTAGTTAAATTATCCTGAATTTATCCGGCCCATGGGGATTCCACTGCAGGTCTATAAGATCTACTTTACATCGCTGTTCATTTCCAAATGTATAATAGGTTTTACAAACAAGCCCTTTTTAAAGATTTTTGTTTAATTACACATGTGCACATGCTAAGATAAACAAGTACACTTTTTTAAGGATTATTTTTGTATTTTTTTTTAGTTCTTACAACTATCCGGTTGATCATGGATATTTCGTGTTTTAACGTATTTACGCTGGCTAATATGCGAAACTAATAAACAATTGGGTTTTTTCTTAGGCGCTGGATAATTCGCGAATGAGTTAACTCCTCGTCTTAACCGTAACTGTTACAGTTTAGTGTAGGTATCCTTCTAAAAATATCTGCCGATTTTTTTTGGAGCATGAACTAGAAGGGTAAATAAAAATTTCGATAAAACTGTACAGAAAGTATCTAAATATTTTTAAACTTGTTTAACATCGTTTTTTAATAGTAACACTCACGGGGCTTTTAAGCTTGTATGTTTGTAAGTAAATTATGTGAAGTATTATTTAGTGATGTTTTTTAAAAGATACTTAATTTAAATTTGTAAATGTATTATTTACTTAATTTTGTGCAGTGTATTGTACGAAAATAAATACAATCTACATATTTAGTTAAAACTATTCTTCGCTTTGACAATTTTATTTGCTTCCTTTGGCAGCACTGTTAAAATTTTCTAATTGAAATCCACTGTATGGATAAATATAAATAGAACTCAATGCGAAAAACTTCATTAGCTAATAATTTATTGCTCAATTAGTTCTGTCTTTACCAAAGAAAAGATTTCTTAAATTTTTTTTTATTTTATAATCGAGACTGGCTTGATTGTGTGAGCATAGCAAGTTTGAATTAAAGGGTAATCGATATTTTAGGCACTTATTGATTTTTGCTACGAGGATAGTTCACGAATTGTTGTCCCTAACATAGCAGCAAACACATGAGAAGAATGAAACTAACTTTTTTTTTAACATAGTCACCTGCAACGTTTATACACTTGGTATATCGGTGTTAAAGTGTTTCAAACCCTTTTCAAAAAAATTCAAAACTTTCGAGTCTCCAGCCATTCATCTACCGCCGACATCACTTCGTTATCATCAGTTCACCAGTTCTTGATTACCTGGTACGAAGGGGCAGAGTCTTCCAATACTTCTACCTTATAAATTTCCTTTTTACAGAGGTACTTTATCGCACCTCTTATCTCAATTTTGTTCATTTTCATAAAATCACGCACACCTCGATGGAAAAAAATTACATACATTCATAAAATCACGCACCCTCGATGGAAAAAAATTACATACATACATATAGTCACGCCTTTTTCACTTAGGGGTAGGCAGAGACCACTTCCTTCCACTTGCTACGGTTCTTGCACACATCTTTTGCTTTCTCTACTTTCATCAGTGCTCTCATACATGCTCGTCGGTTGTTGGTACTCTTGACCTGGCCTTTCTTCAAAACAATGTTGATCTGATCGAGATATGTTCGCCGAGTTCGACCTCTACCGACTTGTCCATTCACACTCGCCTTAAAAATTTGTTGCTCAATCTTCCTTCATCCATCCTTTCTACGTGTCCAAACCATCTAAGCATTTCTTTATCTATCTTTGTAACCACATCTTATTTTACACCACAGCGTTCTCTTATCTCACTATTCTTTACTTTATTCAACCGAGTCACTCCGGCTATAATTCTCAGACTACTCATTTCCGCAGCATTAATCCTATTTTCATGCTTCTTCTGCCAAACCCAACATTCACTACCATACATAATTGTAGGAACCAACACACCTCTATGCACAGCCAGACGTACCTTTTTTGACACTTTCTGGCTGCTCATAAAGCTATGCAGTACCCCATTCATTTATTAATTAATATTTAACATATGAACTGATGCGCTGATGCTAATTGGCACATATTAATGTCATACAGCAAGCTTTTGCCTAACACTTTATTTGCATTTGTCATTCAACGCCAACTATATTAGGGACAACAATTCGTAAACTATCCTCCTATAATTTCTTTCTTTTTTCAATTCTGTTTTTCATATATTTCTTAAACCATGCTAAATTATGTATTTATGAATTTTTTTTTTTAATCACGATCACTAAAACTCATTTATCCAAAAAAAAAGTTAAAGCAGTTAATATTTCCCAAGTATCAGCAGAAAACCAAGTTTCAAATTTCTTCTACAATGGTAATAATTGTGGTATTCTTTCTATCACTATTTAATATGTTAACATGGCAACAATATATTTTACCATATTTGGTTCAGACCCTTTTAAAAATAAAAAAAATTTAATTAAGTTTCCATTTTTTTCAAGATGTTAAAAAAAATTTTTTGTTTATTTTATTTGATTTAAAAACAAATACTGTATTACTTGTAATTTTAACCTCGCAACCTAATATAATGGTAGACTTGAATTTTTAAAGAGACATGTCAACCGTGTCCATCATGTTCCCGAAGTCAGCAGATGTGCAGTGCCGATTCAAACCAAATAGGCAAAATCACAAATGAGTGTATCCGGTTTAAATGTGCAAATAATTAAAATATAACCGCTAAATGACATGTTTGCATAATTTTTATTACAAATTATTCCGTAATATTTCGACCATTACCATATGAAAATCATAAAATTTCAGGGACCATTTAAACATGCGGTTTGGAGATTCGATGCTGACGCCACAAGTGCTATTAATTGCGCATTTCATTGTTGCCGTTCTTAGTATTTCACGGGAATACCAAATAAATATAATTTCGAGTTTTCGAAAACAAAACTAGAAATCGACAAACATTTTGAAAGTACGAGTTCATATTGTAAGTTCCACATACAGTGTGTCCTAGATTCGCTTCTCTATACAGGGATCTCGGCTCCTATTATACCTACATTTACGATCGGTTAATTGGTTTTGGAAATATCGGCGAAAAACCGAAAACGTTTTTAGCCACTAAATCCGAAATGGTTACTTGACAGCTCTCAAAATATGACATTATTAGGACGCTTTTTCAAAACGAATACGATAGCTTGTGTGACATTTCTCAATCGTCTTTTGTTATTCTGAAATCCACCTCAGCTTTCATTTTTCTTATGACCGCCTTTTCGATTTTTGGAAAGAGTGTAAAATTTCCAGTCTAGTGATGTCTCACAAGTGCATAAAAGTATCATCGAAATATCACATTTCTTAAAGTTAGGTCCTAATTTTTCCTAAGGAGGACACGATTTATTTGTCAGAAGATTGGGTTTTTATTAGTTATCTACACATTCATCTAAGATGGCTCTGACTTTGACGTTAAATAATTCAAAAGTATCAAAGTTGTGTTTCAATTAGTAGTACTTTTCTCTTATTAAAATCACAAATCTGACACACAAATTGTCAAAACCTGTTGAAAATGTTAGCGCTGTACTTGCAGTCACGCAGAAACGCCGAAACAACTTGAAAGCGGTTATAATATTGTGTCACAAGAAAAGTTTGTTTGGATAATGCATGTGACATAACCCAACTTTATCCAACAAAATTGACTGCTCTGACGTCAGCACTAAAATGATGTATTCGGAACTGAATGTTGTAAAACTTCATAATTTCAAAACACGTTAATTGATAATAAAATATTCGTAAAAAATTATCGAATTAATAACTCGTTAATAGTATGTTCTTTAACGAGCGTATAATAATAGAAGCTATCATTATACGCGAGTAGAAGACTATACTTTCTCTACGACTATACGATAGTAAGAGTTTTAATACAATCTAAATATTATTTATAAAAATAAGATACTTCATTATTTCATATTGAATTTTAGATTTATTTGATGGAATGAAATATATTATACGTGAGTAGAATACCATACTTTCTCTACGACTATAACAAGATTTTTAATGCAGTCGCTACTTATTTTATATTTTGATCGTGACAGATCAAAGTTAAAACTAGGAAAACAGTCAATGATTCGCGGAAGCCAAGCTGTTACACGTCGAATGAAGCAACACCTTCTTGAGAAATTGGTTGGTAGATTTGCTATTTTGTCATTAGTCTAAACCTCTGTTCCCGTGGATCCTGAAAATTGTGAATCTGTGATTGGTGCAGTGCCGTTGAATACATGGTGTCTTGGAATCTTCTTTATTCATCAATTAATAACCAATATGTAATCAATGTAGAATACGATAGTCGTAGAGATACAAATATTTAAATGAACAAATTTTATCAAAATATGGTTTATGTCATCTTAGTATCAATTTTTATTTTCTATCTATACAACTTTTGCTTTCAATCCAAATATAATAATCTAAGCATACATACCATTGTTTGACCCTGTATTTTAGTGCAATGCATATTCTCACTATGTAATTATAGCAAACGATTATGTGCCTTTCGATTTAAAATATTTTTGACAATGCTGTATATGCTCCTTAACACCAAAACGTATTTTTTGGATTACAATAAACATTATTCCAACCGATAACCAGTATTTAATTGGTCCCCCTCTTCAAAAAAGATAATCGCTATCGCTGATATTACCGTAGTTTGTATTTCACTTCGGTACCATGAAGAACTAGTTCCATAATTTACAGTCAATTTTTAGTGTTCTTGTTTGTTTTTTAAAGATTAAATATTTAAAATGCGTTACAGTTTAAGTTATATATTCAGTGGTCTTGCTACTACAACAGTTTTGATTTTTTGTAAGTATATTTTTAGAAAAGTATTTAAAATAGGTGTGTTTGGAAAAGCATGTGACCTAACCTGATGTCTATTCTTTAGCACTGTACTATTGTCTTACTGGAAAGGGTGAACAAGTTAGTTTAGCATGGTAAGTTTTTAGAATTTCTTAAATTTTTTTACCTATAATAAAGGTGTATTGTAATAAAGTATTCTTGTAAATCATTTTTAAACATATTTATAATACAATCCTGAGGTATGTAGGTTAAATTATTATTTAATTTTCAAGTTTAAAAAATGTATACAGGGCACTATATATTTTGCTTCCTATTTGAACATCAAAATGAATAAAGTAATATGATCATTTTGACTTGATTTATACAAAAAGCTGTATTATCACATGACTAACTGTCAAACATAAGAAACACCATGGGATTATTCATACTTAACTAAGTAGCTTTAGATTTACATATATTCTATCTAATTAAATTAGGAGTGCCTTTTATTCTACATACACATATACATAGTAACATGTGATTGCTTTAATGGCTGAGGATAATTTATTACATAAATTGGAGTTGATTTTTATTTAATTTGCTTTAATTTTATAAATATACATTCATTTACTGCATGTTTTCTCAATCAAACTAAAATAAAACAAGCATAAAGAACTTTTTAAAAATTAAATTCTTTATGCTTTTTACAAAAATTGTAAGAATTGTTTAAAACTCTGACAATTTGGAAATTTAAAGCTTTTATTTTCAATATAACATACTTATTGGAACTTTTCATATTTAAGCATATACATATGCTATTTTTTCCATGCAGCATGAACATTTCTAAAACATTTCTCAGAATTTTTTCATTAGCATCTTTAAATTACAAATTAAGCAGTTTAATTTTTTTGAATAACAAAAGAATGTTTCATTAGGTTCCTAACCAATGTATCTCCCCATATGTGGGCAGCTTTAGGAATAGGGTTCTCTGTAGCCTTATCTGTTGTAGGAGCTGCTGCGTAAGTTTTATTATATATTCTACATAATGTTGATATATCATCTATACAGTTTACTAACAGAACTAACAAACATAATAATAGTGTTTAGCAAAGATCATTCATTTTGTAATAAAATAAAATTTTCACAGCAAAATAATTACATTCTAGAAATTTATCAATAAGGATATTTAATAATAACTTTGATAATAACAAATTAAGTTGGTTTTACTCTAGAAGGTTATTTCACCCATGAACTGACATGATTTTAAATGAAATGTTTAAATTTGATATTTTCAGAGGAATACATACAACAGGAGTGAGTATAGTAGGAGCTGGTGTCAAAGCACCTAGAATCAAAACCAAGAACTTAATTTCTATCATTTTTTGTGAAGCCGTTGCTATTTATGGACTGATTATGGCCATAGTATTATGTTCAAATTGGAAGGTAAGTTGTATAAAAATTAAATCATACCCTAAATTTATCAGACCTTTTTTTTACTTAATTTTTTTAAATTTAAAATTCTGCAAATACAACTTGTATTCTCTTTTCCTAAATTTAATTAGTTTACAAAATATTGTGAATTATAATTTAAATTGTGCTTTAATAATAATTTACACAGTGAAATATTAATTGTAACATGACCATTAAAATAATTTGTTGTCCAGAAGAATATTTTACCAAATAATTAAAATTTAATTTTATAAAACGTTGTAGGACTTTGATGTTGATGACTTCAATACGGATAAAAAAATTTTTGCACACAATCACTATGGGGCACATGTTATTTTTGGATCAGGTTTAACTGTTGGATTTGTAAATCTACTTTGTGGATTTTGTGTTGGTGTAGTTGGATCTGGTGCAGCCATATCTGATGCTGCTAATTCCTCTCTTTTTGTTAAAATCCTAATCATCGAAATTTTTGGAAGTGCTATTGGATTGTTTGGCTTAATTGTTGGAGTTTATTTGGTATGTATTCTTGTCAAATATGAAATAATTTTTATTCATACATATAAGTAATAACATTAAAAGTAACAAGTTTTTAGTAACATTTAATAATTATATGAATAGAAGTGATTTATTTAGATAAAATACATCTTAGTTTGGATTAGGTTTTTAAAAATGTCCAAACATTTTTCGGTAAATTACTATTTGTTTGTATAAAATGTTAATGCACCATTAATTTGAATTTGGATATATTTATTTCAGACTTCAAGGGGATCTATGGGTTAAATTGTTGCAAGTTATCTGGAACATATTAGATATTTTGTAAATACATGTAATTTATTAAAAAATATAAGTAGCAGTGTACTGTAATAACTAAATACCTTAGTAATTAGTAAGTACTTAGTATTGCGCCTCTCCAATTTAAAAAAATGAGAAAATAATTTGTAACTTGTTAATAGGTCTCTGCACTGTTGTATTAAGAAAAAAACCTGTGTTTTTTCTTCTAATATGGCAAATAAAATTAAAAGTTATGTAATTGATAGTATTAAACAATGTTCTTTTATTATATTGTTTGTCATTAGTAATACATTTAAGTTTACAGTATACATTCGTATTTTTTGACACATTTCTGCTTTAACGATTTCAACACTGAGAATATATGTCCCAGCAAATGTTTAAAAACTTCTGTATCGTGATCTGTCGCTTCAAATTGTATTGGAATGGGATTATTTCGTAGTTTTCGGTTTAGATTACCGCCGCATCGCATGAGAACACGTACAGGAGGTTAGTGAATCATTAACAAAATTTATTGCAGTTTACTGGTATTTCTACAGATTTTTTTATTAATTGATGTTAAAATGTACAGGTAATTTGTTTAAAACTTTCATATTACATATAATAAGTATATTTTGCATTTTTTTGTCAAACAAATACATTTTGGGACATATTCGTCCCTGCAGTTCTAACGTGTGGGATTTATTTATCCCTGCAATACTTATCTTTAACTTTGTTTTTAGAATGAATCCGAACCGTTCATAGTCTCAAAAAGATTTACTTGAAATAATTGATAACTTGAGTGAGTCAGATGATGAAGTAGATCTCTATTATGATAGTGATCATAGTAGCGATGAAAATTACGAATGTTCAGATGAAAATATGGCTGAAAGTGACGATTGTTGGATAATGAAATATCGGAGTCTGAGGATTCCGACGATAAAATAAGACATGATTAAGTCAATACTGAAAAAATCGGGCCTGTTAATGCAAAACAAAACCCCGTTGCAAAATGTCTTTGGGTAGTAATTTAGAAAAAATGTTATCTAAACAAAGCATACCGGAAGAACCAACTGTTACTACTGCAAAGTTGACGAGAGGTTCCACAGAACTTGATTGTTTTTATCAGCTATTCCCAAAAAGTATTGATGCAAATTTTTTATTACACTAATATGCGTCTTAGCTTATTGGAGATATCAAAGAAAAAGGAAGTCCAAAAAACGTCAGTAGGGAAAATAAAGATATTATTAGGTTGTATGTTGATTATGTCATGTAATTGTGTTCCATTTATGCATATGGACTGGTCTCGAAATAAATCACTTAAAAATGCAGCAATAACTGAAGCTATTTCTAGGAAAAGATATTTATTGCTCATGTCAAAACTGTACTTCAATATTCCTGAAAAACCTGGAAACGCATAAAAAATTTATTATATAGAGGAAGTTGTATCTTGGCTGAAGTACACATTTCAAAAAACCAGAACTGACAGCCTTTCCAGGCCATAGATGAATCTATGACCAAATTCAAAGGAATATCCACACTAAAACAACATGTTCCATTGAAGCCGATCAAAAGAGGAATCAAGTTGTGGACCAGGTGTGATTCAAAGACAGGGTATGTTTACGATACCAATATTTACTGTGGAAAAGAAAGTGAGATGATTGATTCTTCTAATAGTACCCTAGGCGAACGAGTTGTTAAGAAACTGGCAGCGACTATTACAAATTCCAAAGTGGTCTTATGTTTTGATCGTTTTTTCACCTCAACCATTTTGTTAGATACTATACAATATGCAGCATTGGGGACATTTATATCCAGTCGTAAAAATATTCCAAAATTACAGGCTAAGCTGGTTAAAAGAGGAGAAAGTGAATTGGTTGGATGTGCTGAGGTTATACTAGGAATTAAATGTAAGGACATCAAAGATGTCCTACTCATGAGTAATTGTCATACATCTACAATAAAAACAACAAACCGCAAAATGATAAATGGAATTACTAAAGAAATAGAGTGCCCAACAGCTATTATCTTTTACAATAAATATATAGGCGGAGTAGATCAAGCGTACAAGATGGCTACAGTGTATGGACCGGAAAAGTACCAAGTGGTAGAAAAAGGTATTTTACAGACTTTTCATGACTGCCATGCCATACATAACGCTCTTGTCATTTATTCATAAAAAAGTGCCGTACATTGATTTTGTTATAAACGTTGCTGAAAATCTCGTTAGCAAATAAAGATCTGAAACTTTATAAAAATGGTTCAGAAGACAAGGCAGAGTTTTAAAGAAAGTAAAATATTGTGAAAATATTAGAGATCATTTTTCTGTTAAAAAAGGTGGCCGAGGTAGATGTGTTTGATGCAAATCCAAAAAAATTAAAAAAAGAACAAAGCTCATGTGCACGAAATGTCTTATTATGTATTAGTTGTTTTATACCTTACCATACATAAATTTGTAAAATAAATGCTTTTGAAATACATTTATAACTACCTTTATTTATGTTTTATAATATGAGGACATATATGTCCCACCATTTGACATTGCTGGGATATATAAATCGCAAGTGTTTTTTTTTCAAAAACGACATAGTAAAGTTTTAAAGTTATTCACACATACTTATAATACCTTTAACAACTAATTTTCATTATCAAAACGTATACCAGCCGAATAGCCAAAAGTCGTATTGAAATGGTTAAACTTTTTTAAAAAAAAATATATTGTAGTTACAGAATTCTGCTGGTTTATATGAAGGTAAACCGCTAAACTCGATCTACTCATAAACATAATTGTATATTCAATAGGTTTTTGAATCTGAATATTCTTAGTAAAATTGTATTACATGCAGTTTTTCAGAACTTTTATTTATTGCAAGTTAAATGAAATAACTTTTCCATAGATTTGATTATATGAAACGTTGATAGTAGGTTGTAAGCACTGGTGGCTTAAAAAATATAATGTAGAATTATTATGCAATTAGAGAATCGCAGTAAAATTACAAACGACTTAACTTTGGAAGATTTTCTTGGTGAATCTGGAAGCTACACAATCGATCGTATTGCTTGTAGATTTTGGGAGGAGTCGTGAAAGCTAGGAAGCCTCTCAAGCACCTCTAAAAAGTTTATCAGTTTCCTGGGAGCTAAGTTCCTGACATCGGAGGACTTTAAAAAGACCCCTTCCAGGAACTTGAGCCTCTTGCAGAAAAGTGCTGGGCTTTCGCAAAGCAAAAACCCTGCAGTTTCAGAGAAGTTCTCGCAGTAGCGGCAACTATCACTCTCTGTTTTTTTTCTGTTTTCTTTTTCAGGTGATCTACGAGTAGTTTGAATCCTGTTCCTTGTGAAACGATAAGCCGATCAAATAACTGAGTTTGGGAAACTAGTGTCTTATCACAGTGATAAGGATGCACAAGAAACAAGTGGATATTAATTTTTAACCAAATCCAATCCAGGAGCGCCGCACCGATTTATTTTATAAAATAAAAAGGGTGGCGCGAACATAGGTTAACATTTGTGTTCTTTTGAAAATTTCTTCCACGTAAATAAATAATATAAACTGTGTTCATTTAAAATGGACCCACCCTTAATATTTCAGAATTGCGACATATTAGAATGAAATGCCAAAACACGTCAACTTTTAACTTGAGGGGGGCGGAGAGAAAAATACTCACGTGCTGGTCCGATATACCAGGGTTGACTCACTCGAAGGCGTTCTTACCTAAACCCTCGAGAAACACAACTAAGTAGATCCTAGAATGGAGCAGGAATGACCTGCGAATTTTAATGGGACTGCTTACAGGACACTGTCGTCTAAGATACCACCTCGGAAGGATAGGTCTGAATCAACAAACGGATTGTCGGTTTTGCTGCGTGAAAGACGAAACTGCTGAACATATACTATGTTTATGCCCCGGCCTGGGAAGAATAAGGTTCAACATATTTGGCTACACCAACCTAGAACCTACCGATTTCAAGAAAATCTTACCCCATACAATCATGAACTTCGTGAGGGCTGGATTGTGCGGTGAACTGTAACCTCTAGGGGTGAGCCACAGTAGACCTACTAAAGGTCGCAGTGGAGGGGCGACCTACGCCCCACTCACATGATACCTAACCTAATCTAACAGTATCAAAGGCTTCAAATACACAATGAAAATATGCCTTCTCAAACAGAAGTTTTACTCAGTGGATGAATCCCTAAGCACCGAGCATACATCTCTGACCTGCCCTCTGCCATATTAGTAATCTTTTATAATCTTTAATTATTTTTAATATTCTATTAGAATGATTTTATGTTATGCATATCTTATAATTTTTATCGATTCTTTTATCTACAGAAGTCTACCATATGTAACTAGTTGCTGCTGATTTGTTAAAAATATACTTAATGTATGTAACGTATTGTATAAACTATTCCATTCTATTTTATTATAAAGTATTAAAAACACTTTTAATAAAATGCAACGTTGTGTAAAAGTTACGAGTCAATCCATTGTTAGAACTGCACTATGATTGGCTACGTCGATGCAATAACATTAACAGCTAGCCAGAACCAATCAGAGCGTGGTTCTATATAACGGTTCTAGCTGATGGTTAGATAGAACCACACTATGATTGGCTACGTCAATGCAATAATACGACTGTTCGGCACAGCTAATCAAAGCGCGGTTCTATTTGACCGTCATGTCAGCGACACAGTATACACTTCTCTAATCACAGTTCATTGGACAAAAAAGAACATTTTTACATCTTAACTTATTTGCGGTGTTTTTTTGGCACTTTTTTCAGATGAATTTTTTTAAACGTTCAACTTATGTCGGGCATATGGTACGTTCGTATCAATCAAGAAGAGATAAAAGTTAAGGAGGCTTATCTCCATCCCGTAAATATTAACTAATTAAAGTAAGTAGGTATTACCAGTTTTATTACGAGTAAAATACAATAATGGTACATGGAAAACCTACTGATCCAAAAGTGCGAGAAATTATTATTCATCAGTACCATAAAGGGAAAACAAATGTGCTAGTGGGGCAGTAGTGCTGCTTCTATACTTTCATCCGTACCTTCGAGAGAACAGAAGTGGAGAAAAACAAGGATTGCCATTTATTTATTGAGAATTTATGTAGAATTCACTAAATCGAGAAAGTGTTTTATTTAATTTTTTTTCCCATTACTTGTATAAGGAACAGCTCTATTTTTTATCTACTAGTTTTGAAATCCATCATATCATCACTTACGAGTATATTTGATTTGATGCCATTTCTGTTGTTTTATTTTACTTTTTCATTGATTGCGTGTATTAAAAATGTATTTTAAAATATTTAAATAAATTTTATTCACTACGATGTTTGTCCCACTCTAATTTGGCTTCCATTATTCTATCCCTACCTTCGAGAGAACTCAAGCGGAGAAGAGCAAGAGCGGTTGCCATTTATTAATTGAGAATTTATGTAGAATTCACTAAATCGGGATATCTGTATTTTATTTAATTGTTTTCTCATCACTTGTGCAAGGAGTTTAATTTTTTATCTATTAGCTGAAAAGATTGATGTTTCACAACATTTTTAGTTTTGAAATCAATCCTATCATAACCATATTTGATTTGATGCATTTTTAGTTGTTTTAATTTTTTTTATTGACTGTTATTTTTACTGCGTATTTTAAAATTTATTTGTTTTAATCAAACTGTCTGTAATGTTAAAATTTTTAGATACATAATATATATATATATATATATATATAATATATCGGTGTAAACATCAAAAGTTAAAAATTATAAAGATTTAACTTCACTTAAAAATGTAAACAATAACCAACACAATAAATTTTTAACTCTTTCAGAAAGACAATAAAGTTCCGAATATAACTATATTTTTATTCCTAATAAAATAAAAGATTAAATTGTTGTAACAGTTGACAATAATTAAAAAAACGCAAACTAATAATCACTTTCTACAAGTTTGTTGCTTAAAAATATTGTGCTTGATATTTAATCTAAGAACTATGAAGACGGGAAAACATCTAGCATCATCGAAATTCTGGTGAATGACTGTCGATGTCTTTTTTGTTTGGCTAATATTAACAAAATTACACTACAGGGAAAATTAAATTGGTAAAAAATGTTAATTGCTACTTTCTTTTTTAGTTATTTCCTGGTAACGGGCGTACATCATCTTTTTCACGCAGTCTTTATAGCTTTCACCTGCAAAAGCTGTATATCCTGGCAATTTATTTCCTAATCCGACTGTACTGCTATGCTGCTCGGCCTTTAAAAATGATTAATTATCAAATACTACGGAAGAAAAAAACAAGAAAATGAATGTGTACCTGTATAATAGTAGTTCTTCCTTGATTTTGTTTACCGAGTCCCTGGCCTTCACTCCATCCCATTTTCTGCAACAATCTATTTCCAACGTTCTCAGCCCCAATTGGTTCCGTGACAGAAGCAGACGATACTGGAATTTCCATGTCTCGAGCTTTTAGATATTTCTCCTTTAGTTTACTCGATTTCAGAGTGTCTGGATCGTCATATTTCATTCTCCTCTCTTTTGCTCTATCGCGGTACACTATTTTATCGTTGGCTTTTTTGCTTTTTTTCTTGCTACGTACTTCCAGATTTTGTTTGTGCAACGTTGAAAGCTTCGCATGCTTAGTTAGAGCTTCGTCAGAGCCTAACTGTCGCTTGCACAAGTTACATATTAGTTTGCTGTAGTCTAAAACCTCCTCTTCTTCGTAGCCTGAAATAAGTAACTCTCGTAAAATTTACGCAAAGGTCAATTGAACGTCGTATTATCGTTAATTAAAATTGTTAAATTGAAAAACTTACCTAAAGATTCACTTTCTCTCCCGTAAGAGGCTACGAGCGATACAGAAGCAGCAGCAGAAGTACTAGGTTCTTCGACGTCTTGCTGAAAAAGTTGAACCGAAGTAGTATTAGCAGTGGGTGTTAAAGCTTTCTTTTCCAACACGGAAAATCCAATATCAGCCGACGCACTACTCGAATTACAATAATAATCGGAAGCAGCCTTAGAATTAGAATTTTCTCTTTTTTGATTAAGCGTTTTGGCCCATCTTTCCATATCTTTGGCTATCTTCTTCGCTACCTTGACCTTATCTTGCTTTTCTGTTTTCTGTTTTTTGCTGTCGACTTCTTGACAACTGTACAAATCGGCAGCGTCCTGTGTTATTTGCGATGTCGGATCGTATAACGGAGCTAGACTATAAGTTAGCTTATCGTGATCCCAATACAGCCATTTTTGAATATGCGAGTTCCAGTAGTACGTGGAATTAGGATCATAGTACAGTCCCGTTATCGAGCAGTATTGATATCCCGTAGCTTTGTCGTACACGTACCGAGAAATATCAGGCACAGCTAAAAAAATATTTATATTTTTATAACAGTATTGACCTCCACCCTGAATTTTTTTAGAGTAAGGATATCAGCAAGAATTATTTAAAATAAACCACAACTATTTGAGTTACTTATACCAAAAAAGTATTAATGCAAACAAAAATGGTAGAATTCCAAATTAATGAGAGAGATTAAAGTTTATCAAAAAACCAATGCTAACATTCACATGATATCTACTAGGCCAGAAAAGGAGTATTAAATGGAATTGGCAGAAATATGTTTGTGCAAGCTGTCATGAATAGAAAGGAAACAACAGGTCGGTAATGATGGAGAATTCATGCAAACTCAAACTTTAATTGAAAACATTGTTCAACTTGCGAATGGAATGGAAGATAGTTTTGAAGAAATAGAATCAAGTGACATTCAAGAGTTGCTTGAATCGCAAGATAAGATAACCTAAGTTAGGTATCATGTGAGTGGGGCGTGGTCGTCCCTCCACCGCGACCCTTAGTAGGTCTATTGTGGCTCATCGCAAGATAAAGATCTTATTAAAACCGATTTGGAGGAGATATAAAATTTACATTTTATTGAAGAGGAAGTTTCTACGACCACTGAAAGGGCAACATTTAACTTAAAAACCTTAGTGAAGGTATGGAAAATGATCTTTGTGATTTCTTCATAAAAATTGATCTTTCTAGGAAACAAAATCTTGTTATTTAAAGACAAATTGTTAATGTCACTGCTGAATATCAATCCGAATTGAAAGACCTTTTAGAAGGCGAGAAAAAAAAAAATAACTAAATTCTTTTAAGCATTTACTAAGCCTGATAATAATTAATACATATTGTTTAAGAATCTCTCAATAAATTGCTTTTATTTTACTACTCTGGACAAAAAGTAATACATACGGAATACGGAACGTATTACCCACAACTAAAGGGCTTTGACTGTACACATAACTTGTCATTACAAGAACTTGTTAAGACCAAAGTTACTTTTTAAGGATCAGAGAAGAAAAACTAAGAGCTGCCAGATACACGACAAATACATTTAAAAATGTCGCAGTGCGACGCACAGTAGTTGCAATACTTAGAATAATTATTCCTATTATTTTGAGTTTTTGGACTTTACTTTTTGAAATACATAATTGGGTGCATTATGGTGCACAAATTTTAAAAATAATTTTTTAATTTTTTTTGAAACTAAGACGAAGCTATCAAAAAATTTATTTTTCCTTGCTTTTTTAAAATCTCGAGATGAATATTCAGAAATATACCTCTTTAAAATATCTAATTAATATATTATTTACGCCAACACAAATAAAATCCTCCCTAATTTTTCACATAATCGGAGTTGATATCGACATATACGTGTTAGTAACCGTTTAATATTATTTTATTGTCAGGAAGCACTTGTCTAAAATAAGAGTATTCGCTTAATCAACAACCAGGGCTTAATAAAAAATATTTCTTCGTTGGCTCACTGTAAAGCGGTGGCAGACATTTCCATATTTATAAATATATCCGTGAACTCTCTTCCACAGTTCTTTCTCTGGTTGTGTCAATAAGGATTGTAGGAGACTCTACCCATATGCACTCTTACCTTGAGCAGCAGCTCAAAACATGACTTTTCATTCAAAACATTTGTTTGACAGCTAGAAAAATTTATACTTACGGTATTTCTTGGAGTTAGTACCATTGGGAATCAGCTGAGCATCATAATAAGTAGAAGTGACCTTATTGGCATTTAGCTGCTGTATAGCTGATTGAGCTACAGCAGCTGCGGCGTTAGCAGCATCCATTTGATTTTCCTGGAGGGTTATAGAATTTCCAGCACTGATTTGTTGAGTAAAAAAGTTTCGGTAATACTCAATGTATTGCATATATTCTTGAGGTGATTTGGCATATCGTCTTGCCGCATATTCTGATAAACTATCGACATTCGTCATTGAGTAAGTATTAGGAACAGCAACGTTAGGAAAAGCTTCATGATCCGCTTGCGAGTATGCTTTTTTGTTGTCTCCCATGTTATATTTACAATATGATAATATCACTGGAAAAAATGTTTACTGTCAACTATTGATTAAATTAAAGAACGTTAACTATGAATTCGTTTGTAAAAGATAACACCATTTCATTACCAAACGCGTGTAAACTCCTGTACGCAAATAAATTAAAGCACAAAAATCATAAAAAGTATAGATTTTAAAACTGGTACAGAGTTTACATAAACAATTAAAGCAAATAATAGTAAATTATGTATCGTTTCATAAGATATTTTTTAGTATAAATGCATCAAAACTTTAGGTTCATTACAATACTTTTGGTGCATTTTATCGAGTGGATAGGTTCATGGCAGTTAACACTTTATTTAATTATTTAACGTCATTGTTACTACGTACGTTTTAAAAATGTCGACGGAAATTGAAAAATTACTGCTGAAGTCAAGTTGAATTTAATTCCTGTGAAATCCAGGCATTTACATTACAAAAAACATGACAAAATGTTATTAAGGATGGATCAAAAGCAGCCTCAAAATATCGACGAATCGGTAATGTATATGTTTGTTGAAAATGTCCAGAATGTATAAATCTTCGTCACTTTGATGTAGTCATGTAATTAATATATATTTAAAATGATTTTTCCGTTTTAGTTGTTTTAAGGCAAATTTACAATTATCATGCACGATTTGATTAATTTGACAATTCATAATAAAATTTGACATTTATTGAAGCATTAACCTAGCTACTTTTATATGCACAGCTTGCTATAAAAATCCGATTTTGCTCATCTTTGCATTTATTATGGATGGTTATGTAAAAAATTATAAATGAAAAACCAAATTAATGCACATACCAAAATGAATAACAAAAATGAACGCACGAACACAAAATAAAAATTCATGACAACTTTCAGAATTATTTAGTATAAACAATAAGTAACTTTTGATATATAAAAGATACTTATTAAAATAAAGCTTATTCGAAGGAAAAACAGAACCTATTGATTGATTTAACTGAACGCAAAAGCATAAAAATATATAAACATTCAAAACGTAATTTTATAGTGTATGTATATTTCAATAATTCATGTGCACTACTCTTTTAAAAATGTGTTTGGGAAGGGAATTGCTAAAAAAATATTTTGTGATTCTAAATTAATTCAAGCAAATAACTGGACATTGACAAATAACGATTGATATAAAAATATATTTGACTCACCAATCTTTCCATCAATTGTGAGTGGTGTTTTAAGATTATTAAGAGCGCCGAATACTGCTAAGGCATCTAGCACTTTCTGTTCCCAAATAACATAGTCCTCTGGAAGTGGAAGTTAGTGGATCTCTTATTATACACACGGCTGATATACTTTTCACTAATTCTGGTATACAAGTACTGAGCACTGACATCACGGAATCCTCAGTTGTTAAAGCATCCAAATTTCTCATCATAATTGCTTAAATAAATAAACAAATATTTTTATAAATTTTATTAAAAAAACTTATTAATTTCATTATATGATATATGAGAACAGTCAACAAGGTTTGATTCTATTTATAATGTTAAACAAATTATATTTTTTTAACATAATTGAAACTTCCAATGAAAAAATTTTCATTTTTAATTCATACATATTGTACTGTAATCTGGACTTCAAAAGTGATTACAAAATAATAAAACTGGAACAAATTGTTTGAAAGTTTAACTAATTTTACAAAATCTATTCTCAAATAGCTTGTAAAAAACTGGAAAAAATATGGCTGTGCAATTGGTATGTGAATCATTCCAAATTTATTGTTGAAGAAAAATTGAACAAACAATATATGAAACTTACTATTTGCAGCATAATTACAAATTTCATCGCTTCCACTGCGTTCCTACCTAAACCCTCGAGAAAAAGAACTAAGCATATCCTAGAGTGGAGCAGGAATGACCTGAGAATTCTAATGGGGCTGCTTACAGGACACTGTCGTCTAAGATACCTCCTCGGAAGGATAGGTCTGAATCAACAAACGGACTGTCGGTTTTGCTGCGTGGAAGACAAAACTGCTGAACATATACTATGTTCATGCCCCGGCCTGGGAAGAATAAGGTTAAACGTATTTGGTTTTACCAACCTAGAACCTACCGATTTCACGAAAATCTCACCACTTCGTGAGAAGGGCTGGATTGTGCGGTGAACTGTAACCTCTAGAGGTGAGTCACAATACACCTACTAAAGGTCGCAGTGGAGGGGCGACCTACGCCCCACTTACATGATACCTAACCTAACCTAACCTATACAAAACCAATCAGATGAAGCTTTAAAAGGAAGGGGTTTGTTTGTTGGACCCATTTTTTTTGGTATGCTATATTGCATAATAGCACAATATTGCTCTTGCAGTATTAACACCCCCTGAAATGACACAAGCAATTAGTGAATGAACATCTGGGAAACACTTCCCCCTCTTCCTAAAGAGACCCTTTCGCTGCCTAGAAATGCGACAACCATTTAATCCTCATCAGTCGCTTTTTGCTTGGGCACAGATAATACACGGACTAAGCACTTCACAAGTTTTTACAATTTTTAGTGCACTTTTTGCAACAGAAAATCAATTTATATATACAAAATACTATTATTATTTACAGTCCTCTCATTTGAAGGTTAATACGGCATTTACAATAAATTTAATGTAATGGTTGGCAACCTAAATCATCACGTTCTGTTTCATTTTTAGACAGTTCTACTCGCTTTCAGGGTATCTTCTCCAACATTTATTTATTAATTGTTGCACCTTATCCATAATGTGCTCTCTTTCAATATATTCCTCTTTAATCTTCTGTACGCAAATATTTTGCCAGTTTTGAATTGTCATTTACTGAAATTTTCCTTCTGTTAGCTGCAGCACATCAGCTAGTTTGAGTGAGATATTACAGGCTGCTATTGCATTATTTACTAGTGCCCATATTTTTTAAATGGGGTTCAGCTCCGGATGGTATGGTGGTAAACGCAGTGTTAAAATATCATGTTTCGTTAGAAGCGTGTCAACAGTCGTAAACAGCTGCCATCAGGAATAATGGAAGACGTCGATCCCAGTCTTTCTGATGTTCTGCTACTACTTTGGACATATTTTCTTCCATAATCCGATTAAATCTGTTAGCTGCAGCACATCAGCTAGTTTGAGTGAGATATTACAGGCTGCTATTGCATTATTTACTAGTGCCCATATTTTTTAAATGGGGTTCAGCTCCGGATGGTATGGTGGTAAACGCAGTGTTAAAATATCATGTTCCGTTAGAAGCGTGTCAACAGTCGTAAACAGCTGCCATCAGGAATAATGGAAGACGTCGATCCCAGTCTTTCTGATGTTCTGCTACTACTTTGGACATATTTTCTTCCATAATCCGATTAAACCTTTAAACCATGCCGTCTGGAGCATCTGGCATGGAAATATCTATAGAGTAATGTCTGGTCTGCAACTCCTCTTCTATGTTCTAGTGGGTGAAAGGTATCTGTGAGAGTTGAGCTGTTTATCAACCGAATGGCCCCTTTCTGAATGGAATCCAGAAGACGAAGAGAATGCCTTGGTGCTGAACCCCATATGTGCGAGCAATACACCAGTAGGGGTCGGATTTGAGCCTTGTACGTCGTCAAGAGTTGATCAGGACTAACAAACTTTATAGCTTTCCACAGAAAACCTAGCCTCTGGCTTGCTGGCTTTGCGATGTTAGCAACATGTTCTCGCAGGTGAGTTTGATCGTGGTGGTATTCTTACTCTGCAATCTTTAATGAAATGTCCTGTTTTTCTACACTGGTAACAGATTCGTTTCCGCTGGTTGCCCATACCATTTATCATTGACTTGATTTCCTCCAAAAAAATTTCGAATGGCCCATTGGCTGCGTCGTTTTGATGGTCCTATCCTTCGATTGACACTGCTGGAATTTTCGGCCTCGAAGTATTAAAGACCGCCTCCACTTCCAAGGATCGCCCCAAAGCTTCACCACTTCTATTGAAGTTCGTCAGTCGAAGAGTCCTCTGGATCTCTGGATCCCTAAGTCCATCAATAAATAGCTGGACGGCTAGTTGCTCCCTAAAGTCTTGCGGTGCCTGTGGGTACGCTAATTGGATCAGCCTCCTGACATCTGCCTCGAACTCTTGCAGACTTTCGCCAGATTTCTGCACCCGAGTTTTTATTTGCGCCCGGTATAGCTGTTCTCTGTGTTGATCGCCATACCTTAACTCCAGTGTAGCCACTAGATCTCCATATTTGCTTTGTTGGTCCACAGAGATTGTCGGCAGCATTCCCAAAGCTTGTCCTCTCAAGGCCACAATGAGTGCAGTAACCTTCTCTTCATCGTTCCACCCATTAGACGAGGCCGCAGCTTCGAACTGTCTGCGATACATGGACATCGAAAGTTGGTGGTTTTACTGAAATTACCGATGTGACAACCTTGTCACGTCGATCATGAATTTTAAGCGAGGCGATCTGGCTTTGTTCTTCCTTTTTAATTATGTCAACTTCCCTCTTGAGGACAACGTTAATCTCATGCTTAATGTCTTTTACTTCATCTCGTACTGTGTCTACTTCTTTTCTTAACTTCCCGTCAATCTTCTTTTAATTCAACAATTTGTTCTTCTGTTTTTTGTAGTACTTGTTTTATAAGTTTCTTTTGTTTTCTCTTTCTTTCTTTTGTCCTTCTGTTTGCTTCTTTTGTTCTTCTAAAATTTTCTTGAGGTCTTCTTTTCTTTCCTCTTGTCGTCGTTTTTCTTCTTCCACTTGGCGGTTATCCTCTTCTAAATTTTCTTCTTGTCGTCGTTTTTCTAACTCCTCAAATTGATTTTTCATGAATTTTATAACGTCCTCCATGGCGTTTTATGACGTATTTCTTGTATTCACCATAAATTTTTGTCGCAAAAAATCCCAACTTTTGACACCAATGTTACAATATTTATTCCTTGGGTTCGGTGAATCTAAACACTCAGTACAATAACCAAACAATTTTTATTCTAATATTTTTACACAATAAATTTTACTTTACAAATCACTTAGATATTCACAACTGTATAACACTTTATAATTACTTCAAATACTTGAATACCGCCCGGTGCGGGCCGCACCCACCGCACCACCCTAACTACGCCACTGTACCTTGTTGATAGAAAACCTCACTTGTAGCTTGGAAAATCTCCCCAAATAATAAAGTCCAACTGACTACTTCAATAAAAGACTAATTAACATCTTTTAAACAATAAAATTAAATAAGTTAACTTAAAACGAAAACATAATTTGACTGTACTCTTAGTACCTATAACTTGAATCCGTATAGGCGCGCGCCAAGACGATATTCAACCATACGCTCCTAGAAATCGAATTCGTACATTTTTAAAACGGTTAATAGAAGACATTTAAAAGCAGCATGGAATAGACAAGTATGGCTCAATGGAGCACTCATCTCGTTTTTTAGGAAAAGGAGGATGTCCTCAACGGAGACGGATCCTCAAAATACAGAAAGTAACATTCAAAAATAAATGAACACTGTTTATCAGGTGAAAGAGATATTATGAATCATCTTCAGTTAAGAAATGAGGCATATCTAGACGCTTCGAGGGGCAAATATATAGTACCTTATAAGATTAATAGGTAAAGCAGAATTTAGAAATATAATAAACAATATAAATTGGTATGAACTTTTTAGCAGAATTTATATGTGACAAATTGAAATATGCAGTGGACGTAGCTTTTCCTCTTAAACAAATAAGAAACAAATATAGCAAAATAAACTGGTTCGATAGCAGGTTGGAAAAAATGAGAACTGAACTTGAAAATAAGAATAAAATTTGGATGGGTACAGGTAATCTATCTCTTAAAGTAGAGTATAATAAATTCAAAAGTCAATACAAAAAAGCGATCAAGGATGCAAAGTCAAAATCCTATAACGATTTAATATTATGAGTGACAACGTAAGTAAAACTATTTGGTCAATTATAAACAACTTCAACAATAAACAAAATTTTTTTACAAATAACAGTAAATTAACAGCAGATGATTTTAACGATTTTTCCGCTGATATAATCGATAAACTAATAATAAATATTCCACCCTCAAGTAATACAGAGTCAGGTTTATTAAAAATATCTGTGAAAGACTCAGTTTTCTTAAAACCAACAAATGAAACAGAAGTCTCAAACGTTATTTCTTGTTTAAAAAATTCTAAAAGTATGGACCCGTATAATATTAGTCCAGTGATATTCAAAATTGTGAACGATAAGATGTTTAGACCCTTAGTGCATTTAATAAATGTATGTTTCTCAAGTGGTGTGTTTCCAGACTTTCTGAAGATTTATAGAGCTACACCCATCCACAAAAAAGGAGATAAAAATGATTGTAATAATTATAGGTTCATTGCAATAACCCCGGTATTGTCAAAAGTTATCCAAATCGTGGTAATAGACAGGCTCACTGATTATCTTGAAGTAGGAAGACATATAAACGAAAGACAGTATATGGATTCAGACAGCTATACTCAACTACTCAAGCAGTAACGGACATTATACATACTATAGCAAAAAATAAAGACATAGGTATATTAACTAGGGCTGTGTTATTTGATTTAACAAAAGCGTTTGATAGTGTTTGCCACGACATGTTTCTAAACAAACTAGAAAAATACGGAATAAGAGGTTTAGCAATGAAATTGTTAAAATCCTTCCTAACTGGTAGAAGACATTATATTACTCATAATAACGTAACATCTAATATCCAACAAATTCATCATGGAGTTCCCCAAGGATCCCTGTTGGGTGCTCTGCTATTTATTTTATATATTAATGATTTGCCATTATATGTTGACATTGCGGACACATTTCTTTATGCCGACGATTCCTCATTCTTAGTCACATCAAGGAACCCTGGTACACTTGAAGAGAAAACAAAAGAAACACAAGCAAAACGCGAACAATATTTCAATGCGAATGTGTTATGTTTGAGGTATTGTATCAGGTCTACTCACTAAAAACTTCACCCCTATGTAGGTCTATGTATGGGGTGAGTGGTAGTTTAATACGAGCACTGAAATCATTTTACGAGGATTCCACTGCTTGTGTCAGGATAAACGGAGCTTGCACGGACTGGTTTAACATCGAAAAAGGTGTGAGACAGGGATGTGTGGCTTCGCCATGGCTGTTTAACTTATACATAGACAATTGTTTAAAAGATCTGAAAGAGAGTGCGTATGGATTAAAAATGAATGATTTGATCGTCAAATGCCTTCTTTACGCCGATGATCAAATCATATTAGCGTTATCTGAAGAGGAGTTGCAAGCGATGGTTAATGTTATGCATGATTCCCTAAAAATCAAAGGGATGAAAATAAATGTGAGCAAAACGAAAGTAATGGTTTTTGAAAGAGAAGAAAGCATGACAAACTGTGGGGTTTCGATTGAGGGAGAAAGAGTGGAACAAGTTAATGAATTTGTGTACTTGGGTTCAAAATTTACTAGAGATGGAAAGTATGACAGTGACATTGAGCGAAGGGTGATGACAGGAAAACAAATGAATGGGGCACTGCATAGCTTTATGAATAGCCAGAAAGTGTCAAAAAAGGCACGTCTGGCGGTGCATAGAGGTGTGTTGGTTCCTACACTTATGTATGGTAGTGAATGTTGGGTTTGGCAGAAGAAGCATGAAAATAGGATTAATGCTGCGGGGATGAGTAGTCTGAGAAGTATAGCCGGAGTGACTCGGTTGGATAAAGTTAAGAATAGTGAGATAAGAAAACGCTGTGGTGTAAAAGAAGATGTGGTCACAAAGATAGATAAAGAAATGCTTAGATGGTTTGGACACGTAGAAAGGATGGATGAAGGAAGATTGACGAAACAAATTTATAAGGCGAGTGTGAATGGGCAAATCGCTAGAGGTCGACCTCGGAGAACATATCTCGATCAGATCAACATTGTTTTGAAGAAAGGCCAGGTAAGAGTACCAACAACCGAAGAGCATGTATGAGAGCACTGATGAAAGTAGAGGAAGCAAAAGATGTGTGTACGAACCGTAGCAAGTGGAAGGAAGTGGTTTCTGCCTACCCCTATGGGAAAAAGGCGTGACTCTATGTATGTATGTATGTATGTATGTATGTATGTAGGTCCGTCTGGCTATTGCCTCCGGTGACACTTAGGCCTGTTGGCCGATTGTATCTTGCCTATGTGGTTTTATATCATTGTACCCAATCCAGTGTACTTCGTACCTTGTACAAATTGTACAAGTTCTGTACTGGGTGTGAACAATAAAGTTCTGGGTCACCGGATGGCTGCCCAAAAATTACGGTTCAGTGCCTCGCAGCAGCACAGCACTGTTTCCGGATCCTTGCCGCACAGTCTGTAGGTTAGGTCTCCATTATACAGTCCCATTTTGTTGAGGTGCTCCTTCACTGGGACTATAGTATACTTTCATTGAAAGCAAAAATAAACCATATGGAAATAAATATAATTGTTGCTTAGAGTTATATCATAGTTTTAAGTTTTCACTTCTGTCGGCAGTCCTCATGACTATTTGAACCTGCAGCACTATTTACAAATTTCAAATTTCTATCGCTGAAAATTCATCCTTGCCAAGTCCATCTCTTCAATCAGTTAACTACATTAGGTGTTAGACCAAACCTAATTTTTGATAGATTTTATATTTCAACCCCCTTTCGCTCATCAAAAGAAAAAGGAATAAACCTTCAAATTCAAAAATTAATTATTTTTTTATCAAATTAAATCAAGATTTTTGTACCGAATTTAAAATCCAGGACATTTATTTTATTTATTGCATTGTTAGCAATCAAAACATATACAGTTCTATAAAAGCTAATGCATGCTAATGCATCAGAGCATTTTGTATGTCTGTTGGCCAATTTCTTTTCAGTCTTCTTCCGTCTTGAGGTTCTAAAACTGTATGAAGTAACGTATTTTCATGGTTAACCAACCGTTCGTGGTGTTTCCTATTTATCTGGAAAACATTTCGCGCGTGCTTCTTTGTAATTGTCAAGCAGGGCTGTTCGGCAATCATCGTGTTTTATATTAGTTCCAATATCACTCCGTCAAATTTATCCACTTGGGATGTCTTTCAATAGTAATTAATTTCTACATTATTGAATTAAAAAGCTTAGCAGCATCCTGCGGCTCTCCAGAGTGGTGGGTGCTTTTACTGTAATGATTGCTGATTTGGTCATGTTTCTTTAATAAAAAAGTTTTAAATATGTTTCTCTGAGTAACAATAAATATTATGTGTAATTACAATGAGTTTTTACGTAATAAATAAAAAATTTGACCATAAGATTGTGTTTTATTAACGAGACTATCTATAAAATGAAAAGCTACTTAATGAATATGTTGTGGTCTGCGTAATTTAAATAAACTTGGTGTTGGTTTAACAAAAGCTTTAAAAGCGGTCAATCCATGTTTTTTTAACTTGTTTATTAATAAAATAAGTATGTATTTTATTATCCTTTGTATGTTCAACTCGGCACCTGAGTCAAAAAAATTTATAAAATCTTATTTTTGGTTGAAGGGTTTCTGTAACGTAGGAGGACGTATACGTAGGGACAACATATCAAAGTTATAAATAGAAAAATCAAGTTCGATTAACACACTTCAAGGAACATAACGCTCATTGGGGGAATAAAAAATCCCGGGTGCTATTCCAAGATGTTGATGTGTAAGGTAGGTACGTTTTTAAATTTTTTGAAGAAGTCCTTGAACGTCGTAGTCTCTGTTCCTCTTGAAATATATTATGTTCATCTCTCTCAAAAAATAGCAGTAGAGGGGCAGCTAAACATCCCCAACAAAATTGTAAGGTTACGCAAAAAACGATGTTGTCAAGTTTTCTTTGTATTTAGCCGAGATTTATCATCGCCATAGTACAGTAAATTTATTTAAATTCTATAATTCGAAAGAAATGTTTACGTAATTTTAACAATAAACCCAATAAGCTGCATTATTGCCACCATTGTACTTTTTGTAATTATTTTTAGTTTATCGAACACCCACTTTAAATACATACATCAGGTATCTACATTTGAAATCAGAAACACAATTATAAACAATTAAAAGGTAAATAAGTTAAATTCTTGTAAAAACTCATCAATTTTTAAAATATTTTTCGTCATCAGGTTTATTATTTTAACTAGTTTCAATACTATTCTATATAAGTTATTGGAATTTTATAAGAATTATGTAGATACGTATATATGTTACTTGGAAAACTTTAAAATTTAAAAAATGTGCAAAAAAATAATTCTGTTGCTTTAATTCTTAAAAAAAATTTTCATACGATGTTATTTACAACATTTTCTACCAGTCAAAAGCATCTTATGTGCATTAAAAAAATTACACCACTAGAACACATTTTCTTGATAACTAAATATTAATAATATTAAATAAAATCTTTGAAATAACTTTAAAAAAACTGCCAATAAGACACACCTATTCTTCTTACTGTCTACTTAAAATACAATATCCACAAAGTACCAGAAAATCATGAATTAATCTTTTATATTTTTAAATTATAAACGTGCCAAGAATAATAATTATCCTGTGCACTTTTGCAATTCTAACGGCTTTGTGAAGACATCTGGACAATATTCTTTTAAACAAGTTTAAAAAGATGCATAGGTACTAATAATACAATTTTCATTGTTGATAATGTCGTAAAATATACGAGTGTAAATCGGCAATTGATGTGAGTACCTTGACTATTGATACTTTTATATTATATATAATATATAAAAAAATAGATTTATAAATAAATAAAATCTTGTTAAAATATATTACTTTGACAATAGCGCTTAAAAATGTATTCTAGGGATATTTTCGCATGACTGAACAACGCGCAAGGTTGGCAATCGTTTTGTCATTGCTGTCAAATTGTACCAATCCAATTTTCCCTTCTAAAAATGTCATACCGAATAAAGACCCCGTAATAATGTGAAACTAAACCATTTTCCAGAAAATGGCAACACAAAAGCCTGGAGAATGGGCTAATACTTTAATTGCTAGGTTTGAGGAACAGGTTGGTGTTTAGAAATTCTTTTTACTTGCGATTTTTGTTGGCTTTTGTACTTGCCCACCTTTTAATCAATATTTACATGATACCCAATCATTCATTCATAAAAATGTTTAAACTGGATTTATTTTTGTTTTCAGTTACCTTGTCGAATTGGTCCTCAAACAACTCATTCAAGTATTAATGAAGAACAAAACAAGATCTGTATTATACAAATATCCAGATATCGCTTTGCACTTGTCTTGGATGGGTTTGTTAAAGTCCTCAAGAGAATACATGAATTGGTATGAAACTCACTTTTGCAGTGCTTTTATTAATTTCTTTTACTCATATTTTTACATTTATGTTTATTTTTTTCATTACAAGTTTATGCTAATTGACAAAAAAAAAATAATGTACTTACTCGACACCCAAATAAATTTAATTTACATATTAGTAAAAATAAAGTGTACTTTAAAATAAAAAAATATGTAGATAAAGTAGTTACAGCTGATGCTGTATATTGCTACTTTTTTTGGTATAATTGTAGATAAATATTTAAACATTGACTAAGTTCAAAATATTTTCTATTTATTTCAATTAGGTAAAAAAGGACCTTTTAATTTCAATAAAAGAACACAATTTCACTAAATATTCAATATTTAAGAATGGGTTTTATGCATTACCTATTATAAAATTAATGTATTATTTTTTATTAAAGACTACACAATATGATAATTTGTGTATTTAATTTCTAATTGCACCAATTTTATCAATAGTCCAGCTTATTATTACATTAAATGAATTTTACAAACTTTATTTTAAAGTTCATAATTAACATAAATATTAACCAAATTTTAAAATTAAAACTTATATAAAAGAACTATAGAATTGGAATATGAGGTTTTGTTTATTAATAATTGTGGTATTCAATTTGTTAATGAAGACACAACTATTAAGGTTTTAAAATATTTTGTTCTATTTTAACGAAGATAGTTGTATCCTTAAATTTTATTAAAAATCATACTGAGACTTAAGTGATAAATTAATGTAAGACTAGGTTTTATTTTGAACTTATAATTAAATGTTTAAGCAACTTTGTTTATCAAATTACTATATATTTCAGTACCAAACTGGCACTTGTAGTACATCCCGACAGCACGGTCCTGAATTAGAAAAAAATTATTACGATAGTTTAATAATTGTATTAGAGACATTAGAAAGATGTTTCAGTATCCAACCAAAAGACTCAATAACTTTAACCATGGAAGAAAATAACAATCTAAAATGTTTATTAAAAGAAATATGCACTTTCTTAGTGGCTAAAGGTTAGAAATTGTTACTAAATAAAAAATTATTTTTTCATTTGTTTATATTTTGTAGATATGCCCAGTGATAATCCAAATGTCCATGCAATAAGACAACTGGCAAGCAAAGTGTTATTTGCTTTGAGCGTAAATTTTTTTAATGCAGTTTTTAACAGAATTTCTTCCAAGCTCCAAGAACTAGCTTCGTGTCCTGATGAAAACCCAGATTTTAGTGATATAGAACTCATCCACTATATAAATGTTGATGGAGTGCGTTTAACAAGACTTTTTTCAGAAGCCATCTCAAAATTTCGATTATTAAAGAAAACAGCTCATCTCGTATTAGTAAACTCCCTGGAAAAAGCTACATGGAATTGGATGGATACCTATCCTTATGAATTTGCGGATCTACAAAAGAATCCAAATGAAGAAATGTCCAGATGTGCTGATCAATTATTTGATATTTTAGATGCTTTTGGAGATAACAAAAAGGGAAGAACAGGAGTTTGGTCTTTACAGATAATGCTGTTAATACTGGCACCTGTAAGTATCGTATTATTTTTCTAACTTAAAGTTTACTTGAAATAAGATAGCAATTTACAAGCTAAAAAATATAACTGTTTCCACTCCAATTTAATCATTTAATCCAATTTAGTAAGAATAAATTTTTATTTATGTATGTATTAAAAGATATTTTTTACACTCATGGACAAAATTATCGAATATTTTAAAATTGTCATATTTTTATTTGGAAAATATAAATTCCAATAAATCAAGCCATCAAATGAGGAAGAACAATTTATTTTTTAAATTTTAAGTAAACAATATTTAGTTTTTATGTGTAGAGAATCATAAAAAAAATTATTACTTAATGTTAACAAAATTAAGTTAATTAAGTATATGTACCTTAAACTTTAATGTCATTAGGAAGACAAGTACTTTACTTTTGATTAAAATAAGGGCATAGTTAGTAAAGAGTATTTTCTCCTTGAATTCTTATGACTGCTTGCATCCTTCTTGGCATACTTAAAAGTAGAAATTGAATGAATTCTTGAGGAATTGCATTCCATTTCTCATGTGCTGCAATTCGAAGTTCTTCTTTTGTACTGGAAACGGGATTTCTTCGTCATATGCGGCATTTCAGATGATCCCACATGTGTTCGATCAGGTTCAAGTCTGGGCTATACAGTGGCCAATCTAATGTTTCAGTCTAGACTTCATTTAGGAAATTCGTCAATATGTTAGCTGCATGTGGTCGAGCATTATCGTGCATTAGTACAAATCTTTCGTATCCAATTTAACCTAACCAACATATGGCACAACATGCTCTTGTAGGATATTTTCAACATACAGTCACTAGTCATACATCCAATTACTTCGACAAGTTCTGTACTCTTTCCCAACATATACCTTCCCAAAGCATTAAACCGCAACCTCCAAAACTAACACTCTCTATAAGATTGCAGCTGGCGTACTGTTCCCTAACTCTTCTGTAGACGTAGTTTCGTCCATCTGGCTTCTATAATTGAATTCTGGTCTCACCCGTACAGAGAATATTTTTCCATTGCTCGATATTCCACTTAACATAAATTCTTGCAAATTCTAATCAACAAATTTTTTAAATATTTAAAAGACGTGGAACTTTGGCTGGCCATCTTGGCTTTAAACCTGCTTCTTTTAATCTTTGTTTAACTGTTTTCGAACTAACATTAACTTGTCTTAGCTCATTTCTAAGATGCGTAGATGTGAATGTGCGATTTCGTGTAGAACTAAGTAGTAGTAGTAGTACTTTATTTAAAATAGGTAAGCCTGATATACAAACATCTCGATTACACATAAAAAATGTTTACATCACATATATAAAAATATCACAAGCAATTGATAGTTATACAAGATAAGTAACAGATTTAGAAACCTATAACAATAATACTCAAATAATAATACTAAAATAATGAACAAACACTTGCGACGCCTTCACCAAACGTGCGTATATATTTAGATACATACGCACGTTTGGTGAAGGCGTCTTATAGAGTTTTAATATACTTTGATAATGATGACTTGAAAGAAGATAAAGAAAGTGATTGTTTTATATTCATAGGCAGTTTATTGAATTCATTTAACCCTTTGAAAAGTAGCGATCTCATGCTCATACTAGAATTTGTTCTGTGAATATGAAAGTCAGTCCTCATTCTTGTGTCATAGGTATGAATTTCATCATTTCTTATCAAGAATTCGTTGAAATAGGAAGGTAGTAGGCCTTTGTTCAATTTATAAATGAAAGTCATACTCATGTAAAATAAACGAGAACTAACTGAAAACCATTGCAGTGTATCCAACATCACTTTAATTGGAGTATATCTATTACACTTCAGTATTAATCTCATTCCTCTATTTTGTAGCTTTTGGAGTTGAGAAATTCGGTTTTGGTTAAACAAGTAAATTATTGTTGCACAATAGTCAAAGTCGGGTTTTATAATGGAATTATAAATGGTAACTCTGGCAAACATGGACAGCTCTTTTGAAATTCTTGAAAAAAAGTACAGTTTTTTAGATATTTTTCTAATGATATATTCTCCATGACTATTAAATGTTAGATTATTATCGATCATAAATCCCAGATATTTGAATTCATCTACAATTTCTAAAGACGTATTTTCAATCACTATATCAATCGAATTAACAAGTATATTATCATATTTATATTTAGTTGTAACAATCATTGATTTAGTTTTAGCTACATTTAGTTTAAGTTTATTTGTCTGCAAATATATTTCAATATTGGCCAATGTGTTGTTAATTTCTATAATAGCTTGGTCTAAATTGTGATTTGCACAATACACCAATGTATCATCGGCAAATGAGCTAATAGAGCAGTTCCCTGCAATTTGATGGATATCATTTATATAAAGAATGAACAGAAGGGGGCCTAAAACGCTGCCTTGAGGTACTCCAATGCTATTACTTAATTTATTGGAATAACTTGAACCAATTTTTGTTCTTTGACTTCTGTTGTTCAGATAGTTTTCCATCCAATAATAAACAGAACCAGCAACTCCATAATACCTCAGCTTACGTAATAAAATATCTCTATCAATTGTTTCAAATGCACGTTTCAAATCTAGAAAAACTGCAATGACATATTTATTTTCATCTATTTGTTTTTTCCAATTTGATAAAGTATATTGGAGAGCTGTTTCACATGAATAACTCTTCCTGAATCCTGATTGGTGATCACTTCTTCTTCTTCTGCTTTTATTTAGGCAGTTCTGCCTGTTTTTTCTTCAGACTATCTCGATTAAGCCGTCATTCCATCTTTTCCTTGGGTGCCCTACGGACCTTCGCCCTAATGTGGAGTTGTATCTGGCTATTCTCACTATCCTATTTCCATCCATTCTGCTGATGTGATTGTTCCATTTTCTAATTCTATGATTTGTCCACTGATTGATGTCTTCAACCTTGCATGATCGTCTGGTCTCTGCGTTTCTGACTCTATCTCTTACCGTTATCCCATCGATGCGTCTGAGGATTTTCATTTCAGCGGTTTCTAACATTCTTTCCGTTTTGGATGTTTCCGGTCTTGTTTCAGCAGTATACGTCATAATCGGTCTTATAACAGTTTTATAAATACGGCATTTAGCATCCTGTCTGATATATCTATTTCTCCAAATTGTGTCATTTAGACATCCGGCGATTAATTTGCTCTTCTACTTCTCTTACCAGTGATCCATAACTACTCAGCAGAACCCCCAAGTATTTAAATTCCATCACTTGCTCGAGCAACTTACCGTCCACTTCCAGCTTACATCGTATTGGCTCCTGAGATATAACCATACATTTAGTTTTTTCCGATGATATTAACATATTATATAACTTAGCAGTGTTATTGAATTGATGGAGCATTATTTGGAGATCGTCTTCACTCTGGGCTATTAGTGTCGCGTCGTCTGCATAACATATAATTTTAATTTGTTTGTCGCTCATTTGGTAACCTCTCTTAGACTTTACTTTGTTAATAATTTCATCCATCACTAGGTTAAAGAGTAGGGGACTTAGTGAATCTCCTTGCCTTATTCCTGTTCCAACCTCGATGGGGTCCGTTAGTTGGTGTTTAATTCTTGCCTCTATTCTATTATTCTGGTAAATGTTTTCTATTGTTTTGATTATATCGAGGGGTATGTTTCTTTTATATAGTAGGTGGATGATATCTTCTAGTCTTATTCTATCGAAGGCTTTCGTTAGGTCGATGAAGCAAAGGTATGCGGGCTTGTTATACTTGAGAGATTTTTCCTTTACTTGTCTGATTACAAACACGGCATCCGTACACGATCTTCCGCTTCTAAATCCTTGTTGTTCCTCAGCTAGCGTTAGGGTGGTATTCATTTTATTTGTTAATATTTTTGTAGTTAATTTTAAGGTGGTATTAAGTAGGTTGATTCCCCTGTAGTTTCTTGGGTCACACTTTTCTCCTTTTTAAACATCAGTATCATTATACTGGATCTCCACTCTTGTGGTATTTTGTGTTGTTCTATAATTTTATTAATGAGATCTGTTAGTTGCTTTGTGAGAGGCAACCCACCATATTTTAATAGCTCATTAGCTATTCCGTCCTTTCCTGGTGATTTCCTGTTTTTAAGTTTTTTAAATGCTGCCTCTACTTCTTCTCGCTTGATGGTTGAATCCTCATTTGTTACTATTTCTGGTGCTTTTGTCTTCCTTTCTTGTTCTTGTTTCGCGTATGTTGATTTTAAGTAGTCTATCCACTCCTGTTTCTCTATATTCTTAACTTCGATTAGCTCTTTCACTTCACTTCTTTGTCCCCTAATCATTCTCCAGATTTCCTTCTGTTGTCCATAAAAGTCATGTTCCATTTGTTTCGAATATCCCTCCCAGTGTTCCGTTTTAATTTTTCTCACCAGAGCGTGAGTTTCATTGCGAATCCTCTTATAGTGTCTATAAGCCTGTTGAGTCTGTTTTGTTTTATATTCAAGAAATGCTTTTTTCTTTTCATGACATTTTTCCTTTACTTCTTGGCAAAACCATGGGGTTTTTCTCTGCTTGTAGTTCCTTGTAGAATTTCTCTCTCCGGGTGCTTCCATTGCGGCTTTTTTTATTTCGGTTTTTATTTTTTGCCAACTTTCTTCAACATCGTCCTCTTTTGATATTTGATTTTTTGATATTTCTTCTGATAGTCTTTTCTGATAAAGGTTCCTTATAGATTCGTCCTGTAAACCCTCAATCTTTATTTTTGTTTCTGCTGATGTTGGTCTTGATCTGCCGTGTATTTTACCTAATCTTAGTTTGCATAGTATCAAGTTATGGTCACTTCCTATATCTGCTGATGTGAGACCTCTGACATCAAGTATTTTGGCTGGGTGTATTTTCCTGTTAGTTAGCACATAATCTATCATTGACCTTTGACCTCGGGTATTATTGAATGTATATTTGTATTGGTCCTTATGGTTAAAAAAGGTATTGTTGATTCTAAATTCGTTGTTGGTGCAGAAATTTATCAGTAAATCACCATTCTCATTTTTAATATTTTCGTTGAATCTTTGTTTTATGCCAGGAATTACGTGATTGCCCACACGAGCGTTAAAGTCTCCTAGAAGGATAACTGCTTCCGTTCTTTGTATGTTATTGATGGCCTGCTGTAACTGTTCATAGAAATGTTCTCTTATGTTTTCCGGTTTGCAATTTTCGGGGCCATATATTCCAATTATGTTCACTATATGTTGTGTGAATTTTATTTTTACTATGATAATTCTTTCGGATATATATTTGCATTCCATAACTTGATCTTTAAGCTTGTCGTGAATGAGGATTGCAACTCCTTCTTTGGCTCGTACTTCTTTCCTCACTCCACTGTATATAAGTATATATTCGCCTAATCGGGTCTGCCCTTTTCCTTTCTTGTGTGTCTCCTGTAGTGCACATATGTCGATCTTTCTTTCTGTCATTTCCTTGACAATTTCTTGATCTCTGGTGTTAAGTGATTTTATATTCCATGTAGCTATTCTAAGTGTGTTTTTTGGGTACCGTTTTCTCGTGTCCTTTTTCCTTGCTGAAGTTGTTACCTGAATGTCCATCCTGTTCCGAGGCTCAGTCTGGGTTCTATGAGCTTTATTGGTTTTTCCCTCAGGTAGGGTGCTAACCTGGCCTGAGAACCCTCCTCCTTTATCCGGGCTTGGGACCGGCAACATGATCACTGAGCTACTCAATCCACCCAGCAACCATGCAGGCGGAGTTATTGGTGATCACTAAGGATATTATTACTATTTAAATAGTTTATCAGCTGTGCATGAGCTGCCAATTCAATTACTTTCTCAATAGTTGGTAATGTATTTATTGGTCTAAAATTATTTGCATCTATTGTATTTGAAATTTTCGGTATTGGTATAATGGTGCTAATTTTGAAACTATCTGGAAATATTCCATATTCAAGAGAAGAATTTATAAAATGTAATATAACATGTCCAAAGCTTTCGAATGTTTCTTTCAAGAATCTTGCATTAAGAATTT
The DNA here is from genome assembly GCA_950111635.1 of Agelastica alni. NCBI lineage: Eukaryota > Metazoa > Arthropoda > Insecta > Coleoptera > Chrysomelidae > Agelastica > Agelastica alni. Next base: position 70,567,355 of record OX467708.1, read on the forward strand.
CAGATTGATTCTTATTGTTGTCCAAAGAGAATATAATTTCACGCAGTTCACTATAGGTTAGTTTTTGAAAACAATTTAATGTGCTATTTATTTGTATGAGATTTTCCTGTGTCCATTGTTCCTCTGCAATTATATTATCAGCAATATCTTGGATACTATCTACAAAAAAAATATTGAAGTTGTTAGCTATATCTACTTCATTTCTATATATTCTTGTTTCACCATTTTCAAAAAACTCAATTTTGTTGAAATTATAAGGGGCATTAGGTTTGACAATCGATTTCAGAGTTTTTCACATTTGCTTTGAATTACCTTTGTTCAAGTCAATTTTCTGTTCATAGTATTCAGATTTTTTAGCTTTGAGCATATTAACATACTGATTTCGATTTGCCTTATATACTTGCCATTTTTCTTCTTTTTGAGCATCATTACATTTTTTGAAATTTTTATATGCCATATCTCTGTCTTTAGCTTTCTTTTTCAAATCATTATCATAGTATGGTACATCATTTGATTTTAATGTTCTAGTATAGCTTGGAGCAACTCGATTTACAATGTCATATACTTTTTTAAACATATCTTCCAAAATAATATTAACGTTTACACAATCTAATAACCAATTAAAAGACAAGAGATCCATATTGATGGATAACATATTTTCTTTGCACATATTTCTAACTTCTTAAATTCTCTCCGGAACATTCGGCTTTGTATTAAATATACTAACGGAAATGGTAGAATGATCAGAAATTTTAGGACTATCATTAACCTTGACAGTAATATTATCACAATTTGTTATAACATAATCAATTAGAGTTTTACTGACATTTGTGATTCGTGTATAATCTTCAACCATTTGATCCACACCATACATGTTAAACAAGTTCTGAATTTTTTTCGTGTAGAAATTATTAATATTTTTAAAGTCTATATTTATATCACCTACCAAGACAGTTTTTCTACGATTAAAATAAGTTTCTAATATATCTTCCATTTTTTCAATGAACAATGAATGACTTGCATTTGGTGAGTGGTAAACACCTCCAATGGTCCATTTTTGGCTATCAATTGAAATTTCTATAAACTGGAACCAATAGTTAACATCTGCTGATGTTATACTTTTCATCACTTTGTATTCAATGCCCTGTTTAATATAAATTAAGACTCCTCCTGTATATCTACTGCTGCTGTCACATCTTACAAAATTATACTGCATTATAGTGAGTTCAGAATCTAAAATATCCTGAGTGGTTCTAGATTCACTTAAAACTATGAGATTGTTGGGCGGTAGCAGATTATTTGGGTTAAAATTTCGTATTTGTTTGCAAGAAAACTCTGAATGTTAACATAAATGATGTCTTGATTGAAATTTATAAAAGAAGATTTCTGAATATTAGGCATTACTGGTTTTTTTCTTTTTGGACAATGGTTGGTAATCCATTTATATATCTTATCGTTTTATCCAGGTCACCTTCTTCTATAAGTTTACTTAGTCTACTTTTCACCTTCTGGTAGTATTCACGTTCAGTTTTGGTCTGATCTCCAAAAATGATTACTCTGTTTGCACTTATTTTATTTTTATTTCTCAGTACTTGCTTAGCTAATTTTGAGTTGGAAAATATTATTTTCAGAGGACGATTTTTACCAGTAGTGAACTTTCCAATTCGATATACTTGCAAATTTCCATCAATGATATCACATTCCTTCAAAATATTGTTAACTATGAGCTTTTCATCTGCAATTCTTTCATTTCTATCTTTCTTTGTCGACTCCTGTATATTCAGCACAATAACATTTATTGCCCGATTTCTCCTTTCTTCAAGTTCAGAGATGATATTCTCAAAATTTGTAATTCTATCCTCCATCTTTCCACTAGTTGAATTTTGTTTTTCAACTTTTTTCTCTAACTTGCTCACTTGACTTTCTAAGAGTTCCACTTTCTTCATCAGAATGGGGAGCAATTTGAAACCTTGTTCACATTTATCACAAAGATATATTAAACGTCTTCTCTTCAGCGGTATGCATCTTAATTCAGAACTCGAGAGGCCAGAACATTTTTCACAAAAATTATGTTTGCAGCTATCACAACATATTCCACTTTCGGTAGAATCGCCACAAGACTCGCAAATATTCATTTTTCGATATTCAGATCCCTTCAGAATAATATTTTTGCCCCTGCACTGGCAAGGAATAAAAGAAATAGGTTTAGTTGTTTTTATCTTGTGAGCAAAAAACGGTCTCTGATAAACTGGCACTGATTGTCTTTTATGGATTATTTCAAACTATCAAATTTATTCATATACGAAATGAATTTTTTCATTCAAAATTTGGTCAAACTCTTCACAGAACTATACACTCTTACTTCAACAATTTTTGAAAATTTACGTTAGGTATTTCCACTAGAAATGGACAACTTTTGTAGAGTACCACAAAACACATCCAAACCTTAAAGATATAAGATATAAATATAAAGATATAAATAAGAACCAAGAAGTGGTCATCCCTTGCTGTTGTAGATCTTTTACACCCTTGATTGGGTCTGCAGACATAATTATGGAGGGTAGAAGTAAGGAGCAACGCCTGATATGGAGGGGAACTTGAAAAAGTGTCCAGCGGTACGCTGAAAATAGAGTTTCTAGTACTTACCAGAATAGCGCTGGCGTACGAAAAACTATGATATGAATTTAGCTGTTATATAGTGAATGAAGTGCTGAGTTTAGACATTAAAATCTTTTTATGACTTAAGTAGTCAACGAAATATCAGTATACAAAGCCCCAACTGTTTGCGTAGTTCTAAATAATTTAGTAATTTGTTTATTTCTCTATCTTAATCTCACTGGGTGTGGCGCTTTTTTTTAATTTATCCTATGGTATCTTAGCGCCACCCTTGTTGGACGTGTTTTGATGGATACTTTTTCATACATAGAGACGGTGCTCCTTACCTCTATTCTCCATAGACATAATTTCCAGTCTGTTAAAACCTTTGTAAAATTTTCGATACAGTAGATTGACTTCTTCCGAGACGTCGTGCGATAATGTTTTGTTGCATTCCTTAGTTACATAGAGTTACAATTTGTACCGCTTCAACTTCATTGCAATGTCTGATTGGTGGCATACTGTTGTTATTAATTGAGAAAAATGCAAAATTGAATTACTGTCACTTAGTTACATCACCACAAATAACTTAATTAGCGATTGGTACTTAAATAATGTAACACAATCTGTATGATAAAAGATAGCAGAAACAAAAATCGCCATTAATTTTAAATAAACATCAAAATATTTATGACATGTGACTATATTCGCCTACTAGATGAATAACATAAACACATAGAAAAGTTTACATTCAAAATCATTTTGAAATAAAAGTGATAATATAAAATATTCGATAATTTTGTCCAAGAGTTTATATGCAAAATACAAGATAACAATTACAATACCAGCTTTCAATTTAATTTTAAAAAAACTCTTAATTTATACTTTTTCAATGATATTTGATAAGTAATGTTTTAAATTTTAGTAAGTGTTGGCTTTATTAAAATTTTCAGAAAATTTTAGAAGAAATAATAAATGCTGATAGTGGGGCACCTTGTTCACCACGTCATAGCAAAAAGAAAATATTTATTGAAAATATTAAAAAGTGCTTAGGACCTCATGGCAACAGTAAACAGCTAGTTGAAGCTGCAGCAGTAACCTGTGTGAAACTTTGTAAAATTGCTACTTACATAAAAATACTTGATTCTAATAATGTTACCTTTGTATTAGTGCAAAGTATCCTAAACGATTTAAAGGTAAGGAATAAATGATATATAAATTTAGGTTTTTTTGTGCATTCTAAGTAAAAAGTTGATTAATACTGGTTACTATTTCTGCAATTACATTACTAATAAATATTTTCCATGTTGATAAAAATGTATATAAATTATACCAATAATTCTTGAAACCAGAGTTAGATTCTGAGATTGTTATAAATTGAATATACATTAATTGTAAATTTGTTTTGTAATCAATTATTATACATATTTAGAATCATTTATAATTATAAAAATTAATTATAATTTAACTTTTATCATATAATCTTGTAATTACTTTATTTTCCTTTATTAATTGGTACATTATTTTCCTCTGCTTAATAGTTTTAAAGGTAACTACTTTGCCGTGTAAAAAACAATAGTCTCCCTAATATTAAATTGTTTTGTAGACTCTTTTGTTCAATCCTCAAAAGCCATTTTCAAGGGGGCAAAACTATTTTAATCAGGATATGGATTTAATGATAGACTGCTTTGTGTCAATATTCAGAATAAAACCTCACAATAATGAAGCCCTAAAAGTGTGTCTTAGTTTAAATTCTCCACCAACTTTCCACTTTGTACTAGTTCGATCACTTTATAAGATTGTAACGCAACCAAGATTGCATTGGTGGCCTCAGATAGATTTAGTATACAGTAAAGCATCTGAACTAAGGGCAATGTTTACAGATACTTTAAATAAAGTATCACAAGGATATATAGCTCATACTCCTTTAAGAATGATACAGATTACTTTAAAAGGTAAAGATTGCCAAGGAAAGTTAAAAGATAGAGCTGAAGAGGTACATCTACTTCTATTTATGGTAAGGTTAGTACATGCAGATCCCATGTTAATGTTAAACAATCAAGGCAAAGCTGGTCATGAGATCCAAAGCTCTACTTTAGAATTAATTAATGGTCTAGTATCATTAGTACATCAACCTACCATGCCAGAAGTAGCTCAGGAAGCTATGGAAGCATTGTTAGTTCTTCACCACCCTGAGAAAATAGAAGTTTGGAATCCAGAAGCACCAATTAATACCTTTTGGGATGTTAGTTCACAGGTGATGTTCTCTATTTCCCAAAAATTGATCCAACATCAGATTATGAATTATACTGACATTCTTCGATGGCTACGAGAGATTCTAATATGTAGAAATGCATTTTTGGCCAAACATAAGGATTATGCAAACTTAGGAAGTTCTATAGCTATTTGCAAACAGGCTCACGTAAAATTAGAGGTAAGTAGAAAAAATGAAGTAAGCTGTTTCAAATGTGTTTTACTTCGCTACAAAAGTAATTACCCTAAGAAATTTGTATTCAAAAAAAATTTGTTAGGATGAATAAAAATAAGCCGACAAATGGGTACATAAAATATACGAGTATCATTTTTGTTTTTTTAGGTTGTATTCTTTATGTACTTGTGGAGTATAGATATGGATGCAGTTTTGGTTTCTATGAGTTGTTTTGCTCTTCTCTGTCAAGAAGCAGAGATAAGGTCTGGATCGGATGAAATCACTGTGACTTATTTGGTTCCCAATTATCATGTTTACCTAGAACTGGCCCAAGCTTCAACAGTTCTTACCACAGGTTAGAGTTTATTCATTAATTTAATGACAATTAATATGAAGATTTATTTATGATTTTTTACTTTTCTTAATGCAGCTTCTGGGGAAACTAGACTTTGTTTCCCAGAACATTTAAGTGGTAAGTATTTCAAAATAAATTAAACTGTTTAGAACATATTATTTAATTAAAAGTTCAAATGTCGGTTGTTTTAAGTTTTCATAGAAGTTGTAACTGGAGTTCATCAACAATAAATTGAGAAAAAACCCTTGTTGAAAGTATAATGTTTAAAATTAAGTGTAACACAATAGTAATATGACACAAATTTTAAGGACGGGCGGCTCTCCAAAAACGAATAATGAGTTTGTTAAGAAAAATAGAGAATTGTGTAAACGGTATTCAACCTGCATGGGAAGAAACTTTTATGAATTGGAATGGAATGTGTAAAAATCTTTCTTCATATCACAAAGCTAAATCTGAAGACAGCCAAATAGAACCCTTTCACAGATCAGCTGGAAAAAGAAGAGCCTCTCACCAGAATTCTGAGCATGAATTGGAGGTATATTTTTATCGATTAGTAGAATGGTTTAATCAGATGTTTACTTAATTAGTTACTCTAAGTGGTTTGCTATGAAAAAATCGAAAAAATTAAATTATTAAGTTTAAACCCTGATAGGTTTGGTGATCCAATAACAGTAAAGAAATTAGTTGGGATTTTAATCAGTATGGAGTTAAAAAATACTATTTTTTTGCCATTGTTTCGAATTTTAGTAAAAAAATCCTACAAACTCCGTTGTTCTTGGTGTACAACCATATCTCTCCAAAAAAAATTTGAGTGAAATGATTCAAATTCTCAAACCAATCAGCATCAACGCCAGAAGGGTAGGGATGATGGGGTTAAAAAGTACCTCTTTTAATTTGATTGGTCAAATGTCGCAATTATTAAAAAATGATTTATTATCTATCAGTGTTATTGTTTGTTATCACTAGTTTTTCTTCCTTTCCAAAAAACATCAGTGGTTCTTTTGATGTTAAGTTTTGTGAGAGTATGAACTTCTGACTTGTTTATTTTTTTTTTATAGGTCTATTATGTATGATAAATTTATTAAAATTCGAAGCCTTGGCAAAAACCAATAGTTTTTTCGTAAACTCCATATTGATCCAAATTCCAACTTATCTTTTAAGTTAATTATTTTTAAAGTTAAATATTTTTGGTATATTCTACTTACCTTTTATTTTTATATTTAATGCAAAGGCTCTTCTGAGATGGTTTGGTAACTCAGTAAAGCATTATATATGCAAAACTAATATTAAAATTTTACGAACGGAAATCATCGAACATAAATAAAGGGTCATTCATTTAGAGTTTTTTTTTTAATCCAAAAAATTAATAAAAACAATTTTATTTTATAATCTTTATTAGCATACAAAAGAACCATTCCTTACAATTATTTCTTAAAGATAATTTCTTTCAAATGTTGTCCGCGACTATGGTTAACAAGGTCCATTCTCAAGTTACAATTTTCAATTACGCGTGATAGTATTTTGAGTGGTATTTGGACAATGACTCGAGTAATATTGGCCTCCAATGCCTCAATCGTAGCCGGCTTATCCATGTAGACTTTGGACTTTACAAAGCCCCAAAGGAAAAAGTCGAGAGGTGTGATGTCACACGATCTAGCCGGCCAATTCACTGGTCCAAAGCGTGAAATCTGTTCGCCGAATTGTTCTCGCAGTAAAGCCATAGTTTCACGGGCTGTATTGCAAGTGGAGCCATTTTGTTGGATCCAAATTTCGTCGAGACCACGGGCTTCGATTTCAGGAATCAGATAGTCTGTTATTATGGAGCGATAATGGTCACCATTCACAGTAACATTCCGGCCGGCGCCGCTCTGTTTTGAAGAAATATGGACCGATAATTCCATCAGCTCATAAACCACACCAAACAGTTGTTTTGTCTGGATTTAATGGCAGCTCTTGAACCTCTTCGGTTTGTTCATCGTCCCAAATACGGGCATTTTGTTTATTTACGAACCCATTAAGCCAAAAATGGGGCTCAACAGTGACCAAATTTTTTTTTGAAAACAGTGGATCTTCTGCAAGCTTGTCAAGAGGTACGACTAAATTGGAAACGATTCGGAAGGTCAGTTGGCTTCAGTTCTTGCACTAATTGAATTTTGTATGCTTTCAAAGATCCTTATTTAAAATATGCCAAGTCGTTGAGTACGACAGGCCAATCTGTTATAAACGGCGACGAATCAACACTTCACGGTCTTCGCGTACACTCTCCGCTACCGCCCCTATATTTTCTTCACTGATGCTGGATGCTGGATGTGGTCTATTTGACAGAGTATTATCCAATAATGAAAATTGGGTCTCAAACTTACTGAGGGTAGAGCGAATTGTGCGTTCAGTAGGCCGATTATGTAGACCATAAGTTGCTCTAAGTGCGCGATACACATTCCTCGGAGAACGCCCATTTTCATAATACAGTTGAACAATAGACGTTGTGCCAAGCTGAGTCTTTCCATTATGAAATGTCAAACAATAATAAACAAGAATGTCACTTCATGGATGCGCGATCATGCAATTAAATACCCACCACAAAAAGTACCTCTAAATGAATCACCCGTTATATGGGGAACCCCTTTGGATTGTGAAGTAAGGGTTAGTTAGTGGTCTTACCGGATATTTCTGACCACTTTTTCTTCCATTTCTTTACCATACTTTGCTTGTAGATGTAAAAAAGATCGGAATAGCAGGGAAATGATCAAAATTAATGCTTCTTTTTTGACACCTTCCAAAACAGATTTAGAGTCTGAAATAATAATTGATTATCATATGTTATTATCGAAGCACCACGACAGTGCTTTTTCAATAGTATATGCTTCAGTACTAAAGATACTGCACACTACCAGTATACGACCTTTGTCTGAAATAGCAAAGGCAGTGAGTTTTCTTACTGGGTGGTATTTTCTTCACCTTTTTGGACTTATTGCCCAACCATATTGTCGCGCTACTGCTGAACCCTTCTCTTTTCTAATTATAAATACCAATGCGCGTTCGTAAACATTTGAACATGGTATATTTAATGTACTGAGTTACAGTCCGTCTTAAAAGTGAGTTTTAGTAGTTATTCAAAGTTAATGTTATATAAACTCCTGGACAAAATTAACGCAACATATTAAATCAAACAAATTGCTAAAATTATAATATTAGCAATTTTTTAATGGACATTGGTTACATGAAAAGTTAGAAAAAACGTATTCGGATACTTAAAAAGTAAATTACCTTCAATAATTTTTTAAAATATTAAAATTATTCTTAAGACCTAATAACAAAATTGTAATTTTTAAAAGAATAAATTATGGTGTAAATAGAACACTGGTAGCGAAATATAATATAATGGTGTAAGTGCGACACTAGTAGCGTGTGTTGCTCCCTCTACTTCGGATCACATCATTTATGCGTCTAGACGTGCTTCTAATTAAATTTTGGATGAAATCTTGAGAAATTTGTTCCCATGCTGTGATAACTGCATTTTCAAGTTCCCTCAGGGTTTTAGGTGCATGTATTTGACGTTTAACATTTTTTTGAAGTGATTCAATAAATGCTCGATCGGATTCAGATCCGGGTTTTTTGGTGGCCACTGCATAACTGGTATACCAACTTGATTAAGATACTCGAGTACCTCCCCAGCCATGTGAGGTCGAGCGTTGTCTTGCATAAACAGGAAATTGAGTTCCAAAAATGACCAAAAGGCATCACATGTTCTTTTAAAATATTCCCAAGATACTAATTAGCATTCATCGATCTTGTACGGACAGGAACTAATTCTGTGCGAGCGTCAAAGCATGTACCATCCCAAAACATAACAAAGCCACCACTGAATAGAATCCTCTCTAGTAAGCAAGGGTGCAGTGGCTGGTCTCCTACTATTTAATCCAGCTTCATTTAACCGTCTTCTAACTATTTTAGAAGAAATTGTGACATTGCAGACAGCTTCGAGTTCGTTTCTGATCATAGAACTAGTGACAGTCCTGTTTCTTAAAGCGTACTGTCTAATAAAACCTTTATCTTGTACATTAGTGCATCGTTTGGCCTTCTCGAATAATTTCCTCTCATTTAAGCATCTCACCATAAGACTTATTGTGGGATGATTTTGGCCTAACAAATTGGCAACATAACTTTAATAATATCCCTCATCCAATAAAACTGAGGCCCGCACTTCCTCTTGTTCAGTTAAATTCCCTGCTCAATTAATTTTTCTAATTTTTCGGGGTCAAAAATTAGACAGTCTACCACAAAAAACCAATTACTTTTAAAAAAAGGAACAATTTATAAGCTTACTTTTGACGAAAATGTATCGCAAGTACTGCACAAAATTGTTTGTATATCTTCAAACAAATTCTTTAAAACTGCAAATCTGAATGAATTAGTTTGATAGCTGTCATTAACAATTAGACAAAACATGCATTACCGCTATTCAAATACTCAAAAACAGACATAAGAAAAAGGTAAATTAATTTTTTGTATAATTTCATATTGTTGCGTTAATTTTGTTCAGGAGTTTATGTAAGGAAGTTTTCTACATCATAACCGAAATGTCGAGAGTCCAAGTCAAACAAATATTCAATCATGGAAAACGTTCTCGTATTCTTACTATTGTGTATTTCCATATTTTTTTGGTGAAGGATCAGATTAATGAGTGGGCAAACATGACTGGATTCTTATGTGCCCTTGGTGGGGTTTGTTTACAAAAAAAGTCGCCAGCAAGACCACCGTTATCAACTAACTCACATACTAGTTTATCATCGATGACAATAAGTTCTATAGGAAGTATTAATTTGGGCACAGAACCCAGTACCAGTAATAAAAAGTCTAGTATCCTTCAGAGTCAACAAACACCACAAGATCAAAAACAGTATTGTCCAGTTACATCGTAAGTACTTATCAGCCATTTTTTGATATTTTTAATTGTAAACATTTTGTATACATACACAGCTAATTTTATTTTTTTCTTCTACAACCATTATTTTTTCTGAAGTTTAATAGCAACAGGAAATGTGTTCATTTTTCAGTCATTAAAAAACGATTGTTTGTAATAAAATTTAAATAAGTGTTTCTTTTTTGAGAAATAATATACCCCACTGAAGTGAGTACATTTTTAATTTTTATTACAGGTTTGTGGATTTACTGTTGCGCTTACTTGTTTGCAGCAATGAAAAATTTGGAGCCCAGATACAAAAACATGTCAAAGAATTAATAGGACATGAAATGTCTTCAGCTTTATACCCGATACTATTTGAACAAATTAAATCAATAGTAGACAAATTTTTTGATCAACAAGGGCAAGTTGTCGTTAATGAAGTAAATACCCAGTTTATTGAACACATAATTTTTATCATGAAGAATATTTTAGATTGCACTAAAAATGATCAACTATCAGAACATTTAGGAGTAACTAGTATAGAAGGTATGATGTTGGCCATAGTTAGATATGTGAGGCATTTAGATATGACTGTTCATGCAATTCACATGAAAACTAAATTATGCCAATTAGTGGAAACTATGATGAATCGAAGAGATGACCTAGCCTTTCGACAAGAGATGAAGTTTAGAAACAAGCTAGTGGAGTATTTATCAGATTGGATTATGGGAAATTCACACCAAATCGCGCCTCCAGGTTCTGGTGATGTTACAATTATAACAAGAGAGTTAGATCAGGCATGTATGGAAGCCGTTGCAGCTCTACTCCGTGGTCTTCCATTACAACCTGAAGAATCGGACAGAGGAGATTTAATGGAGGCAAAAAGTCAACTATTTCTTAAATATTTTACGTTATTTATTAATTTATTGGGTGACTGTACGGAAACACCGGAAATCGATAAAGATATTGGAAAGCAGAAAGTTTTTAGTGGGAAGCATAATACATTAAGGAATGCTACCATTCAAGCTATGTCAAATTTGTTGTCTGCTAATATTGATAGTGGGCTTATGCATTCAATATGTAAGATATTTTTAAATAGTAATTAATAATAATATAACCTTTGAAATTTATACATTCTAAAGTTGCTAAAATTCATTTTCTTGATTTGGAAAAGCCTATTTATGTATTTTTCCTATAAACTATTTTCGCAAATAAAGTACCTGTATCCAATGTATTTGATGTCGAAAATATTAATGTATTTTGTTTTTTTTTATTTTACAGATCTTGGTTACAATAAAGATTTGCAAACAAGGGCAGCTTTCATGGAGGTTTTAACAAAAATTTTGCAGCAAGGCACTGAGTTCGACACTTTGGCTGAGACTGTACTAGCTGATCGTTTTGAACAATTAGTTCAACTTGTCACGATGATTAGTGATAAAGGAGAATTACCAATAGCTGTTGCTCTTGCTAATGTTGTCACAACATCACAGATGGATGAGTTAGCTAGAGTGTTTGTAACGCTATTTGATGCTAAACATTTATTGGCCCCATTACTGTGGAACATGTTTTTTAGAGAAGTAGAGGTATCTGACTGTATGCAAACACTTTTTAGAGGAAACAGTTTGGGCAGCAAGATAATGGCGTTTTGCTTTAAGATATACGGAGCTTGTTATTTACAGTCGCTTCTGGAACCCTTTATCGGGCCTTTATTAGATGAGCCTTCATGCAGTTTTGAAGTAGATCCAGCTAGATTGGAACCAAATGAGGATATCGAAGAAAACAGACAAAATTTAATTGCTTTGACGCAAAGAGTTTTTAACGCCATTGTAAATTCAATAGACAAGTTTCCACCTCAATTGCGTTCGATGTGCCATTGTTTGTATCAAGTTTTAAGTAAAAGATTTCCTCTAGTTCCTCAAAATAATATAGGAGCTGTGGGAACGGTGATATTTTTACGCTTTATTAATCCTGCCATTGTTTCCCCTCAAGAAATGGGAATTGTGTGCAAACAAGTACCGAATTCCATTAAGAGGGGACTCATGTTGATGTCTAAAATTTTGCAAAATATTGCTAACCATGTTGAGTTTAGCAAAGAGCAACATATGCTTCCATTCAACGATTTTTTAAGAGCACATTTTGAAATCGGACGCAGGTTTTTTGTCCAAATTGCATTAGATTGTGAAACTGTCGACCAAAACTCACATTCCATGTCATTTATATCTGATGCAAACGTTCTTGCTCTTCACAGATTACTATGGAATCATCAAGAAAAAATTGGAGATTATCTTTCGAGCAGTAGGGATCACAAAGCCGTAGGAAGGCGACCTTTTGACAAAATGGCAACATTATTAGCCTATTTAGGACCTCCAGAACATAAACCAGTAGATTCCCAGTAAGTTATTTTAGTTATTTTTTTCTTAATAATACCTTTTATTAAAAATATGCAGTAATTATTTTTCATTTTTGAACTACTGAATTGTCACTTCGCAATGATTGTGGATTTAAAAATAAATAATTATTTATTTTTATGTATAACAAGAAAAGTTTTTATAAAAGCCTTTGTTTGGGTATTGTAAAGGTTGTCTCAAGTCTCGTATCTCGCGTCTTAAGTTATTCAAGGCCAAATATTATGAAAATTATACATTTTTTCAAATCAAAAAGACTCGATGAACCAGTGCAGTTATCACCTTCTCTATTTTTTATAAATAAAAAATGTTTGAATTTTAAAATATAATACAATAATTTGTTTCAATTAATTTAAATTAATACTTTAAATTTATGTGAGTTATCTATAAGCTCATGTAAGGATGCCCGTAAAAAAAATTATGTATTATTAAAATTTAACCTTTAATATCTTATGTCATGAGGTTATTTACGACTTTTGAAATTTTTGCATTGCCAAAACAGAGGCTTATGCAAAAATTCAGCTTTTTTCAAACTGAGGTCGATTCTTATTTGACTGGGTGAAATATCTTGGTTGAGCCTGAGCGAATATGTAGTAGAGTGCTTAAAAAAATAAGCCATTACTGTAACAATTTCTTCTTTACCTAAATTTATAGAATTATTACATATGAAACATTCTTTTATATGATTTTAACTTTAAATATCTTCTTTGATTTGCAGTATGCTATTTTCTTCATATGCAAGATGGAGTTCAATAGATATGTCATCAAACAATTTTGAGGAATTAATGGTTAAACATAACATGCATGAGAAGGAAGAGTTCAAATCAATAAAATCTTTGAATATTTTCTATCAAGCAGGTACCAGTAAATTTGGGCATCCAGTGTTCTACTACATTGCTAGAAGATTCAAGTAATGCTATTTATATTGTTAGTTCATATATATACAAATATTTATTTTTCGTCGTTTTAGATTTGGAGAAACTAACGGAGATTTACTAATATATCACGTTATTTTAACTTTAAAACCATTTTGCCATGCCCCCTTTGAATTAGTAGTGGATTTCACTCACACCTGCACTGATAATAGATTTAGAACCGAGTTTCTACAGAAATGGTTCTATGTTTTACCTGAAGTTGCATATATTAATCTAACTGCAGCTTATGTGTATAATTGTAACAACTGGGTTCGTGAATACACTAAGTTTCACGATAGAATTTTAGCGCCGCTCAAGGTAAATCATTTGATCATATGAACCATATAAATTCTATTTTAGTAAATTTTTTTAGGGAAACCGAAGGATGATTTTCATAGATGTCCCAAATAAATTAAATGATTATATTGATCCCGAACAACAAAAATTGCCAGGTGCTACACTTAGCCTGGATGAAGACTTAAAGGTCTTTAGCAACGCTCTAAAACTATCTCATAAAGATACCAAAGTTGCTATAAAAGTTGGACCTACAGCTATCCAGGTAACATCTGCAGAAAAAGCTAAAGTATTGTCTCACCCCGTACTGTTAAATGATGTTTATTATGCATCTGAAATAGAAGAAGTTTGTTTGGTAGATGATAACCAGTTTACACTAACTATAGCAAACGACAGTAGTCCTCTTAGCTTTATACACAACGACTGTGATAGTATAGTGCAAGCTGTTATACATATAAGAAATAGATGGGAACTTAGTCAACCTGTAAGTACACATTTATTGAATGAAAATTGACCTTTATTGAAATATTACCAAGTATTCCATCGCTAAAGTTGTTATCATGTTTAGCTTTGTTATATTTTCTTATTTTCTCTTTAGTAGCATTTCACAGTGTTTTCCTTTAACCTCCTATAAACTAATATTAAATTACTTATTTTTTAGGACTCGGTGACGGTTCACCAAAAAATTCGACCCAAAGATGTCCCAGGTACGCTGTTAAACATGGCGTTATTAAATTTAGGTTCGTCAGATCCCAATCTAAGAACAGCTGCTTACAATCAACTCTGTGCTCTTACTGCTACGTTCGATTTAAAAATAGAAGGACAATTATTAGAGACGCAAGGGTTATGCATTCCCTCCAATAATACAATTTTCATTAAATCTGTATCCGAAAAATTAGCAACGAATGAGCCCCATTTAACATTAGAGTTTTTAGAAGAATGTATACAAGGATTTAGAGTTTCAAATATTGAATTAAAACATTTATGCTTGGAGTACATGACACCATGGTTGCCTAACCTTGTTAGGTAAGTTTACAGTATATCATATTTTATGTATGTACCTGTTTAATGACATTATTAACATATGTAATTTATTATACAAATAACATACTTCAGCATACAAATATTAAATTTTAAATAGGTACTACATTTTTAAATATTAGTTAAAGCTTTTGACTGGTAAATATATTCTGTAAAAAAACAATATAATTTAATGTCGATGATAATTTTTAGATTTTGTAAAACGTCAGAAGAAAATAAAAGGCAAAAACAGGTAGCTGGTATAATTGAAAAATTAATTCTCCTTACAATAGAAGAAGTACAGATGTATCCATCTATACAAGCAAAAATATGGGGTTCTGTTGGACAAGTACCAGAACTAATTGATATGGTGCTTGATAATTTTATTCATAGATCTGTTAACTCGGGATTAGGTTCACCAATGGTAGAGATAATGGCAGACACTGCAGTTGCTTTAGCTTCTGCAAATGTACCTTTAGTGGCTAAGAAGATCATTGGTCGGTTATGCAGGGTAATTAAAAAAGTACGCAATATTTTTAAGGATGTTTAATACAACAATAAGCTTATTTGATGTTTCTACTTCTCGTTTAAAATTTAATTTTGTAGTTTACTGATAGATAATTATTGTTTTTAAATATTTGCGATGTACTTATAACTATTTTAAAAAGTTATAAAATTAGCCATAAATTGCTTGTGAAAGAATGTGTTTTGATTTTTCTTAAACATTTTGTTTTGATTGGTAAATTTTGTGAAAGAGTAAATTTTGAGTGTTTAAAGATGATCGCTTTGAAATAATTGGAACTAATCGTGTCAAATTGTTGCATGTATTGTTTGTGTCAGACTTAACTTGTCATGTTCATTCATTTTACATTATCTTTTTAATATTTTTTCAACTTCACCTTTCATTCATTTGTTGTTTTTTAAAATGTTTTTAAATGAAATAAAATGGTTTTCTATTGTCTAAAGCTTCTACTTCGTCTTTTCTTAATATTTAGTTCGGGTTTGTATCAGGTTCTCTCATTTGATTGAATTATGCTTGTAGTTAACATTGGCTCACTGATTTAATCTTTATCTATTTAAAGTAGCACTTCAATTTACTCATTTAGTCGTAATTTTATAGAAATATTGTATATTATAGTAATATTCATGTAGCAGTACTTTTTTGTCTTTTCATCACGTTTACTAACTTGCTTTGTAAAGCGAAAGAAAGTGTAAGATTTTTCCGTTACGAAACATGAAACAGCAGACGCGTATGCCGTGTACCAACTATACCAGCGTAGCCGGTGCGAACTTATTGGCTGCCTTGAACCAATAAGCGCGCACCTATGACTGGACACAGACAATAGCATATGTGCCATGGATAATCGTCTACACTACTTGTACTTGTGTACTTATACTTATGTTTATTTTCAACAAAACACGTGGTGCGTAACCTCTTTGTGAATTGTTTGTAAACACTTTTGTTGGTTGATAATAATTCTTGTTATTGGTTAATATAGATCAATAATGCATTTTAATAGTGTCTTAGAAGATTATAGTAATGACGCTAGGTAAGTGTCAGAGTTAAAGTGCAACAATATGTGAATAATTTATTTTTAACCTAAAATTTTTAAATTACGTTTCGTTATTTTTTTAAAGCCTATTAATTAACAAATTGACTAAAAAAACATCAAAAAAAAGCAACATTGCGGAAAATGCAAAAAACAAGCGTGAGAGAAAATATAATACGTTTATCAATAATATGTAATATACTACGAAAGGAACTTCGTTCCAACTGATTGTTTCACGACACTCACGTACTTTTTATTTTTTAAATGATTATTCCTATCCGATCATTATAATATGTTAAATAGAAAATATTAAAAACAAATGTTTAATTTCTTGCTATTGTTTAAAGAATAAGTATATTCAATTTATTTATATGTTGAAATAAAACCTCATTCATAATTTTCACCACATACAGTTGATGTTTTTCACAGAGGAACACATTAAGCATTTTTCGTTCACCTTTTAAAAATATTTTTTTTTGCAGGTGGTTGATAAAACCTGTCAATCTCCAACACCACTGCTTGAACAACATATGATGTGGGACGACATAGCAATTCTAGCAAGATATCTACTTATGTTATCATTTAACAATAGCTTAGATGTAGTTCGACACCTACCATACCTTTTTCATACAGTTACATTCCTAGTATGTTCTGGATCATTGAGTATGAGAGCATCTACTCATGGTCTAGTCATAAATATAATTCACTCTCTTTGCACTTGTACAAAACCTTCTTTTTCTGAAGAAACCCAGAGATTGCTGAGATTGTCTTTGGATGAATTTTCGTTACCAAAGTTTTACTTACTTTTTGGTATAAGCAAAGTAAAATCGGCAGCTGTGACAGCATTTAGATCAAGTTACAAACATCCTAACGAAAAATTGGCTGGAAGCGAGAAAGCCATTAGTTCTACTGGTACTCAGGATAGAGAGCGGTTATCTCTCACTTCTTTAGAAGTCATAACAGACGCTTTATTAGAAATTATGGAAGCGTGCATGAGGGATATACCCGACTGCGACTGGTTAACCAGTTGGACTTCCTTAGCAAAGTCCTTCGCCTTTTGTTTCAATCCTGCTTTGCAGCCTCGTGCATTGATCGTGTTTGGTTGTATAAGTAAAAGTGTTACCGATAAGGATATAAAACAATTACTTAAGATCTTAGTCACAGCTTTAGAGAGTTTCAATGATATCACTCTAATTGAAGCATTAGTTATGTGTTTGACAAGACTGCAGCCTTTATTAAGTCCTGAGTCTTCTATACACAAAGCTCTTTTTTGGGTAGCCATTTCAGTGTTACAGTTAGATGAACCTACATTATATGCTTCTGGATTAGCACTACTGGAGCAAAATTTACATACTTTGGAGTCGCAAGGAATTTTTGAAGAAAAGGTAATGTTTTATTTTTTAAATTAAATAAGAACGATTTGCCTTATCGTTAGTAAAACATTTAGCTACAAAGAAGTATGTTTTAATTTTGTTTGAATTTGATGAACTAAGCTATGATAAAAAGTTTTATACTTTTGAATACATATTTTAAATATAACTTCAATGCATCTTTATATTTTTGTTTTAGTCACTTGAAAATGTAATGATGGAAACCAGGGAACCATTAGAGTGGCATTTTAAACAACTAGACCATGCAATGGGTTTAAGTTTTAAAGCGAATTTTCATTTTGCTCTAGTAGGTCATTTGCTCAAGGGATATCGACATCCCACACCTACAACGGTTTCAAGGACTGTTAGAATTTTGACTATGTTGTTAACAATTGTCTCTAAACCCCATAAAAGAGATAAATTTGAAGTTACGCCCGATAGTGTTGCTTATCTCACAGGTAAGTTCCAAATGTGTGCGCGTATGATAGACTTATCATTTTTAATATATTTTTTTGCCCTTTTTTATGAAAAACGTAAAAAATGTCTCATTTAGGTAAATAGTTCTATCCATAACATAAATTTGATTTTTTAACCTTTCGCGTTGAATATGGTTTTTAAGTTAAAAGTTTTTTGTGAAGTGTTTGATTACATTTTATATTGAAATATTTTTTTAATGTCGACTTCAGCGTTTTTACATGATTATCAATGATGAAATATAATTATACAGGGTGGGGCAACCCATACAACACGGTCCCTGTAAATCAAACCAATAATTTTTTCGGGAATTTCCCCATTTCATTATATGTATATTGATTAAGGCTGCAAAAGGAAATTATTTAGAAGTCTACAGGGTGGCTCAAAAAAGTGTGTCATATCAAAGTTGTGTTTTTTAAATGGAACACCCTGTATTTAGTTACACTTTTGAATAGTTCAATAAAAAATAATGTGAGCCATGTAGCTTACTAAAATCGTTCTCGAGTTATTGATTTTTTTATGAAAATGCTAGGTACAATTGAAAACTAAATAACATCGAAATGTATAGAAATCATTCCTTTGAATTCTGACCAAGCATAAAAGAGGTTTTGGGATATTGATTTCGATAGAACCCGTTTCTTAATATTATACAGAATGTTCAAAAATCATTGTCACTTTTTTATAATTTCGGACAAAGATAACTTTGTTATTTCAAATAGAACACGCTGTATGTTTTTGGTGTGAACAATATTAAATTCTATTATCTTTTATTTCATATAGGGGTTTCCTAAACCTAACCTAAAAAGTTTTTCAGATATTGGCTTTATCAAATAGTAGTTCTTATTTCAATGCATTCTTTGACTTAAGATAGCTTTGAAACGACATTTATTCAACTTGTTGAAAGAATTCTTATTACCAGTTATTGTATTTTACGTTATTCAAAACATTCACTGAATTATTACCGTCGAAAATGAAAACTTATCACATTCGAGAGCGGATAGATATGATTTTAGCGATTGGTGAGTATTTAGAGAATTGCCTTTTGGCGTCGAGGGTGTATGCCCAAAAATATCCAGACCGAAATCATCCAAACAAGTTGGTTCTCAAACGATTGCTATGTAGGACTTAAAGTGTAGCTTATGAAAAGGCAAATAGACAAAAACCTATCATTGGAAATAGGAAAATGAATTTCTTATTATGGGATCAATTATAGAAAACCCTCAATAAGGACTACTTTTCAAAAAGTGACGCCTCAAATATAAGTGTTAAGCAGTCTTTCATAGAGAGAGTGGCTCTTTGTATTCAACAGGATGGTCGTCATTTTGAGCATCTACTTTGAATTAAATACATTTGTTTCATATTTTGTTGTTGTTTCAATTGAATAAAAAAAATTGTATAGTCTGTTTAATGAACTACTGTCTGAATATAAATAGTAAATATTTTCGATGAAGTGAAGTATAACAACTGTCAATGAGAATTCTGTGAGCAAATCAAATAAATGTCGTTTCAGCTATCTTGATTCAAAGAATGCATGGAAATAAGAACTACTATTTGAAAAAGCCAATATCTGAAAAACTATTTAGGTTAGGTATAGGGAATCCCAATATGAAATAAAAGATAATTGAATTTTATATTTTTAGACCAAAAAAATACAGGGTGTTTCATTTGAAATAACAAAGTTATCTTTGTCAGAAATTATAAAAAAGTGACAATGATTTTTGAACATTCTGTATAATATTGAGATATGGGTTTCATCGAAATCAATAGCCCAAAACCTCTTTTATGCTTTGTCAGAATTCGAAGGGATGATTTCTATACATTTCGATGTTATTTAGTTTTCAATTGTACCTAGCATTTTCATAAAAAAATAAATAACTCGAGAACGGTTATAGTTAGCTACATAGTACCTTTTATGAAATCGTATTATTTTTTCTTGAACTCTTTAAAAGTGTAACTAAATACAGGGTGTTTCATTTAAAAAAACACAACTTTGATATGTCACACTTTTTTGAGCCACCCTGTAGACTCCAAAATAATTTCCTTTTGCAGCCTTAATCAATATACATATAATGAAATGGGGAAATTCCCGAAAAAATTATTGGTTTGGTTTACAGGGACCGTGTTGTATGGGTTGCCCCACCCTGTATATATAATAATGACCTACCGTATTGACATTTGTATTCGAGTCATATATTTTAAAAATTCTTTTAGCTTTGGTTGGTTTTTCGGAAGAAGTAAAGAGCCGATGTCACATAAAATACTGCTTACCACGTTTAATTCCAGACTCGGTATCACAAGATAACCTTATAATTGAGGTAGTTCAAAATGCTGGCACTCAACAAGGATCTAGCTCAACAAGTGGTACTTCAAGTAATATAAATCGACGTCAAAAGTCGTGGGACTTACTAGATCAGTCTGCTTTAGCTCAAGCTAGACACAAACAACCGACTAGTACATCGGGTCAACACCAGGTAAGATTTTTTTTAAGTTTAAGTAGTTAGATTTTGGTACTAAAATATAATTTTTACTAATTATTAAAGTATTGGTAATTCTTGTTTCGTTATCACTCTTTTCTTGTAGTTTTAGTTTTTCATATAAAAATACGTCATTGCGTCAAAAGGTTTTGTTATTTATGTATTGAAATTGGTTTTGGTTTCTTGCCAATATTAAGTATAAGTGTTTCAAACTAACTGTTTTATTGATGTTATTTTCTATTATACTGATGTTTGTTATATATTTCTTATACTTCCTATAAAAGCGGCTTTAGATGTATATATATATATATATATATATATATATATATATATATTATTGGTTTTTGTACATTAATTAAACTTATAAGAAATTAAGTATCATTAGTAATTTGTTCAATGTAAATCAAACTATTTAAATGGTTGCAGTTCAAAATTTAATTAACTTATCCAAAACGATTTTGTCAGATTTATTTACATTAGTATGTGAATTGGTGTAAATCTTTTTCATAATTGTTATATATCAAATCTAATATCTTACAACGATGTAGCTTCAATAAAGCAAGTAAAAGTAATTTTATATGTAATAATATTAGCTGCTTGTAGTGTTTCCAATAAAGTAATTCAGTTGATGTAGATCTGGCAATTCTAAATAAAATAATCTAATTGGACCAACCCTAGTTATATGAAGTTAACATATACTCATTTTAAGATCAAGTAATTAATATTGCACTATGTATTTATTTTTAAATGGCATATGTTACATCGGGTAGTGTTGCTGGCTGATATTGGAGATTGAAATTAGTAAAAAAAATTAAGAAATATTTGTAAATTTTTTGGTACTTCATTTACTCGGATATCGGTTTTTAATGCTATAAAATATTATTTATTATTTAAATTTTATCACGTTATGAATTTATTAGTTAAACTGTTTTACTAATAATTATTTTGTCACAATAACTACAACAGTTTTTTTCACATAATGTATAAAAAAGGGCTAATATTCCTTGCATTGCTGTACAGCGACTTTTATATTACTGGTGGTCACGTCTAGGTTTGTCTTAAACATTCAAAGCCTAGTGGTGGCTTACGTTCTGGATTGGATAGAATCTTCCGAACATCAAGGCAAGAAGGCAAGGTATAAGTCTATAAGGTATTGGTCTTCCATTTTCAATGATCTTTTTTTTGTTCAAAATTATACAAGGAGAATAACTTTTCAAGTAGTTGATCGATTACGCAGCGGCTTTCATCCATGTTCAATTGCACGCACACTGCAGTCGGCAGTCTAACGACTACTAACGAGTGAGTAACCAAAACAAAAAATGGTAACAAGCCTACATAATATCGCGGCGCGCCCACGCTCTCGCGCTGTTGAATTTAAGCACACGACCAGACACGAGCCGACCAGTAGCCGACGGACCATCACGCATATCCACAAACGAAAGTGGTAACATAACTCATAACCCGGACAGTATAGAGCGTATTATTTGTGTACGGCTAATTGGCTATTTACTGAATTACTGTTACATACTACTGTTGGTAAAAAATAAATAAAATTATTTCACACAGTAATTATAAAATATTTATTTTCAAGATTTTTAACGGTTACAAATGGTAACAGTGGTTATATGGATGCTTCGCCACTAGCTTTAACCTATTCGTTGAAATAGCCTATCACCACGACGATATACTTGTATTTCTGCTCTCTGATTCTGGAAATGGTCCTAAAACATTAACTTACGTTAAAATGGTTATATACAAATGTTTAAATACACATTTCCTTGCAACTCTTTAAAACTTCACCCAGTAGTATGCCTGTCTCTCTCTCTCTCTTAATTGATGGTTTTACTACTTGAAGCTTTCGGTAGGTAATAGTTTTTATGAATTTATCTATTTATTCACAGATACTTCGAATAAATATGTACACTTAGCGAATTTGAAATTCGGACATCAAAATGATGTTTTGTGACATTTTCATGATTTTTGGTAAGGTTGGGCTCTTACCTTAAAACCTACCCGTTCGTCGATACCTACCCGTAAATCTTAACGAAGGTTTTTCCACACCCGATATACCTTATTTATGTCGTTGAGTGCAGTGGTGGTGAAAGTGGAAGACAAAAAATAAACAAACAGATAGATACATTTTTAAATAAACCTAAAAAATAAACTTGATAATATTTTGTCATTTTTCCATTTTTTCAATGATCGAATCTAATCTAAGCATTAAAACTATTAAATTTTGAGCAAATTCCGGAGTTATTTCTTGCCAAACTTCTTGAGTTCTCCACCATAATTCTTCTAGATTTTGTACACGAAAATCATTAAATTGATTAATTTTTGTTACTAAATTTTCCATAACATTTAAGTCCAGACTCTTCGAAGGCCAAGGAAGAGTAAGTAATCCTCTGCTGCGACTTTTAGAATATTATTGAAAATATAAAAGCAAGAAAGATTGTACTGCTTGCGTTAGATGTTAATAGCCGTTCTCTTTAAAAAATAAATTAGTAGCAATCCAGACATCAAAACGACATTTTGTAATTTAAAAGACATATTTACAATATCACAAAATAGTGTCCGGATTTCGGATTCACTAACTGTACACACTTACGTTGATGAACGTATTTTAAGGTGTTACTAGTCAGTTTTCTTGTCGTCGATTTTAGAATCGCATACTAGTGCGTTTTAAATCGGCTGCTTCTTTTAAAAATATTTTTTGCACTGTTAATTTTTGGTTTGTCCGTTTGCAAATAAAAACGCTATAAATCGTTATTCCTTGTTTAATTACACATTACGTTCGAATAATCCGTGCTATGTTCCCTGTGTCGCTGTGCAGCTGCTTTTATATTACTTGAAGCATCAACTTAGATCCGTCCCAAATAAAGTCTAAACTATGCAGGTTTAGTGTTTGACAATGAATCTAACATTCAAGTTACAATTAGGGTAAACATGATATTCATATAGCCTTTACTCACACTTGTATATACATTGACGTTTTATCTAAAATATTGAAGCTTGTTAATCATTTTAGAAAATACAAAATGTTTTGCAACTATCATCAAAAATAAATGTCTAAATATTTTCTATATTTTTATTCTTTTTAAATTACTTCAAAAGATAAACATGAGTAGAATTGTAAGAAATATGATTTTTTTATAAATTCAACGGTAGGTCATTATTAATTGTAAGATATTTCCAATGCAGTTTCGAATATTTATTTTTGTAATACTTAAACTTTAATTTAACTTCACATTTCTATTGATGGTTACACAGAATTTTTAAAGTATGTTATCATTGTACATGCGTTTGAAATATTGCCCTATTTTACTAGACTTAAACATATTTTAAAAAATTAGTAACTTGATAACATACCTAACACAGGTAGGCACAAATTCGACAGCTAATAAGGGCTGGCGAAGTTTAGATTTAACCCAGAGTCCGTGTGTTCAGCCTAGTGGTGCCTTAACACGGCCTCTATATAGAACCCAGAGATCTAGTTCCGTACCTGTTCAACAGAATCCCCCACCGAACGTGTCAAATAGGGAAAATCAAAGTCCCGCAAAAGTAAGACAAGTCGATTTTCTCCATAAAGCTACATATTCTTCATCTCGTGTTTTCTAGAAAGGCTGAGAACGCTTTGATTATTAGTAGATTATGAAAATAGCCTGTATTTTTACAACAGTTTTTATCAAATAAAGTTGTTCTTCCTATATTCTTTAAAAATAATATGATTAAGTAGTTTTGAATCTTTATGTTGTATTTATTTCGTTGATATAATATGTAATAATTCTGTGGCCGAAGATAAATCGTAATTGCATTCATTATGAATAAGGTATCTGAAAGATTAGTCGTGCATGAAGGTTGTTGTCAATAAAAATATCATGAAAGTAATCAATTTTTATTTGGAGATTACATACAGATCTGAAACTTTTGTGACTGGCTGGCATATGTTTAATGCAATAGATACAATACAAGCACATTAAAGATAAATTACTAATGAAAGGCACATTTGCAAACTCCCTAACTTCATCAAAACACCAGCGCCATTTGTGCGAATTTAAACCGAGTTGGTTTCCAAAGGCTTATTCTAAATACGGTTATCGAATATTTTGTTACCAGAAAATGTATTGGAATTTAAAATAAATAAAAAAAATTAAAAATGGATACCTTTTTTCTACGACCGTGCGTTTTCACCTACTTTCCCACACTCATTTCAGTTTCGAAAGTGTCACTTTCCCTCACTGGTGCGGAAAAATAATATGTCAATTTTAATCTTATTATAATATACATTTCAGTGATTTTACCTGTAGTTATTACTATTCTTACTAATTTAGGTTTCAATATTTTATCTAACCTAGACTTTTTTATTGTTTCTCTATTTTTTATTTATTGAAATAAAATAAAAATTGGGATACTTTTATATTACTACCCTATAAATTTTTTCAAAATCTATCCACATAACATACTAAGCTGTGTCAGTTGGTTTGATATGGTTACCAAAGTTTTGCTATGACTAACAAGGTATATCTTCAAAACGTTTTAAGTCAAAGTGACAGATTCTGCATTTTTTATTAATATAAGCAATATTTCAACGGATTCAACGGACGAAGAGCTCCCAGAAGCTATTTTGAAGGCTGCAGATGAGGTAAATTCAGACCTGTTACCCAGCAAATCAAAAGTAAGATGCGAACTGCAATACATTCAATTTTTGAACTGGTTCAATGAAAAGGGGGTGAATAGCCTTAGAGAAGAGGTTTTTTGGCGTATTTTTATTATTTTTCTTTAAATAAAACAAAACCTAGACATAAACAAGTTCCATAAGTTGACATAGTTCCTAAAAAAGCAACATGTTGGATTTCGAGCACAAAAAGCACATATATTTACCAACACCTTGCAACCGATGCCGTTTCCTTCAGCGTCATCTTGCACTTTGCAATTTACGAGTATTACTCTTAACACCCAGTTACCACCATCTTATTCCGCTGGACCGCCTATTCCAACTAATTTGCAAAATGCAACAAATTGTGTTTTTAACATTAGCATTCATAATTATTAGTAGATTTCATTTAAAGTTTTGTATGTTGAAATAAAATATAAATTTGTATGCAGTCGTAGAAAAAATAATGTTCACAACTCATTCGTAAAGTGTCTTTCCCGCCCTTGGCTGCTAGCCCGAACTCCGCTACGCGTCGTTTGGGTCAATGGCAATCGCGTGCGAGAAAGTATCACTTTCCGCACTTGTTAGGAAAATAACTATTTTGATATTCCTGTCGTAGCCAATACACGGCGACGATAACTATTAATTGTAATTTGCAAGCCATGTTTCGCCTCGTTTTAAATTTAATTACAATAGCAATTATCTCTTTCATTTTTGCAAAGTAGCTCTTCTTACCGTTCAGTCTGCATTATTAAGTGGTACATGCAAGAAAATTCTGCGGAAGATTGTGTAAAGTTACTTTTGAAGGTATTCTTCTTTTGAACAAATTAGGATATTTCCTTTCTAACGGCAGAATTCTGTTTGAAAATTTGTTTTGAGAATATTTTATTCATTTTATTTTAAAATCAATTTATAGTTTTTTTGAAATATCTAACCGTTTTTGTTTCGCTTTATTCGGTGAGTATCACCCACAATAATCATGGTCATTTATTTTTATTCCGTTATTTTGATTATGAGAGTATTTTACGTAGTAGTTAGGTAGATAAAAACTAATGGTATCATATCCCATCGTCCATCAAATAATTACTAACTACTTTCCAATTCCAACGTCCTTACATCCAGCATGATCTACGATCGTTTCATATATGCATTATCCACACCAAGGAATAGCGCTGTTGCCAATACTAAATTAATTAAATTTGGAAACATCATGGCTCATTCCATAACGTATCTCGATCAGATTGAAATTGTTTTAAAGAAATTCCAGGTCAAGAATACCACCAACCGACGAGCATGTATGAAAACGCTGACAAAAGTAAAAGAAGTGTAAGACTTGTGTAAGAACCGTGACTATATGTATGTATCCCAGATACAAAAGTTTAATATCTGTAAATGTATGACATAAAACAAATAAATAACAATTTTATATTTTTTTTACCGCCATTTGTTTTCACATGTCCATGAAGATCATCAGATCTAATCGTAAAGGAAACGAACAAGCATTTTTTGTTTATCATATTCTTATCAAACAGCCATTCTTAGACCGTTCGGATCAGACCGGAGACATGTATTGTCATTTAAACATTTTTCAGCGGGAATATTTTGAAAATGATGGAATTAATAGATAGTTATTCAATCAATAAAGCAAATGCAGTTATGAAGGAAATTCTTTCAAAGTTAATATATTTAACGTCACAGTTAATACATCGTATCACATTATAAATTTCTATTCACACTATTCCCCAAAAAACATTTGTTTTTTATTTGCTGCTGACAAATTTAATTGGAATTCGCGGAATTAATTAGGAGATTAAGATGTTATTCTTATTCGGGTTTTATATTTTCTAGTTTTGCGAAAATCGAGCCACAGAGTTATTTAAAAAACAACATAAAACACTGTTGTGATAATCTGACTTGACTTAATGGGTTGGTTGCTCGGTATACCAAAATTTGCATTGTATAAAATAATTAAAAAGTACCACATTTTTTATCTCTATATTGATTTTATTACATTGAAATATCTGTTAGTGGCTACTCTTTAAGGCATTCAATCTGTTATGTTTGCTCATAATCTATAATTATTGCTACGCTCTACTTTTTCTCTTAAACAAAGTGTATTTGGATGATTTTAGTTGTCTTTGTGGTCGTCGTATTTAACTCTGATTTTCTTTATTTTTCTCTTATGATTGGCAGATATTCAGAAAGTACATATTTAATATAAGGTTGATTCTAATAATTTTCGAAACAATACCGCGATGTTTTATAAATAGTGTCTTAACAATTCGAATACATGATAATATTTTGTGCATTCTGAATATGCTACACATGTATTTATTATCTGCTTTCATTTTGTATTGAACAACTGAATACCTATAATCATAAAATATAACCTCGTAAAATAACATTCTAATCTTAGTAGAGCACTTATTCTTCTTGAAAATACACTTTGTATGATGCGTGGGCAATATAAAAAACCTTATTTAGCTGCAATGAAGTTTATAAAATTGCACACGTACCAAGTAACTAAGTACTTGTGCAAGCATCATGCTTACTAATTTTGCTGCTTATCTTGCCTGTTCTGCCTTCTTGGGGGCGACCATCACATTCAGACTGCACGAGCTCTCTTCAAAACACAACGATCATTTTCCATGCCAACTCCAAAAGAACAAAAACCCCTCGATGATGAACATAACAAGGTAATAGTGATTTTTTTGTTAGTAATTTTTAATATACATCGAGAGAAACTTCTGCATCCTTATTAAAACCCCAAACGTTAAATAATGTTGATGTTCATTGGTTGTTTATTGGCAACTAATTAAAAATGTACAAGATAATTTATTACCACTGAAATCGTAAGTTTAAATGCCTTTTTAAATTACCGGGACTATCTTTACATGGTTTTTGTTCTATCTTTACATGGATTTTTTTAATATGTACAGTTTTACTTATTACTGCTTTTACTGTTTCTTTTTTGTGGGACTGTTTAACTTAAATTACTTTCAGCAGGTATGTTTTTTTAAGTCATATTAAATTATATGTACAAGGTATATTAAGTTACAATACAGGACTCCAAATGGCATCATTTAAATTATTTATCTTAAATAATGCACATCTCGTGTAAAGCCACATAATTAAAATAAATTACCGGCAATGATAAAGTATTACAGTAATTATCTTTTTATTTCGAAGTGTTTCATTTCAAGAAATAATTGTTGTTTTCTTTGGTTCTTCTCCCGCTATGTTCTTAATGAAAAGTTTTATTTTTTCCAGACTTTTGAGAAGTGCTAGTTCTAATAGTGTGGTTCTAATATACCAAAACTTATTTTAATGTTTTTTTTTAAATTGGTATATTTGTAACGTGATGTGCCATATCATTATTGGCTTGACATTGCATCAAAAAATTATTTAACAAGATAAAAATAACGCAATGGGTAAGGAGGTAGAAAGGTTCTTTCGAAATTGTGTTGTATTCAATATAATGTTGTATATATCTGATGGTTATGTTTTTTAAGTTTGCATTACATTTAGATCGAAAGTCGGTAAATATTTGTTATGAAAAATCATATCAAAATGAAAAATCACTATTAGCAAAGAGTACGTTTTTAATTTATATATCCTATCAAATTTTTCACTAAACGAATTTCATTTGGAATTAAAAAGTTTAAGAATAATAGTCCTTCTAAATTGGGCATTCAAATTTTTGTTTTTTTATTTTCGACATTTCAATATGTTTGCAGAATTTCACTTCTAAAAACTGCCTTAATTTTTAAGTATTTATTAATTTTAAACAATATACAATTGATTTTAATTATGACAAAAAAGACTGAAAAATAAGTCATATTTCAGCTTTGTCATTTCGAGATGAACATTCGACGTTTTAACAATCGTATGGTCTCTTTACAAGTCCTGATTTTCTTCTTTCATCAACGCTTTCATATATGCTCGTCGGTTGCTGGTACTTTTGACCTGGCCTTTTCTCCGCACGTTGATCCCACTTTCATGCTTCTTCATCCAAACCCAACATTCACTACCATTCATTAGTGTAGGGACCAGCACTCTATACATAGCCAGTCGTGCCTTTTTTGGCTGCTCATAAAGTTAAGCAGCGCCCATTCATTTGTTTTCCTTCCAACACCCTTCATTTAATATCTTAGTCATACTTTCCGTCTCTTGTAAACTTTGAACCCAAGTAGACAAACTTATTCACTTGTTCCACTCTTTCTCCTTAAATCAGCATCTCGCAGTTTGTTGTGCTTTTTCTCTTTCAAAAACCATTACTTTCGGTTTGCTTACATTCACTTTTATCCCTTTTAGTTTTAGGGCATTATGCATAATATTAACTATCGCCTGCAATTCCTTGTCAGATGATGAAATATAGAGGGATTTTAAATCACCAGAAACGCCATTGTCATTCTTGATAAATGCCGAAACGATCCAAAAGCTAACGATACATCTTCGCCGATGTCTACTTATAGGATATCTCTGTAATGTTTCGCATATCCTTTGTTCTTAATTATGTTCCTTTCCAAGTTTGTGATTTACCAAACATTTACATATCTTTTTAGATGTCCTTGTAAAATGCAATCCTAATTTTTCATGCTAAAATCTCTAAACGGCTTAGCCGAAATCCAAAAGTCAGATGTCTCTCACTTACTGCTCTTATCGGTGAATAAAATAGTTTGGATTGATTTGTTTGTATTTTTTTGTAGCTTTCATCAGTTCAAATAAATGTGTTCAAAACTTAACTTCACGTAGCATTATTACGTGTAGGTTGTGCTATTTACCGTTTGATTTTTAATAAAAAAGGCCAGTTAATGTATATTCCAAAAACGGTATGTGCAAGTAACAAATGATTGATTTTTAATATTATTTCTATAACAAGGTTTTTTAGTTATTAAGACTATTACTACATTTTTAACTTCATCAGATCTATAAATAAGGTATCTACAAATCATAAAAATATGTCATGCTTTGACTATAGCATTTTGATACCTTTAGTGCGGTTCTCGGTTTTTTCAACAAGGTATCACCAAATCTTTTAAATTTTTTCTTTATATGCATACTAAACTTTTGCATGTGGCTTTAAAGTATGCATCTATCATCAATATATCTTGTTAATCGTCAGAAGTGAAATGAATGTGATTGTTTCTATTAACGACCAGACAACCGGCAATTATTTAAAATACCTTAACCGTTATTGCATGTCTAAATTAAACTATTATAAGCTTTTGTCATTAAAACAATTTTAGATCATACCTAAAGGACTTTATTATTAAGCGTTAAAATGATGCAATTTCTGAATAGCTATATATAATAGTGGACTTCATATTTTACGTAATTTTATGCATTTAACTAATCATGTCATTTGTCTTCTGATTACTGTTAGACCCCAAAGAAATTAAAAAAAACATTGACTGATGAGTAGTCATTACATTACAAAAATAATGCAAAACGAATTATTTTTTATCATTATCAAAAAAGTACGTTTACTTAACTTATTTATTTTTGTACTTGGGAATTATGATTATAAAATCTATTGTTATTGTTGCCTAGTATAAAGTTCAAAAGCAAATCATATTGAAATAATT
Source organism: Agelastica alni (assembly GCA_950111635.1). Taxonomy (NCBI): domain Eukaryota; kingdom Metazoa; phylum Arthropoda; class Insecta; order Coleoptera; family Chrysomelidae; genus Agelastica; species Agelastica alni. The sequence goes on from OX467708.1 coordinate 70,598,379, forward strand.
CCGACATGAACGTACACTACACATATAAATCGTTATTAAAATTAGTCACGAAATTTTTTTATAAAATAAAAGCTTTGTCTAAAAAAATGGGTTTTCGTGCTTAATTATTAGTATTATACTGGGTGTATACATATTTACGACACTAGAAAAAACGTTTATATATTTTTAATCAATCGATCCGTTATTTTTAATTAAAATTCTTGCAACTGAGTGACATTTTATAGCCATTTTATAAGCCATTTATATTATCGTATGGTTTAATAAAACTGTTAATAACTGCTTTCAGTCATTTAAAAATAAAAGTTATTTGTTTGGGGTATAAATATCATGGTTTTTAGTTTCATATATTGATTCACCATACATTTTAGAATCGAAGTACCAGGGTATCGGTTAGTAATGAAAACAATGTCTTACTTGACCCAGAAGTACTAACCGATTTCTCAACCCAGGCTTTGGTTTTAACAACATTAGCCACATTGGTTAAATATAGTACCGATGAGGCAGAAACTCGTACATTATATCAGTACCTTTCAGAGGGAGCTGTGGTATTTCCCAAGGTCTTTCCAGTCATGTAAGTACTTTTATTGTTCCAATAAAGTTTTCAAAATGTACATATTATACACACTTTGGTAACTATCAAATGAAATAGCTAGTTCACAGGATAGAATTTACTTAAACATAGTTCGAACTTTGCCTGAAGTAGTAAATTTCAAAAATGTCCACTTTTCCTGTTATTAAAAAGATTGATGGAGTAAAGCACCAATCATTTTTATTTTGTATTTGATGAAATAAGTTTTCGAATATGTACACCAAGTGTTTTTTATATTTTTGAGGTAGTTTGAGGAATTTTTAAGTTCTTTTTTTTCCTGTTGTTTATAGGTTTTTATTAGTCAATTTCTATATTTAATGATAGGTATTCTATAATATCAGGGAATATTTATATTATTGTTTTCATTATATTCAAGGATTGCTGCTTATTTGATGATGGGGTTTCTATTTTTGTCTATATAACTAAAATAGTTATTAGCAGAAATAAAGAGCTTCTCAGTTACTAAAGGTGTAAATCTTTCATCCATTTCAGTCATTTCTATAAAAAACAGTCACCAATTACTTTTAGTATTTTTATTAAAAGTTCAATATTAAATGTTCAATTAAACATTAAAATTTAAATATGTAATGTACAAAAATATTTTTGGTTTTAGCTATAACTTAATAGATATGAAAATTAACAATGTACTAACCTCTTGTCATGACCAAGAAATCCTGGGTGCGGTCAGAAGTATCATTCAGAATATGATAGCATGTGAAGATACTGGGCAACAACAATTTCATTTCTTACAAAGCTGTGGATTTGGAGGACTGTGGAGATTTGCTGGACCTTTTAATAAGGTAAATTTTTACATATTATGTTTAAATCGTACCTTTTATTTATACAAAAATAAAAAAAAATGAGACATTTTTATATTTATATGTAAATGTTATTTTTTAAGATGAAAATAATATGATATTAATTACATTATGTAATATTTATACGTTTTCTTTCACAATTTCTTTTTTAGATGTTTCATTATTCTTTTTAAAGGGATACACGATACTACTAATTTTTATCTAGTTAGTTAATTCAAATGAAGTGAACCTTTTAATTTGTGCTTAGTGCATTTAAATCAAAATTTGTGCCAACTTTTATTTGTAAACATAATTTATTGTAGTAGGCCGCTTATGCTTTCACTAATTCCAGTTATTTTCACTTAGTTATTGTTCAATCAAATAAGTTGCTTTTCACGTTAAAGTTAAAATTAGTTATATTTTTTAAAGATAAATGACTCGAAACATTCATTAGAACATCTTGATAAGAATGTTTTTAAATATTTAATTTCGTACTAACATTATTTTATTTCAGTACAATAATATGGCAGAAAGTAGCGAGTTATTCGTAAACTGTTTAGAAGCAATGATTGTATCATGTCTTCCAGTTGAAGAAAACGAGGTAGAAAATGGAGAATTGTCGTCAATGCAAAATATTGGTTCCAACATGAATCTCTCATCTAGTCTTTCGAGTCTTACACTAGGGTCTCCAACTGAAAAAGAATTGACTCGAGATGTTGAAGGAGGTAGCACATCATCTCTTGGACGATCTTCTGTTGGTAAACAACGCAACAACAAAAATAAGACGATTTATTCTGAAAAGTCATCCATGCATGAATAAGAAAAAAATGGTTAGAAGAAATTTTGTCATTTTTTTTTTGTAGTACATGCCATCAGGCCAAAATGTGAGTTTGGACATTGATCCAAAATATTTTAACACATTCAATGTGGTAAAAAAGTGAACCCTTTAACGACAGATTTTTTTGGTCTTTTAAAGTCGGACTTGATCGACATTTCTTGCTAATGAAAAACAGTACTCAAATTACTGCACGAAAATGAACTGATGTGGATAATTTGTTTATACCTGTAAGCAGTATGGCATTTTGTCTTGGATATTAAAAACGATCTCATTACTTAAATAAATACCAAGGTTTTAAACTAGTAAGACAATTCTAAAATCTAATCTGCGATAATGATAAACTGAATAGTACACGACGTGGTAAACTGTTATAATCTGTTTTATTGTAAATAAAACAATGTTGAAATTTTCATATTTCACCAAAAAAAATCATTAACTAAAGAAAGGTCACGAATTTATTATAGCTTATTACGTCGGATACAAATTAATCCTTTTTTTTTAAGTATACAAATTTTACTATTTGTGGCCTTCTGCCAAAGTTACTATTAAAGTTATCTTTTAGCATAATAAAAACACCAACCAAAGAAATATTGTTCTTGTTGTGTATTTTTTAAATACCCATGAATACCAATAAGAAATCTTTTTGTAAAAATATCCGTTAGACAAGTTACCAAAATTAAAAAAAAGTAACATAATTGCTAGTTTTATGGCGATTTATTCTTAATATTCAATTTGGGTTTCGGGAGTTCGTATTAAATTAAAAAAAATAATTTGATTAAATTTTATCAAACTAGTTAAGATTTACGTTTTTTAAACGATACTTTTACTTGCCTTAATATAGCTTTATGCTGAACAATATGGGATGAAATTAAAGTTCTAAATAATAATTACATTAGAATGTAAGTAACAGTTTGTAACTAATATGCAATTATTAATTTTATTTATAAATGATCTACGTACATTTAACCTAGAAGTTTATATAAAATATTAAATAGTTTAAATGTATGTATAGCCATTATTCAAGATAAATTGTAAATTTATAAATATTTTAAAGTTTCAAACTTTTCTTTTCTATAGATACTGATAATGTCTTACACTTCAAGTATCTATAAAAGTGACACTGTCGGAGTAAATTATAGTTACATATAAAAATGTTACGATGCCTTGATTTAGTATAAGGGATCTTATGGACATCCTTTTATCTCAATTTTTTTTTTAAATCTCAAAATCATACTTTTTAATTGAATTGCTTTGCAGTTGGTCACGAAGTAATGATTACTTGAATTTCATTGTAGATAAGTTATAACTTTCGTGCTGTGTCGTCCAAAACTACCTGGGTTAAGAGTAGATTCTAAGAGTAACATTAATTGAATTCAGCACACGTTTAATAAAAACCAGTATTACTAAAAGTGTAGTTAAATTTGACTGATTACTATTAAATTTGGCACGATTTAAAATTATGCTATTTGCTTTAAACAATCCTTAATTATAAATTGAATCTTATCTTGTATAGAAAGAGCGTAAAATATAAAAAATGAGCATAAACAACGATAAACAATTGTAATGACATAAGAATAATGAACATAATGCACATCATGAACTTTAGGGAGAGAGAGAAATAAGATGTCTCTGGAATGAGGCAGACAGAAAGGTCGTTTCGTTTCCTATGCATTTTGGCAGAAATTCTATGTGAGTAATATTTGATTAACTGTGACTAATGATACTGTTTTATTGTTGTGTATATTCAAGATTGGACCAATCTAGCGCACAACGACATCTTGTCGATGACGGTTAAATTTCTTGTGATAAATGCCAAGCAATGTTAATAAAGATTACTAAATTATATATATGATTATAAAATACCTGAAAAAGCGATATGTTTAATATGTTTAATCTATAACAATAAGATAATTTTCTTACTAAATACATTTATTATTCGCTCATTCATTGATTGGAAATCGTTAATATCAAAAACAACAAAGAACTAACAAGTACTTTCATTAATCACATCTACTTCAAATTTAACTAGCTATTTGCTCAGCTTAATGTACATACTGATGTTCGATTAAAGTACATTATATTAAATAATATATTGCCATAAACGGGGCGCAAGGAAATGCGTACAGAAAAAACGTGAAAGTAGTTTTTGTTTTTAGGCAGGTGCAAAAATTAACATCCTTATATTTCTTATATATGCAGTAGGTATTAATATTTCCAAGATTGAATTACTATGACTTCAGAAGGTAAACTACATTTAGAATTTGTATTCAGAATATGTAGGCAAAGTTTTTTATTTTTGATATATTATCAGGTAACGTTGCATGCCTATTAATAAATGTACAAAATTATATAATTGTATAGGTTTTTTTACTATAAATTACCCAAAGTGATGTGAAAATTACTTAACAATTACAATTTGTAATTAATTACAATTGAAATTTGAGAATAACCAATTGTAATTGATTACAATTACAATTACACTCTGGTGTTATTTCAAATAATCAATTACGTATGATTTTTGGCTAGGATCGGGTACAGAGTTGTATTTTTTTTTTAAACAATCATATATTAGAAATGAATTACTATCGAAATTGACCAACTTCCGGCTAAATTGACCGGAGACCGGAGACTTTAACAAAACACGGCGGTGACCAAATAACCCTACTTGGCGATGAACAAAAAGAAGTTTGCGCGAATATTTTTAAGTGAGAATATGTAATCATGTACAAAAAGTAAAGGTATGGTTGGGTGGTAACCAATCCGTTTTAAATCGACATTTAACATCCGCTTCTTTAAGAATAAAGGGAACTTGACAGTTCCCTTTCTTTATTAATTTATTTTACCCTACCTTGTTGATGATAATAAAACATTGATTTTATAATTTTGATTACACAAAACTCCTAAAACTTACATTTTAATTGTGTCACGACTTATTATTATTTAACGGGTCAGGGCTAACAAAAGCCCTTGTGTACCTAGAACTTAGGATCTTTTGTGTCATCGTTTGGATTTGTTGTCTCTTCTGGGTCCAATTTGAGCCCTTTGAAGTATGAAATCGGTAACCTGCATTACAATGTCCAAGATCTTCGTAGCTAGGAGTCTTACTCATTTTTGTTGTAGTATTTCACATTCTATCAGAATACAGTGTACATATTCTTAGTCCTCGCCACAGAATCTACAGGAATCATTCTCCACTGTGCCCATATTTTTTAATTGTTCATTGACAGGGTGGTGACCTGTAGTAATTACAACTAGCAGTTTTAGATCTTTCCTATTTGGGAGTAAAATATTGTTGTACCCACAGTATTGCCAGTCCAGTAGGCATTTGTTGGCATTGATTTCAGTCATTGCTCCTATCTTTTAGTTTTTGCTTTAATGTGTTGTTTTATATACCCGCAGAATGGTTATGGACCTATTGGTGGTTCCTTTGTACCTTTTTCTGCCAATGCTTTGGCTTTTTTATTACATGCATACATACATACATATAGTCACGCCTTTTTCCCGTAGGGGTAGGCAGAAACCACATCTTTCCGCTTGCCACGGTTCTTACACACATCTTTTGCTTCCTCTACTTTCATCAGTGCTCTCATACATGCTCGTCGGTTGTTGGTACTCTTGACCTGGCCTTTCTTCAAAATTATGTTGATCTGATCGGGATATGTTCGCCGAGGTCGACCTCTACCGACTTGTCCATTCAAACCCGCCTTATAAATTTGTTTCGTCAATCTTCCTTCATCCATCCTCTCTACGTGTCCAAACCATCTAAGCATTTCTTTATCTATCTTTGTAACCACATCTTTTATACCACAGCGTTTTCTTATCTTACCCGGAATGCCTAAATGTCAACTGTGGCATTCTTCGACAAGCTTGTATTTATTTGCGACGTTGGCTATAGCCTTGATTGCGGCCTTACTATCACTGGCTATATAAATTCTTGCTCCCTTTTGATTTCCATTAAGAATAAGTTAAGGGCACTCTAATTGTCATTATTTTGGTTCAAAAGACTGAGCAGCCTTTTCCTAGTGATCTAGAGATCTTCATGGCGGGTCCATAGACTTCCTGGCCAGATCCGCTGTCTCTTACTAAGCTGTCTGTGTACCAGGCTTAAGATTCTCTTTCCTTTTCAACTGATAGGGGGAATTTTAGCCATTTATCTCTTTCTGGCATTCTTGTTTTGAGGTTTTCATTAAATATGATCGATTATAATGATGATAATTTGATAATCGAGTCACGACTTCATGCTAATTACCCTAATTATTTTTATATAATAATAATAGCCTTTATTTAACAATCTTACAACCAATTACAATATTTATATTATAAATTCTTATAAATTTTTGCTCCCTTATAACTCCTATCAAAAATAATTCGGGAGCACTCGATAATTGACATTATTTCGGTTTGAGTGACTGAACAGTCTCTTCCTAGCGATCTAGAGATCTTCGTGGCGGGTCCATAGACTTTCAGGCCAGATCCACTTCTCTCACCAAGCCGGTCGTGTACCATGCTAAAGCCACTTGTTCCGGTAGGGGAGATTTCAGCCATTCGTCCCTTTCTGGCATTCTTGTTTCGAGGTTTTCATAAAAGATGATCGATGATGATGTTGCTAATATTAATCGAGTCACGATTTCATGCTAATTATCCTAATTATTTTTATATAATAATAATAGCCCTTATTTAACAATGTTATAATTAATTATTACAATATTTGTTATATATTATAATTCTTGCTCCCTTATAACTCCGATAAAGAATAATTCGGGCGCACTCTATAATTGCCATTATTTCGGTTTGAAAGACTGAACAAAATCTTTTTAGCGATCTAGGGATCTTTGTGGTGGGTCCATAGACTTCCAGAACAGATCCACCGTATCTCACCAAGCCGGTCGTGTACCATGCTAAAGCAACTTGTTCCGGTAGGGGGGATTTCAGCCATTCGTCCTTTTCTGGCATTCTTGTTTCAAGGTTTTCATAAAAGATGATCGATGATGATGAAGCTAATCTTAATCGAATCACGACTTCATGCTAATTACCCTAATTATTTTTATATAATAATAATAGCCCTTATTTAACAATCTTGCAACCAATGATTACAATATTTATTATATATTTTAAATTCTTGCTTCCTTATAACTCCCATTAAGAATAATTCGGGCGCACTCTATAATTGCCATTATTTCGGATTGAAAGACTGAACAGTATCTTCCTAGCGATCTAGGGATCTTTGTGGCGGGCCCATAGACTTTCAGAACAGATCCACCGTCTCTCACTAAGCCGGTCGTGTACCATGCTAAAGCAACTTGTTCCGGTAGGGGGGATTTCAGCCATTCGTCCCTTTCTGGCATTCTTGTTTCGAGGTTTTTATAAAAGATGATCGATGTTGATGAAGCTAATCTTAATCGAATCACGATTTCATGCTAATTATCCTAATTATTTTTATTTAATATTGGTAGTCTTTATTTAGCAATCTTACAACCTATATTACAATATGTATATAAATATATATACAAATATATATGAGGATTACTGTCACTCCAGTAAATACAATTATGGAGATTCACTCTTCCATTTAACTTGAATGAATTACTTGTTTTATGGTGTGGATGTGACCAATTGTTAAAAAGTCACTGCGAAATCTTACTTGTTCTTTGGGTTCGTTTTCATAAAAAAATTTTTGTTAAACGGTCTAACAGTTTCTCTGAAAATATTGTGTACATTATTTTTTATATTAATGTATAGATTATTAACAACCATTATGTTTTAAAAACGATAGTTTTTAAAATTGTACTCGGAACCTATTACTTCACAAGTTTGCAATCGAATTTAAAACATTCATATATAAGTACTTTTGTAAAATGTGTAACCAAAAGAGTAATTGAATTACAAATGAATTACAATTGTAGAGTAAGTAATTAATTACTGCTTGAATTCAAAGGGTATAGGTAGGGGAAACATGGTATAAAATAAAAATCAGGAAAAAAAAACATTGCAAAAATTTAAAAATAATTTTTAGGAAAAGTATTTTTTTTTGTATTCTCTGAAATTATTATTTTACTGTACTTTTGATGGCATTTTAAAAAAATATATTACAAAACTTTTATGTAAAACTTTGTTTCTACAGGTAATAATAACGATGATAAGGGTAAGTAATTTATAGTGAATAACCCTGTACTTCTGCAACGTATAATTTTGAAAAAAAAACTAGATGTTTTTTAAACTATTGTTTCAAGTAGTGGTAGAAAAAACAACTAATAAAATAACATAATTAAACGGACTATGCTTGGTTGGTAGTCATCCTAATTTTGTGTAATGTATTACTACTTTGTATTGGTATAATTGGGCAAAACATTTATGCTTCTTGTAAACAGTATACGAGTAAGTGTTTTCAAATAATATTCTTTTGTACATTTAAACCCAAATTTAACGGGCAATTGATATAAATGCTTCATATGACGTTTTCTAAAATGAAACACATTAGTCTACAGTTTCTTTAATATAGTTCACATCTGGAATGGTTCAGATGGTTTACCTGTTAATCTTAGAAATAAATACCATAATCAGTTAATATTTTAAGAAATACAATGTAAATTTTATTGCAAGGCACAAAACACCTGTACAAAATTAATTTGTATTTGGATAGATTATTTGCATGATTATAAAATGCTCCAAATTCCCTGCCAATTAATGTTTTCCCTGCCTACAATTTTTTTAAATTTTTTATGTAAATGGCTGTTAAATTTACAAATTTTCTCTGACAAATTTTAGTGGTCATAGATAAATGTGTATAGTAAGTTATGGTAGAATTTAATTAGAAATATTTTCTTGTTTATTAATAAATAATAACAGTCCCGATTAGTATAATGACTGTACAGTCAAACGCACAATTTTTTAAAATATATTGAAACCTCGGTATTTTATGACGAACTTCAATAAAGACCGTTTAACGTTTTTAAATAATAAAAGAGTATATGGAGTAAATGACAAAACATGTTGTCATATTTAGGTGCATTTCTAAATTCACACCTATATCTATCTATATGCATTTTAAAAAAATAGTTAGACAGCGTTTTGCCACATCAAAAAGCGAAAAAACGCATAATTATTTATATATTTTTCAGTACATATGATAGGACTGAATTAATCAAGTTTGGCCTATTAGTGTGTCTAATGAATTGTAGTAAGCAGTTGGTGGACTGTGTTTATTAAAATATATATATTTAACATTATTGTTGTTTGAAAATTGTCTGTCGTGTAAGTGTTTACTGATATTACGCTTATTCAGCATATTAGCTGAACCCTTACCTAGACATAAAAATAGCGAAAATGAGATGTTTTCCAAATAAGTTGACCAGAAAGTAATAATTTCCAAATAGTCCATTATAAAGAAAATGCACTGTGATTAATTCTGCAGAAAGTAGATTCGTAATTATAATTTGTTAACATTTATTTTGAAAATATCCGATGTAAGTTTTTCTGTCTAGGCTTAAGTAATCTTTGCCTCAATTATGTCTAAAAACAGTTGATTTTTTTGAATGTATAAATAAACCTCATGACAATACTTTCTCTTACTGACCAGTAAAATTTAACTGGACATGACCCATGACTGATACTTATTTATTATTTACTGTTAGGATAAAGGGGAAAAGCTCACATTTCTTATTTATTTCATGAAATTATATTTAAAAGTATCCTTTAAACGTATCACTCAAGTATTGGTAATTTATTACATTATTACTTTCTCATCATATTTTAAAAAGCTTAGTATATTTTTTAAATTTTAATTTTTTGGTGAACATTTAAAATTCTTACGAAAATAATTGCCTTTACCAAACCTAAAATATTAACTAAATCAATTTAATGCTAACAATAATTTTTATCTCTTTCTTGCTGTTAATTCCAAGATCGATGTTGTTTTAATTCATTCACTTATTGTATAAAGTAACTTTTAGTCAATGTTATAAAGCTCGTCAGCCAAAAAAAAAATTATAACTAGGTTCAAAAGGAAGTTGCTTTTCTCCTTAATTTGAATTATTATGTTTATTGCGTAAGACAATAAAGTACCTAATTGTGAAATATTTAATGACAACCCACATTTTTTATTAAAAAGTTGTTTTTAATATTAAAACTAGGGTTGTGCAGTTCTTTAAAATAATTACTGAGTTTTTAAGCAGTAATGTTAAATTTTTCATAATATCTGAATAGTGTAAAATAACTGTTGTTTCCGAGTGCTAATTGTCTCGATTTTAATAAAAAAATTAATTTACATTAGTAACGTAGCTATTAACATAAACTATTGTTATTGTTGAGACCAGTTCAATTTATGAGAAGTTTAAATCAAAATTTACAAACATATACAGTGTGGAACAGCCAAGTGGAATAAATTCATGATTTCAATTATTGTGCATATTTATAAAAAATCTCGAAACACATCAATTTTAGATTATGAAATGACATCCTGCATCGAAAAAATTTCATCCCTACTTAGTAAAGACCCCAGTTATAACCCACAAATTTTTAAATGGGAGCAGGGGCTTATGATACATCATTTAAAAGTTCTCTTCATTGTCTATTTATTCCATGCAAGGATGAAATTTTTTCGATGGAGGATGTCATTTCATAATTTAAAATTACCGTGTTTCGAGATTTTTTATAAATATGCACAATAATTGAAATAATGAATTTATTCTATTTGGCTGTTCCACATGGTAAATAATAAAAATTATTAAAAGTCTAAAAACCCTCTATTTAAATTTTTTTCATTTTTGTTATAAAAGGTAAAATTTTAAGTTATCCCGATAAATTATCATTAAGACTGACTGCTAACTTTTATTAGTTATGAAGGTTTTACATTGAAATATATTGAGGTAAAGATGACATAAATGTTTCTTCTAACTATTTGTTATTGTATTCTAAATAAACTTAAGGATATGTGAAACCAAATGTACAAAATATTATTAATATATTGTCATTGTACGCATTAGTTTCATGCACAATTTTTTTTTAATTTTTATAATCAATGTACATCTCAGTATTTTTAAGACTCTTTTTTGTAAACGAATTTTTAATTTTATTTTACAGCCAAATATTTAATTTAATTTTAACGTCAAATTAAATAATGTTTTATTTATAATAAATTCTTTCATACGAATCTCCTGTCTAAATTATAGAGTGTCTCTAAGTTCTTTTTGTTATTTATTTACTTTACAAATTATTTGACCTACTTGGTATATAATTATGTGTATATATTTTTTTAAGTATGATATAAATATATATATATGATATAAATATATATAAAACGTATATATTGAATGGTATATTTTTTTTATCAAAATAGTTCCTGAATAAGGAGTAGACACATAATATAAAAATATTTTGGAATGCACATATTATATTTGCAAGTTTTAAATTATTTAACTTATTTATTTTACTGCAGCAATTCAATTTTTAGGTTTACATTGCAAGATTGACTAAACTATGTTTTATAAATAAACAGTTTTTTGGTATGTCATTCAGTAAAATATTTAGCTAACAGGATTTATAGATATTTAGAAAAATATGTGAATTTCAAAATGAGATGTAGATACTCCATGATTAGTCTAACAAATGATCAAATTTTTTTGAAACAAATCCTTATTTAATTTTTTTTTAGTTTTTATTTTTGTTCATATCAGGTGAAACATCTTTAGTTCCTATAAGTTGCATTTGATTGGTTAAAAACAAAAAAAGATGTACACTATAGTTATTATGCAATAGTAAAAAAATTTCACATATCCCATTTTTTCTAAATATTATTGTCTTAATGTACAAAGTTGTAGTTACTAGTAGTTATTATATGATCACGCTGAATGTTGAAATAAAAAAAAAATTTCGTGTAACTCGTTACAGATATAATGTTCAGTTATTAGTTAATATATTTTTAAAATACTATGGAATATTAAATATTTATTTCATGCGTGTAAATCATTAAAAATATGAAAAGCTTTAATGTATGTATACAACGATCAGTTTCAGGAATAATCAGAGTGACTCAGGCATTAATAATTAGTAGAGCTTACACTATTTTTACAGTATTTAAAAACAATTTTGTTAACAGTAAATCCAACAGATAATCCGATTTCAAATGCGTTTTATTTATATTTGATGTACACACTTCGTCTTGATACTTATTTTTCAATGGGTGGTATGGTATGCTTGAAAAATAATGTGCTTTTTGCATTATTTCCTAAGAACCGATTCTTAAATAATTTTAAAACACATTATTTTTGTTGCTTATTACACGGTACACTACACTTTGTACAGTACAATCTAAAGTTCTCTATTTTTCCAATCTCTGAGTCGTTATAGGAAATATTTTCGCATGTCGTTTATAATAGACGTATAAATGTAATTTTCTAAATGTGATCTATCATTTTAACAATATAACTGTTAACAATGTTTTAAGTGTTCAAATATAATTTAAATTAAAAATACATAATTTGGGATCGTAATAATTTGTCCGTTATACCTTCTATAAAATAAATTCAATATTAAACTTAAAACTATTGTATATATATATGTGATGTAAATTTGTCTCTGCCATTGGACAATCTTTAGAAAGGTTATCTGATGTTTAAATACGCTTTTGAAGATATTGCAAATTATTAAAATTCCAAATTACATAAACATGTTTGTGTCACCAAAAGAACTAGTCTTGTTTTATATAATATCTTTTAAACTAACTTTTAAACTTTTCAAATATTTGTTGTTTTCCATCATTTTTAGAAGTAATCGCTTTTTTTCTCTTTTCTGTGATGTCTTTTATTACAATATTAGAACATTTCCAAATTTCCATAATTTGAATGTGTAAGTACTATTAAACGTATTAAATATTACACGTGTATTTATATTTGGTATATTTTATTACTCAGCATGATTGTTGAATTATTTTTAATGCTAAATATACAAATTTTAAAATAAAAAAAAATGTACCCAGCTAAAGTTTGTTTGACTTGAAAGTTCATTAGTATTAGAAGCTTCCTTTATTTTGTTTAACTGTTTTAAACAAGTAGCAACATTTAAAATTTTAATGGAAATCAACATTTATGAATTTTATCAACCTTTTTTAGAATAATCAAATACGATTTGGAAATGTGGCATTGTAAGTTTGCAAATGGAACAAAAAGTGGGTGGGATCTTTAATTAATCAAATAAACTCGTAAGGTAAGTTTCTAAAATGATTGAAAACAACCTAGAAATACCATAAAAATAAGTATTATAATCAATGTACTAATAGATTTTAACGGAGTTTTCAGAAATTAAAAAGTTTTTTAATTTTTTTTTGTAAGTAAATTTTTATGGAGTTTTTGGCGCTCCAAAATTTATTTTTTCTTTATTATGTTAACGAATTTGGCAAATGCAGCTCTATATATTCTGAAGCATCTTCTAAATATTAATACACCATTCTATTTCTATTTTACTGCCGTTAGTATTAAAAAATATGCGTTAGGGCCATTCCTGAATGCAGGTTCGGTCCTATCAAGTAGATAAAACTGCAATTGCCAAAAATATTTTTAATAAATTACTGCGCCCTGGACAGTACTAGCAATTTGTTTGATACAATGGTATTTCAAAAATAAATAGTCGATAAATATAATCCATCCTTTAGATAAGTCTTAGTCACATTGTGGCATTGAACTGGTTCCTTTTCTAAATTTATGTGGGCAATCCTCTATTCGGCATGTGCCTTTGCACCTTCGACTAGTGAAACTGTTTCACAGCAATAATATATTTAACAATATATGTATAGATTTACTGGTATTATACAACTGTATATACTTATTTTATATATTTGACAATAAGTGTTTGTTTTGGACAATATAACAAAAACTAACTGTAAAATACATTGGCAATCTATAAGTTTTTTAAATATGCACATTTTTATAAAATAGTAATATAAATACAAGTTAATACTAGTAAAAAAAATAGATCTAACCGCATACCATATTTTAAAAAGACCCAATTATGACAAAATAAATTTCTTGCATGAAATATTTATTAATAATTAAAATGGTGCTCTCGTAAGGATAAGAGTTATTTGAATTATTTTTTAGTCCATTGTCACATTGATTTAAAAAGGAGGCACTGATTAATTATTGTTATTCAAAATAAAAATTCAGCCTATCAAAATTATAATTTAAAAATAACTTTCTTAATCATAAATGCTCTTTCTTTAGAATAAAGTTGAGTAAGCCATTGATCAACCAGGTTATTGTAAATAATTTTAGAAATCGAGTTGGTGACATGTGACTCCTTCATTAACGGCAATGCCAAGGTAACATTAGTTCTCTCGAGGTTCTTAATTTTGGAAAAATTAATAAAAAAATCTTTCGTTTGCATTAATTAAGGTAAGGTATGAACATTTTCAGATTAGTCTATTTTCAAATTATTCAGTAATTAGATTGTGAATATGCTACTAACCCTATACGCTTTTAAGTAACATATAGAGTGAACATTAATTTTATTCATTATTTTATTTTTAGTGTAGTAATTTACAAACAATGGAAAGATTTAAAATGTGATATTAAAAGTTTATTCAAATTTATATTATAATTATCTACGAATAAACAAATTGTACATTTGGTGAAAATAATCAAATTTTCAATTGTGCAAAGAAATACAGGGTTTTTCATTGCTAGAGTAATTTTTTTTTAAATTTTAATTACTCCATACTTTGCTTTCATAGATTTAATTATAATTATAATAATTACATAATTGTGGGTTTTGCGATTAATCATTCAAAATCCATTTCGCCTTATAGTTATAGTTCATCGCTATCTTTTCATTTCATCAAATAATCGGTCATTACTTGTTTAAGAATTTTTAAGCTGATAAGACGGATTTCATCAATAATTATATTTATCGGTATGAGATTTCTTAAATATTTATATAAATATTTGTTTTTTTTTTAATATTGATCGCTAGACAATCAATCGGATGTGTCCTCCCTTAAATCGTACAAGCCATTCTGAACGTAGGTGAACAATTGAAAGGACAGTTAAATTATATAAAAAAATATCGTCGAATTCCGAAGTGTCAATTTAAAAATTACAAAGTATGGCCAGTTTAAATTTTTATACCGATCACAAACATTAGCAATTTAGGTTAATTAAAATAGTAGGTAATTTGATAATATTTAATGAGTAAAACTATTGGGCTCAATCGTGCAATGACGACTAGTTGCTCAATGGAATTTTCTCTTTTGGAGATACCCATCACAAAGGTGGAATTGAGATTGGTCATATAATCTCAAGCTAAGTTTAGTCCTGTATTGGATAAGCAACCCTAAAGGTTTAACTTTAAAGAATCTGTATTGATTAAATTAAGATAAGCAATTTGGTAAATATGTACCAAGTAGTTTTCAATGTATGATCTTGAATTAAAAATAAAAAAGGCCATTTCACCTCTGGGGCTCAAATTAGAGTAAAATTATGCATCAGATGCAAAAGGCATTTGTCTAATAATAAAAGGGAGGTAATTGACGACGCAACTAGTTTCTTTTATCGATATTGGGTGCAAAACTATAATGGAATGGTTTCTAGTAAAAATAGTGTGGGAATCAATAATTATACACCTTTATCTTTATCTCCTTTTATATTAAAGGTCGACCTTTGTGTCTTTTGTTTAATTTTATTTTAATAAAAAATATTTAATCAATTAATATTCTAAATTTATTCATTTCAAGGGATTACTATGTGTAATCTGAATAGTAGCGTAAATACTAGCTATATTATATAGAAATCAATACGGTATTTAGCATTTGAATTGTATTCTAAATTACGATTAGGATTTTCTATGTTTTATTAATTATCGAAGCTGTAAGATTTACCTGTAAGAATTCTATATTTTAAAAAACTAAGTTGCAATTGAATATTATATAAAACAAGAACTTATACCGTTTAATGTTAAAAAAGTAACTTCTGTGTATTGTTAAGTATTAAACGTCCCCTGTATGTGAAAATAATATTGTACATGATTTTTAATATTAGCGTGATCATAGTCATTGATCATTTTTTTCCTGAAGTGATTCTGATTTGAAAATGGCATATTATAATGATTGTCAGTTATTACTTGATGAACTATATCAAGAAAGAGCGTAGTTTAAAAAGAATTAAATATAGTAATAATGGTTTTTTTTGTGATTATGATAGGCGTTTTTACTTTTCTTACATTTTTATTTAGTGTAGTTATAGTGAAAACTGACAATTAAAAAGTCTTCTGTTTTAAAAATTACTTCGTATAAAATTCACAGAAAATCACTGATTTAGACAAAAAAATGTTCAATGAAATATGTCTCTCTGTTACAGTGATATTTTTAAATCTCTTGACGTTTTTAAATATCTATTTGTTTGAGCTCAAGATAGACATATGCGTCATGATGAAAGCCACTATAATTGTTGATGTAATGATGTAGTTAATATCCACGAAATTCACTAGGGTTCAGGTGGATATTAAAAAAAATGTTAAATGTTTCTTTCACTATTTCTAGTTGTGGATATTAAAATTTTTAGATATTAATAAAAAACTTAATTACATTTTTTTAAATTTTAGTGGCTCTTATCTAATTTCTTAAATCAATTTAGTATGATCTACTTGTAGTAGGAAAGCATCTTTACAACACACCCATTTAAATAGTAACAAAATGTGAATTAAAATTTGCAAACCTTCACATTATATTAGTAGCTACAAATAAATAAAAGTGTATTAACATTGTTGTTAAATTGAATTTATTTTAAAGAAAAGAGTTACTGGTTTCTTGTTTCTTTCAACATTAAAATTGAGTTATTATTGTTTGGTTTCTCCAGATTTAGTATTATATCTTTGACTTTTTATTATATTTACTTTTAAATATTGATTATATGGGGGAGTAAAGATTGCACCAAGAATGATGCATACGACTCTCCGGTAGCTATTCTTGTTAAATGTTTTCCAGATTAATATTCATTTACATTTATCGGTCTATTTATGCTCACTTATTATTTATCTATGTGTAAATTCTATTTGTGATAGATTTATTCATTGTAAGAAGAAAATGTATGTTTATTAAAAATATGAAGTTTGTATTTAAAATATTGCATATATAAATATACATACAATCCTCAAATTAATATTTTATTTTATCTTGGTATTTGGTCACTAAAATATACGCTTGAGTTTGTTTAAAAATTATATTTGCATTATGATCGCATTAAATTTGATAAACATAGTGCGTCACACCCAAGAGGAAAAAAAAATGTGGGCATTTCCAAAATTCCAGTTTTTAAAATTACTTTAAATCAAGTAAAGTAACTATTTCAGTTTTAAAATTATAACTAATTATGGTAGGGGAGCCCAATAGGGGATTTTGGGATTTACTCAAACGCGGCAGATTAACATAAGTACCTCCACCATATATAAGCCCTTAATGTAGGATTGCGCGTCTAAGGCAGCCGATCAGAATAGTAAAAAAATCAATAGTTCGAAACACTCAAGCGCGTCAGATTAAGGTAAGATGGGTTAATTACATGCTGAAAAGTGAGCATTTCAATAATCTGACAATTTGAGCGTGACGTAAGGGAATGGGAAGGTCACAAACTTGACATTCTCAAGCGCGGTCGAATTTATTTTTTTATTCTAATGGAAATAATTCAAGAATAACGAAAAAAATATAATCTGCCGATTTCCACAAGGCAAAGTAGCACAAATAGTCAATAAAGTTTAGTGCGTACAGCTGCAGTGAAGCATGTATTCTCCACTCCGCGCCTGTATTTCCCTTTCTCTTTTTTTATCCCTTACTCTTTCGCACCATCTCCACACTACTTTCTCGCAGTAAAGAGCTTGTATAACAGCAAGAAAATCATCAATATACTGTTCAAATATGGACACTTTTGCTCTTATACTACATTGAAAGAAGTAAATATTACAAACTTGGGATAAATTGCGCCAATGTTTATTGAATAGTATAGAAATAACTTTATGTTTTCTTTGAATAAAAGTTTTGATGGAGCCATAAATGTTTTATTCAACTAGACAAAGTTTGTTCAAATCCGTTTAGTCTTTTAGAAGTTACAGCTGTTTTTTAAAAAACATTACACCATTTTTTATTTAATAGATACGTCAAAAAGTGTAAAACAAAGATTACTTAAATAAAGCTTAGCTTTAATAAACATATATTTTTTTGGTACATTTACAAAGAGTATTTTAGTGAAAAAAACCTTAAAAGTTTTAAATGGTGTTTACGCCCCCTGGTGGCCATCTTGGAAATCTGAAAATAATTTCCAGAATTTTCTTTTGACCACTTCGGTAATAATATTTTTTACTGCAAGTTTCTACGACTAATAGTTTCGGAGATACAGCACTTTGCACTCTTATCTGGCAACCTGGTATATGGCAATTTTTCGGAATCATCTAAGAGAAAGCGAAAACGCTGAGCCTTCGATGAAATTACTTTCAACATGCATCCATTGACAAAAATTAGAAATTACAACCTGAAATCAACTAAACATCTTCGAACTCAATCAAACATCAGACAGTTTGATGATGTCAAAACAATAGGATGGTGCGTGGATGATGTTGCGTATGCATAGTATATCAGATGTTCCAATGTGGGTAGGATATCACAGTAAGATTTTAATTGACGATTCAGTCCAAACAATTTCTTATCTTACACCAACAAACGGTTCCCCCACCAATAATTTGACTGTTTTAAAAACTTTAGAATTAAGTCAAGCTGTTGCAAGTGAATGTCAAACTCCCTACATCCAGATCACATATGATCTAGCTATCGCTCGAATAAGTATTGTATTCAGCTCAAAAATCCCCGAAATTCGTTAAAATTTTTATTTACTTGGGGGCCTTTCATATCAAGATGGCTTTTTTTAAAGCAGTTAGCATGCTATTTTCGTTTATTTTATTTGTCACATTTAGTGATTTATATATATATATATATATTTTTTTTTTTCATCCGTCAGATTAAGAAAATCACTCCACATAATTGTCAGATTATGGGACAGCACTACTAAGACATTAAGCTGAGTCGCCTGTATAATAATCTGACGCGCACGAGTATTTCAAAATGTCGATTTTTTTTGCATTTTTAAAAAGCCGCCACGAGCTTGTGTCATGTCCGAATCGTCAGTCTTTTGAATGAGAGCTTTTTTCGGGTTCACTTAACATCCCCTCTGAATGTCTGACGCCCTTGAGTAAATTTTGTTGTTGTCCGTTTTCAACCGTTCTGTACAGCCACCCCTACCAGGCAAACCGGCAGATTAACATACCTCCAATATCAGAGACACGTGGGGCATATACACTATCAATATCTGACGCGCTCGAGTATTTTCATGTGACTATTTTTTTTTATATTTTTGAAAACCTGCAGACGCTCGCCCCATCGGTGAAAGGGTGTATATAATATAACCTTTTTTCTTTCTACCAACTAATCTTTAAAATCTAATAGGTCCCTACGACGCTCGAGTAAATCCCCATTTAGCATCGTGGGCTCCCCTGCTATTAACCATAAATACTACAAAATGTCGTCATAAGAAATGCATTATCTGGATGTTACATTTTAATTGACGCGAAGGTTGCCCAATCAAAGACTAGTTTCTTAAACTTTAAAGACGTAAGTACCTAAATATGTGGTCTTTTGCTACAAGTAGAAAACAAGATTTTTGCATTATTTGATTACTTTTACAAGAATACTGTTTTATGTGGAGTATTTATGTTTCGACTGTCGATTAAACCGAATTGGTTGCCAGTGGCGTATCTTAAATATTTTGTAACGGGTACTGAATGTTTATCTATTAGAAAATGTATGGGTATGGGTAAACAAAAAAATTATAAGTGGATACTTTTAAGTGTATTAGGGATTGCTATTTTGGCCAGTGACAAACTAAAAAAATTTATTGGTACCAAATATAGGTAGGTACTATATAACTATTTCACAAATTTTAGTTTTTTTAATATTTCAAAACCTATCGGTTTAAATTAACAGCATATAATATATAACAGCTGTGAATACTTTTTTTTCTGTTCAAAAATTGTATACGCTTTAATCTTACTTCATAACTTTCCATTAATATATCTCGGTTATCGGATTCTTTGCCTTATTCAAGGAGTACCTTTTTTAAAGTTGACTGCCTACCCCTAAAATAATTTGTGATTCGCTTACTTTTTGTAAAACTGTTTTTAAAGTCGGTCGCGTTGCTTTTGTATTAAAGGAAAATTATTTACGATTTTTTTAATTATTCGTCACTGACCTTCTGAAATGAAACCTCTAGAGTGACGCATTCCCTTGGATGTTTTTGAAGATGAAATACCTTTCTCTGGTCCTTGAGGTTCATCGCGAACAATGCGAAATACCTTTTTCGATATTCCTGTCGCAACCAATTTAAATTTAAATATGTTAGCCTATACATTATATATAGAACTCTTATTTTCGCGCGTACTTCTTTGTAATCCACAAACAAAGTTATTCGGCATTGTCGGGTTTAATGGACGTTCTAATCCCATTCTGTCGAATTTAGGCATGTAAGCTGCTTCTCAATAGTAATTTATTTGTTTATTACGAAAGTTATTGATATAGAATAACTGGCAAATTCTTAATCATATTTGTTGGGAATATTTGCACTGGCACGAATTAAAGAATGGTTTCAAACAACAGCAAACGCTCGAAGTACAATTTTTTAAAACTTTATTATAAAATCCTAGTGAAGATATCGAACATATCAAGAAACAATATTTAATGAACATACATAAAAACTTCAGTCTTTAAAACAGATTTACAATAAATACTGTTTTGGAACATTATTAATCATTCATTGTGATCCACTCACTTTGAAGAGCCGTAGTTGCAGTAAATCGAAGTGCGGGATCTGGTTCAATTAGACTTTCCAAAAAACCAGCAAAAGGAATAGCATCTACTCTCTTCCATTTATACTTATCAACTAAGACATCTTCGATTTTCCATATTCGCAATAATTTCTTATCAACTCCCATCAATTGACCTAAAAGTATACAATATCCATATTTTAATGCTACAATAAACTTCTAGCAGACCAAATTCATAAATACCAGCCCAAACAGAAAATATATAAATCTCACCATTTGCAAAGTAGTGTCGGGCATGTGTACCATTTTCAGTTATATATTGCGGAATACTACCTAATGTTTCCCAAATAAGACACAAATGGTCTAAATTAGCTGACGGTTCTCTGTCTCCTTTTGGACTAAACAGCATTTCACCAGTAGCCATTTCGAAGCCCATACAACCAACTGACCACATATCAGCTGGAAAACTGTAACCGGCTCCTAGTATCACTTCTAATGCTCTGTATTGGCGGGTTTGTATCTCAGACGAAAAGTGATGTTCCTAAAATAAAAAAAAATTAGTTTAAATTATTGAACAATATTTTATCGACTTTTTTTATTAATAATAATTATTAATGTTGATTACCGATTATTATTTCCAAAAAATTTTTTTTATTAAAATTAAGATTATAAAAATATACCTCCCAGCATGCATTTCCCAAATCAGCAATTTTAATTTCTATATTAGGGCTAACCCACATGGGAGCATTTAAACGTGGTTCGCCATGTCTTCTCCTAAAATCGGGCAAATCGCCTAAAAATTTATCGTAAGGGTACGATTGTCCTCTCTGTTCCTCAAACTTAGATAAGATATTTTCGTCAGAGTCTCTTAAATCGCGGTCTTTGTCTATCCAGCAATCTGCTGCAACTAAAAAAATACCATAATATTTATTCGGAGACATGTGTGAAAGTTGCAATTAAAATGAAATTAGTACGACAGAAATTGTGGAAGCGTTATACATTATAAAATTGGGTAAAGCTGCTGGGTACGACAGGATAACAGTTGAAATGCTAAAGGCTGGACAAAGCGTGGTAACTAGTCTGCTGTACCGCCTTTTTAACTTTTGTTGGAGGAGTGGTAGCGTACCAGACGACTGGTGCAAGGCCGTTATTGTGCCGCTTTACAAGGGAAAAGGTTTGCATCAGGACTGTAAGAGCTACCGAGGAATTAGTTTACTCAGCAAACTGTATGCAAAGATATTGATTAAAAGAGTGACGAATGAAACTGAGAAGATGATATGGGATGTGCAAGCAGGATTTGAAAGAGGAAGGAGATGTATGAATCAGTTTTTTTCATTACGAGGTATAGCCAAAAAATTCTTAGCTAGAAGTCAGAAGGTCTATTGCGCTTTTATAGACTTGGAAAAGGCTTGACAGAGTGGTAAAAAGTGAATTGTGGTCGACATTGTCTATGTATGGGGTGAGCGGTAGTTTAAAACGAGCACTGAAATCACTTAACGAGGATTTCACTGCTTGTGTCAGGATTAACGGAGCTTACACGGACTGGTTTAACATCGAAAAAGGTGTGAGACAGGGATGTGTGGCTTCGCCATGGCTGTTTAACTTATATATAGAATGCCTTTTTTACGCCAATGATCAAGTCATATTAGCGTCATCTGAAGAGAAGTTGCAGGCGGTGGTTAATGTTATGCATAATGCTCTGAAAATCAAAGGGATGAAAATAAATGTAAGCAATACAAAAGTAATGGTTTTTGAAAGAGAAGAAAGCATGACAAACTGTAAAGTTCTGATTAAGGGAAAAAGAGGTGAACAAGAGTTTGTATACTTGGGTTCAAAGTTTACGAGAGATGGAAAGTATGACGGTGACATTGAGCAAAGGCTGTTAGCAGGAAAACAAATAAATGGGACAGTGCATAGCTTTATGAACAGCTAGAAAGAGTCAAAAAAGGCACGTCTGGCCTTGCATAGAGAAGTGTTGGTTCCTACACTTATGTATGGTACTGAATGTTGGGTTTGGCAGAAGAAGCATAAAAATAGGATTATTGCTGCGGAGATGAGTAATAAGAGAAGTACAACCGAAGTGACTCGGTTGGATAAAGTAAAAAATAGTGAGATAAGAAAACGCTGTGGTGTAAAAGAAGATGTGGTCACAAAGATAGATAAAGGAATGCTTAGATGGTTTGTACACGTAGAAAGGATAGATGAAGGAAGATTGACGAAACAGATTATATATATATATATATATATATATATATATATATATATATATATATATATATATATAATATGTATATATATAATATTAATCATATGCAAAAAGGAGTATGTGCAACAAAAATTAGGTAGGTATTTTTTTTTATGTGGTTGATATCCTCTTTCGCTTATAAAGTTATTAAAAAAAATGTACCACCAACTAAAATTAGAAAATAATGGATCTAATTAGGGTGTAGTGAAAAGTATTTACGTTTTGACAAACATTTCAAAACACTTCATTTAAAAAGTAATTAGAGTGCAACAGAAGTAGCTTGGCGGGCGAGAGATCACAAAATCTGCGCACAACGAAAACATTCGAATAACGATCCGATCGGCGACGACGAAATTTTCAGTAATCGTGAGTCTTGAGTACAATCGGAGGAAGAAGTTTACGATTGTGAAGTATATTCAGCCAAATATCTGTTATTTTAGAGGCTAGTCGCCTGCCAAGCTATTTTTGTTGCACTGTACAAGCAACGAATCTCTTCCAAGAAATAAGCGGAATCAGAGATTTTTGGTCAGTTTAGATCACTATATGATGGAGAATATTAAAAAAAGTGTATAATTTTTATTCTAATATAATGATATTGTTTCGTCTTTTCATATGATTAAAAATAAAATCAAGTTGGTACCGGGTTTCCCATAAAAATCCAATAATACTAATAGAAACGTGATCCATTTTTTGGGTTTAAGATATTGTACCTTAAATAGAAGACAGACTATTATGGAATCTCAATAGTAATATTTTTACGTAATGAATATCTCAGTAAACTAGATGAAGTTCATCGGCAAGGTAGATTCATAGTTTATCTTGATTAAATTTGGTACGTCACTCATGATATTGTGAAAAAAGGATGAAATGATCAATCTGCTAAAATATTTCGTGAATTTTCTCAAATAAAGAAAAACGCGTATTATAATACCTATCACATGTCGGTAATGAAAACGGTTTTGTGCTGAATTGTTTGCTATTATCGGCAAAGAATCTTTTGAGTCGTTCGTTACATCCAATTAAAGTCCGGTCCTGGAACTGCAGAATACGTGAAACGGGAAAAATTATTTCTGACTTCAACTATACACCTCATTGATGAAAAATGTGTAACAAAGGGAATACCTTTGTACCGTGTTTTATGTAATAATTAATAAACTGCCCTTTATCATTTATCCTCGAACATAAAATATCAAAAAACATTTGTCTATCTTATGACTTAATACTGGTAAGTAACAGATTTTTTTTTACGGTTTTCTTTTTTAGTTTGAAGAGTTCATATATATTTTTTTTAAACTGTTTTAATGTTACTTTTACAAAGAGGAATTTAATTGAACATATTACCGTAGGATCGTGGCATATCAATTCCGAGTTCTGTAAATTTTTCAGTTTTTCCTATGATACTTTTTATGTAAATTTCTTCAACTTTTATTAATATATTTTCTGGTTTAATATCTGTGTGAATTATACGGCAAGCATCATGTAGATACGATAAACCTTTTAAAACCTGAAATATAAAAATCGTAATTTGTAGGTACTCTATAAAACAACTAAACTTAAAAATAAAGTTTGTTAATTGTAATCGATGAATTGATATTTAAGTAAAGTAACAGATGTTTAACTAGATCTAGATGTAAATCTAAAATATTATTAAAATTAAAGCAATTTGAAAAGAGCATGTAGCAATACATAATGGCTGGTAACTATTTGAAAAAGCAGATACATTTAGGTGCCTGGCTCCTTCATCACTGTTATAATGAACATATGACCAGCCTCAATATCAAGGAGCCTATCAAAGCCTACAGTTTTAGAAGAACGAAGAAATGAGTAGTGATCTACACTTCTGTCATATCCATTGTTCTTATCGATAGTGAAATATAGGTAGTAATTTAAGAGAATTGAGGTAGGAGTTAGAAGTCAAATTAGAGACTGTGAGGGCTTATAAAAGCGATAGCAAGAAAGTCCTTTTCTAGCTGGACTCATAGAGCAGAGAACCCAGATGATCGTGAAGCGGTTATCTAGGAGGCCAAAGATCTTGTAGAAACGTAATGCTACTAAGGTAAGTGTAATTATAAAAATATTTGCTTCAGTAAACATAAAAATTATAGAAAAGCAATTTTTTTGTAGTAGAACTATATTAAATTTTATTAAAAGGAAAGTTATATTTTACGGAAATAATATCTTAAAAAAACTAGATTTGGTTAATTTCTCAAAACGGCTACACACTAAGATGTTTATCTAAATTTTTTTAAATTAAAGATTTCTGGTAAATCTACATTAAATTTGACTTATTTTTTCATTTAAAATTGTTTTTAAAGTGAAATTTCTTTAGAATTGTTGTAATTTCAAACTCGAAGAAACAAAAAAAGCGACACTAAAAAAAGACAAATACATAAATCCATAGGATTTGGCCTGCGAGAAAATGAGATAGAATACATTATACAGCGTTATCGGTCTCCTCTTTGTACGGTGCTTCGTATGTAGCCTTCCAACTTTTGTTTAAATAGTTTACATCGGCGTACGATGAAAGATATTTGTTACAAACGTTTTGTGTACATATATATATATATATATATATATATATATATATATATATATATATATATATATATATATATATATATTTAGTTACATGGAACAGATTAATAAATAAAATTCAACTATTTTCACAATAAATCTCGTCTTTGCTCTGTTTTCTGAAGTTTCACTTCTATTGAGTGTTAACTGCACACAATTTTTTTTTTAATAAAATACAGTTTATAATATTAGCCAATTTGAGTTAATTTCTCGTCAGTGTGCGACGCTATATTTTAATTAAATGATATTTTATTAAAAAACGAAAATATACATTAAAGAAATATGAAGCAGTATCTAGGATCATCGAATAAACTAAAATGCGTGTTAAAAATG
This sequence comes from Agelastica alni, assembly GCA_950111635.1. Classification (NCBI taxonomy): domain Eukaryota; kingdom Metazoa; phylum Arthropoda; class Insecta; order Coleoptera; family Chrysomelidae; genus Agelastica; species Agelastica alni. Next base: position 70,624,598 of record OX467708.1, read on the forward strand.
GTTTTTACCTGAGTAATTATTCTTTTAACCCCACTTAAGTGAATTCCCCTAAAGTCAGACTGTATTAGTAAGTGTAGAAGGGAGGGCCCCATAATTTCCATGGAAATGGCAGTGTGTACTCCATTAACGCTCAACAATTTGAACGTGTCAACCATCTGAACAATATGCTTATAGCCAATATGAAAGGGATCAATTAGCTTAGTATCTCTCAGTAGTTTTATTTCATCTTGGGCAACTACTGTGAACATTTGTGCGCTTTTACAGATTTTTAGGGCAACATAAGTAGGCCCGCTGGAACATAAAATCCAATATTAGTCTTACCTATCAGCCGTGGGTATACATACCTACATATTATTAAATTTTATAAATGTTTAAAAGGTAAATTATTCTTACTCATTCAGAAGATTTTGGCACAACCATACTGTTGAAAAATGACCCCATCCAAGTTTTCTACAAACTTTGTATTGTCCTTTAAGAATGTCTCCAATATTTATGGGCATGTATCCACCAGTATTGTAGTCTTTTTCATCCTCTTGACTTTCTCGGTTTTCTACGTAACGGATTTTTTGTATATCATCTAAATCTAAAAGACTAATGTCTTTAGAAGGCGAACTAAAAATAAATAAGAAATTTGCAATAACAAAATCATATTTAGAAAGTATGTTTAGCGTGTGCGGAAGATTTACTCTTATTTTGATGTTCGTGTTAAGCATAGTCATTGTGACATTATTATCGTTATTATGTGTTATTTGTTTATAATATTACTCTCTGTAAAACAAAAGTGTTGCTGTTTCTAAATAAATATCCAATCAGATTAAATAGTTTCATTAGTTGTACAACGTATTGAATCGATTGCTTCTCAATATCTGCTAAATCCGATTCTGATTTCTCCATAAAAAATCTATTTTTATGTGTAGGATTCAAATATGTTTGAACGCGTATTATTGATTTTTTAGATAAACACCCAAACACTTTAACAGGAAATATTTCATGGTAAATATCTGGTATCTGGCTGTATTGAATTGTGTTGTTCTTTTAGTAGAGGATCCGAAGTAAAGTCGAACTTCACCCATCTCTTTAATGGATAAAAATTATGTTAAAAGTAATTTAGTATGTTAAAAATTATAAAAAAATGGGTTGCCTGACAAAAACCTGGCCAGGCTATAATTAATTAAAAATTCACTTTTTTTTTATTTCTACCGATGAGTTTAACGAATTTTTTTTACACCAACCATAAGTACAAAGCCTATAGAATATACAAACATAGGGTTGCCTATATTTTTCCCGGCCTAACTATTGGGTTGCCAGGTATAAACAGGTATTTTGGTCCTAGTTATTTTCACCTACTTGTTTAATCTATAAATTAAACATAAAAATAAGCGCTGTTTTATTGGTTGTCAAATTTTTAAAAATAAAATTTTAATGCGACATACTAAATTACTAATAAAATAATTTTGTCCATTAAATAGATAGGTAAAGGTCGATTTTACTTCGGATTCTTTACTATAAATTTTGTATTGATATTGACAACACGTGATCGTACTTATTTTTGTAATAAAAAATTGTTAAAAAGTGTTTCTTATGTGACTCAGATAATCTCTTAATGGATTTTAATGAGTTTACAGGGAAAATGTATGGCATGAATAACTGCAACAGAGTAAATGACGCAAGAAATCGAATTTTTATAAAAAATTATGCTGCGAAAGAAAACCACGAGCAGTTTTTAAAAAAAATAAAAAGTTTTGACTCTAACACTATACCGCCATGCTGGATATCCCTACAACAAAAAATTTTGAGAACAATTTTTGTTAATTCTATGTGTCCTAATGCAACTGAGCCTACATGTATCAAACTCCAGCCTGAAAACTGCGGTTGGCATTTAGATGATTATTTAAAACCAACAGGAATTATTGGGGATCAAACGCCTTTGACAGTACAAGATATTATCGAAATGACGAAAGATGATAATCAATCTACAAAAATCAATAATCAAAATTGTACTGCAGATGAATCAGACATAAATTTATAATTATGAATTGAAAGTTCTTTTTTATTAATGTAATATTTATAATTATGGTGTAGTATGATAAAAATTTTGTACTGAACAAAATATCCATAGTGTTGGTTTTTTTATTTGACATTTTTGACGTTTCATTTTGTTCATTTGTAAACTCTAATGCAGCATTTATAATTAAATATATATTTATAATATTTTCAAATTATTATATTACATGTATCAACTTTCAAATTATTATATATTTCATATTACTTTCGTACGTATACTACCAGGTGCTCCAAAATACAACTCTGTGTCTTCATCTATCGCACGAGATATTTGTCTCGGACCACTTTGTAGGCTTTGTACTTATGGTTGGTGTAAAAATTTTTCGTTAAACTCATCGGTAGAAATTAAAAAAAAGTGATTTTTGAATTTTTAATTAATTATAGCCTGACCAGGCAACCCATTTTTTTTATAATTTTTAACATGCTAAATTACTGCATGCTAAACAGATAGGTGAAGGTCGACTTTACTTCGGATCTTAGACTATTTAGAGTTAAGTCAACGTCAATATTGTTTATTACTGTTATTTTTTAATGTACACCTAAATCGATAAATAAATTGCATTGTATATTTACGTTTTTGCATTCAGTCTGATTTATTTTGTATAGAATAGCTGTTTATCTCGCAGTAGGTTTTTTGAAAATGATTCGAAAGGCTTATTATTTTTTAGAATTGCAATTATTAATTATATAGCAGTATTATACTATTAAGACAGCTTGCCTAATCTTTAACCATCCAAACTGATTTATATGTTCTGACTCGTACAATTCAAAACTATTAAACTTCTTTTGTGGATTTTTCTATTACCTCGTTAACATCTAAAATTTTAGTTTTAGTTTGTTAACATCTACATACATATAGTCATGCCTTTTTCCGTATTGGTAGGCAGAGACCACTTCCTTCCACTTGCTACGGTTCTTACACACATCTTTTGCTTCCTCTACTTTTATCAGTGCTCTCATACATACTCGTCGGTTGTTGGTACTCTTGACCTGGCCTTTCTTCTTTTACACTGCAGCGTTCTTTTATCTCACTATTCTTTACTTTATCCAACCGAGTCACTCCAGCTATACTTCTTAGACTACTCATCTCCGCAGCATTAATCCTGTTTTCATGCTTTTTCTGCCAAACCCAATATTCACTACCATACATAAGTGTAGGAACCAACACACCTTTATATTTATTAATTGCTTCTAGTGCATTATTAATTTATTTATGGTTTATCATTGCTCCTTGCCACTTCAATTGCTTCATTTTACACATTTTAATAGTGTTGCGTTAAAGTTATTTATTGTAAATAATTCTCCTGTACAAGCTCGTATATTACATTGTGCTATATAGTTCAGGATACCTATTAATGTCTGACTTTCTTATTTAAAACCAATCTCTTTATCATGGATACATTAAAACCGTTAGGATTTATTTTCCTAACTTCTTAACTATAAATAACACGAAATTTCCTCAAGAAACTAATACTAAACTTATATTAATTAGCTAAGTTTATAAAAATACAATAGGTATTTTCTTTAACCAAAAATATATCTATTCCTGAAATAAACTACAAATATAGTAATTTGGTAGTATGTTATTGTTTAGTCAAAAGATTTAAATTCTAAAGCGCTCATAATTATTTTTGGTTTGGTGTTTTTCACTTACATTTTCATAGTATACAATGACTGACATCTTCCTGAAGGTTTCCATGGCACTTGTTTCGGTAAGGTTTCATCTTTTATTACCTCCGGCTCTATTTTAGTTTCGCTACCCTTCGTTCTTTTAAATTTTTCGTTGTAATTTATGCAACACCATATTAACAATAAAGGTATTATTACATGAAGAAACGATAAAAATTTTAATACGTCAGTACTTATCTCATAGTTTGAGAGGTACGAATCCACTTCATAGTATGTCGCAGATGATTCATTAGGAAAACAAATTTGAATTGATTTATCAGATTCTGTGTCGGACATTTTCACGCGGGAAAACTACTACTACTAATTTTCATGTGGAACGATTTTTTCACACGTAGTAAATATAATCTATTGTATATTTAGGAAATATTTTTGGCAAAGTTTACACTTTTTTGTCAAACTAATTTTGTTCAGATGTTCACTCATATTTCTTTATAACTCCTTAAAAAACCTATTTAACAACGTTGATGTTAATTGCACCAATACAAAGTCACTGAAAATCCCCCACACAACATGCATTTAAATTAAATTTTTGTAATTCCTGCACTTGAGTAAGATATAACTTTAAAACAGCTCACCGTTGCACAACTCGTCAAAATATAAGTCTAGTTAAAAATAGACTCGGCCAGATAGTTTTAGCATTCGAGCGCGAAAATTTATTTAAAATAAAATGTAATTTTTCTTATGGCATATTCGCATCAATTTTGTAACTGATTGGAATATTTTTTCATGATCTGTTTGGCAAACTCAGGTACCTATTTTCTACCTAAATTTATGTTACGCGTATACAGGGTAGTTTATTTGTAATCGAATTCTTATAGCCACCGTCTGAGCTTTCAAAAGTCATAATCAGAAAATATTGCTTGATTTTTTTAAATAATCACCTTAACAAGTGCCAGTGACGGTTTATTAAATATAAGTTTTTTATTGTAACTCCATTTTTTATGTTTAATTTTTATATGGATATTTTATTTTATTTCCGTTGATTCCTAAATCAAAGTGCGTGTTAATTTGTGTTGTCAATTTTATATCAAAATAAAATAAATTTATTAGTAGTTTGTGCTCCTCCATTATTTCTAACCGCTTTACATCATATTTGCATGGATATAATTAACTTTCTTGTTGTCCATGCTCCCTACAATGCCTCAAATAATTATTGGCGGATCTGAAAATTCCTGTCACCGCTTAAAACATGCTTTATTGGATTTAAGTCCAGTGATAGCGCAGGCCACGGTAATACTTTGATAGTGTATTATCACCGCAACATGTGGTCGTGCATTATCATGCATCAGTACGAAATTTTCTCCAATACCTTCGGTATATAAAAGCACAATTGGTTGAAGTATTTCATCAATGTACCTATTGGCATTTAAAACTGTTTTTGTTAAGCTTTTTTGCACTAAATTAAAAACATCAGAAAGTACAGTGACATTTAATGTTGGGTTAAAAATACAATTAATTTAATGAACCAACTTATTAATAACTAAATATAAATAAATATCTACTATTTCCATATGCGTAGTTATTTTGGCTAATGATAGGGATTATGATCCTGCCTCATAATAAGAAAAATATAATAACTACCTTAAATTTTATATATTTTTTTCATTAAATGGAAATTTATTCGTGCCAGAAAAATAAGCTTATAAAGTAACTTAAAATTCTATACGATATTTTCATAGGATTAATACTGCGGAGATGAGTAGTCTAAGAAGTATAGCCGGAGTGACTCGGTTGGATAAAGTAAAGAATAGTGAGATAAGAGAACGCTATGGTATAAAATAAGATGTGGTTACAAAGATAGATGAAGGAATGCTTAGATGGTTTGGACACGTAAAAAGGATGGATGAAGGAAGATTGACGAAACAAATTTATAATGCGAGTTTGAATGGACAAGTCGGTAGAGGTCGAACTCGGCGAGCATATCTCGAACAACCGATGAGCATGTATGAAAGCACTCATGAAAGTAGAGGAAGCAAAAGATGTGTGTAAGAACCGTAGCAAGTGGAAGGAAGTGGTCTCTGCCTACTCCTACGGGAAAAAGGCGTGACTATATTTATGTATGTATGTATTTTCATGATAAACGAAACTATTCATCAATTGGTTTTTATCCTTTTTTTATCAAATTGATATCAATTTTTCGGGACACCCCGTATAAGTATTTCATTGATTTTATTTTTAGTTTTAAATATTTTGAAAGCTCAAAGTATTTAACGTATACTATTGAAATTATCGTTGGTTCACTTGGATTTTTGCCTATACTTTTTAAGTGTTATATAATGGTAAGTAACCAGGAATTTAAAAAAATAGATCTGTGCATATACAGGATGGTTCGACACAAATTTAGCGTAATTATAACTATTTTAGTTTGAATAAAAAAATTGTAAGATATTTTAAAGTAAAAAATGATAATATAACCAATCTCATCTTTTGAATTAGAATAAATGTAGGTAAAAAAATTTAATAGAATCAAAAGTACATTAATGAAAATAAGCATATTGTTTAAAGGTAGCTACTATGTACGTACTTGGATGCAAAAATGTTTAAAAGAACTAACGTATTGTATTTTGTTTTCATGTTGCATGCAATTGTATATAATTGTTTTCAATTAACAAACTACCAAACGCAAGTAAAAATACAAAAATAGTACTTACAGGGAAGGAAACTCTCGAAAAGAAAAGTTATTTCGAGATCCTGGTGGTGACAAAGACAACGAAAGAAAATCAGTACGTTCTTTGTAGTTAAATCGGTACTTAAAGTGACCTTTTAATTCAGACTCATCATGCGAGGAAGCCAAATTTCCTATCGGAGACTTAAAAGTATACATCCAAGGCCTTTTTTGACTTTCCTCTTCAAAGTGTTTTGGCGGATGGAAAGTGTCCAGCGATGACCTATATTTTTCATTTTCGAAATAACTCTTTTGCAAAGAAGATCTCCGACAATAGCTGTCAAAGGATAGCGATTGTTGGTCCAGAAGAGATGTTTTTGGCTTGAAGTTGTGAATGGTGTTGGAAGGCTCTCCGCCGTTTGGTCTATTAGAATTGAGGGCAATCCTTGGTCGCTGTTGTAAAGTAGGAACCTCTGGAGCCAGAATGGTGATAGTTTGGACCTCAAGTTAAGAGAAAAGCGATCGAAAAACACGGCACTACGTTGGGTTCTTTCGGCTGGAGCCGTTGGCGTATTAAACATGGTATTTGCAAATATTTTCTTGATATGTATCGGTGCGCGACATGAGAAAAGGTTTGCGCCCGAACTCTATCAGACTACTTCAAATCAAAATCAAGGCGCATGTGCGCCAATGGAATTCGTCAATATCCACCCGAATCATGGTCGCTCACTATAAAAATTGGACAGGGTGCAAGTTGTTATCCTAGAAGTATCTTTTCTGTAAACGCATTTTTTAGTAGCTTATATTTTTAAATATAAAGACGTCTGAATTTACTATCTAAAATAAAAGAAAGTTATAATAAAACTACAAATATTTTTAATATGCGAAATGAACTAATCATTTGAGCTATGTGATACATTTTGTTATCGTATTGTAATGAATTTTGTTTTTTTTACCGCTTAGTAAAAAATTGTGAAAGTAGAATATTTAGAATAAACAGTACCTAAGTACCTAAATCATCAGAGTATAAGTTCGAGTATCCAAAGTTAGTAGGTATCTAGTTCTTATGTTATAAGGAATATTTGAAAAACTGTAATGTAAATTCATTTTAAAATTTTAGCACCTATCTTGATATAATTAACACTCATATTGACATCGTAGTTCTAGTAATTTAGATAACATCACTTCCATTCCATCCATAAGGAATGCCTCTGAGTACAATTATCCTAATTGGCATTTATCACACAGAAACCGCAAAAAGGTTCAACGTAAATAATTCTTTCGTCAAATTCATATTGAGATGATGTACCTACTATATGGCTTTATTCCATAACCCATTATCTATAAAATTAATACTGCAAATTATCCGAATGTATGGAATTTAATTGACGGTATATTTAAAATCAATATGTATTATACATTTTAAGCACAAAAAGATTTAATATAAATGTTGTATAAGGTTATTCAATACTCTTTTACAAATCTAGGATTAGAGTTGAGAAATATATTCAAGATGACAAATTTTTAGTTAAAGATGCATTATATTGCAATTTAGTAGCCAAGCTGTAATTGAAATTTTCATTTAACACATTTTTATCAGGATTTGACTATAAATTGTATCTGTCTGATTAATTTGGAAAAACTAATTTGGTTAATAGTTTCTGAAGAGTTGCCCTATTCTAAAAATTTAAGTAATAGTAGCAATAATTAAAAATTTAGTGCAAAAAATCTGCTTATATACTTTTAATTAAAAAAAGAAATTAAGCAACGAATCATTTTGTAAAAATTTGCCTGTATACTAATCTAGTAAGAGATAATAGCAAAAAGGAAAATGAATGTGGCAACATCAGAATATCGATTCATCACAAAAAAGTCATCAAATCAAATGTCATTTTTGTTTATTTGTCATCCGCTTTGTGTACAAGCGTAATATAATTTATAATGTAACTGACATACATAAAAACAAGATGTTTCAAGATTTTTTAAGAACGTCTAATATGTGCTTTATACTAAGTATAATTACATTTTTTGCAATATCCTTCACAATTTTCAATTACGTTTATCTAACCTCAGAAATGATTGTCGATGAAGAGTTTCATCTTCCTCTTGGAGAATCTTATTGTAAATTTAATTTTTTTGTGGTAAGTTGAAATAAAAATGATATAAAACATATAAACTTTAAAAAATTTAATATTTGTAGTGGGATCCGAAAGTAACAACTCTGCCTGGACTGTATTTACTAAGCTCACTAATTTTGGGTCCTTTTAATTTGTGTACAACATATTGGCTAAGATTTGTGTCTTTGGCTTTTTCCTTATTCAACATACTACTATTTTATATCCTTTTTACCAAATATGAAAAGGTACTGGAATGTTTTGATATTGTTTTTTACTAATTATTTATCTTTTTAGGATGAATGGAGAAACATACTATCAAGCATAACATTGGCTTTACTTCCACCTTTGTATTTATTTAGTAACTTTTACTACACTGATGTTGCATCTTTATCAATGTCATTATCAATGTTAGTTGCATATGAAAAAAATAATCATTACTTAGCAGCAGTTTTTGGTAGGTTTTATTATAAGTAACTAAAAGGTCTTTATATTAATTGTTAGTGAATAACTGTGTAACAATATATCTCATTGCTGTTTAATTTTACTTACCATTTTTTAATACTTGCCACTGTTTATCCTAACTAACATATTGATTACATATAAAGTAAAATTAAAAAATAAAAAAATCAGTTACCTTAGTTAATAATTCATTAAACTCATTTGTTTTAAAAGGTAGTAAAATAATTTTAATTATTTCAGGCTTTGGCTCTGTTCTGTGCCGGCAAACTAATATAATGTGGGTAGCATTAGTAGCTGGAAAGTATGTTTTAACTGAACTATACTCATTCACAATGAAGAAAAATGTAAAATCCACTGAAAAAGGAATACCTTTACAGGTAAATTATTTAATTTATAATTTAAAGAATGTTTATTTTTGTCATTAATATGTCTGGAATATAGAATCAGACACACTTACAAATAAGAAACTTATATTTTTTAAATAAAATAATAAATTTCACCTTGTAGAACAATATTTTAGGTGATGAAATCTTTCATTAAGAGGTGATAATACTGTGTTTAAGTTGGTTTTAAAAAACTTTACTTCAAATAATTAGTCCCGATATGTCGTCTTGTATAGGTAGTACCTTGCTTTGCTGATTAATTTTTCTCGCTATACCCATTGGTGCTAAAATAGCTTCTATGAAGCCTGTTTTCCTGTCATTTATAAACAGCAATTTTTAAGCATTTCTAGGTACTTCACTGGATCACTGTTTACTGATTGACTTGCATTGCTAACAATGTTAATTTGGAATAGGATATCTTACCATGCTGTTAAAGAAACTGAAATCATTTGATTGTTCGGTGTAATAGTTAAATAGTGTTGGAGTTAAATAATTAATTGTTGGTAATTTAAAAAACAGTAGGTTTTTAGTTGCTGTCCTCCGCTCTTTCTGTTTAGGCGAGATGCACCCAACTTCGCTCCATCCTAAAACCAGTACTGATTACAGGCGAAGTTAATGTATTAAAAAGGTAATAAGAAGACTAAAGAAGTTCATTTAAAACGTCCTGGTAAAGTGCCTAGACTTCTTCCATGTTACAAAACTAGTCTTGTTAATTGCAAGATAACATGCTAACGGGAATGAACATTGGGCTATGAAATTGCATTAGTTAGGAGAGTCGTACCTAGCTCTTTGGGGTGAATTTAAGAATGCTTTCTGACTGGTACATTCAATATTTGATAATGCCAGTGTACATGCTGCAAGAACAGTGGGTTAATATCTTAAGGATGTCAAGATCAGGACATTAGAGTACTGACGGAAATCCCGTAGAATATGTATGAGACATGTGTACAAGCACGAAATCCAACTCCCTAACACAGTTGCAGAATTATGAATTAGTAAACATGTTGGGGAGAATATTGGCTCTAGCTTGAGCTAGAGAAGGAAATACTAAGTAATACCTAAATTGTTATTATGTTGCCTTGAAGTATCGTTATATTGTTGTCAATAGAATTTTAATTTAATTCAATATCTTTTTTTCGTGTTTAATCATATTTAGTACAATATGCAATTAAAATTCCAAAATGGTAAAAAAGTGAGTTAGGACAAATTACCACCATCTGTATGCCAATTCTATTGAAAAAAATATATTTTGGAGATGTAATAGTACATTTTATCCTTTTAAACTGTTGGTTATTTACTGTTCAAATGTTTATTATATATATATATATATATATATATATATATATATATATATAATATAATATATATATATATATATTCTTATAACTTGGTCAAATTATTTAAAAATAATTGGTCATATTATGTAGTAGTAACCGATTAGAACTTGTTAATATTTCACTAATTTTATATGGTTCTAGAAGGAAATAAGTTTAAATAATTTAGAAACTACCCTTTTCTAATAATGTTTATGTCTTGTTACGTTGCTGTTATTTTAAATTTAGCAAAGTATGCGATAGATAATTATCTGAAAGTCTAATTTTACTTCATTGCAGCATATACCACAATTCGTAGTCCAGGTAGCAAAACATCCAATGAAGGTGCTGTTAAAGACAACTATACAATTTTGGCTGAATACAATGTCATATGCATTAGTCTTGGTCTTTTTTTTAATATTTTTAAAATTTAACGGAGGCATAGTCGTAGGAGATAAGACTGCACATGAAGTTACTATACATGTACCTCAATTATTCTACTTTTCATTATTTTCTCTGATATTTGCTTGGCCGCACTTTGTAGGCGAAGTACTAAATTTTATCAGTTTTTGCAAGAAGCATACAGAGTTAATTTTATTCTTCATTTTATTGGGATGTTTAATTGTTTTGCTAAATACTCAAGTACATCCATATATGCTTGCTGATAATAGACATTATGTATTTTATGTTTGGAATCGATTTTATGGAAAATATCCCATTTTTAGATATATTATTGTACCAGTGTACATATTTGCGTGGTATGTGATTATAAAGCTTCTTTACAATAATAATGACGTAAGCTTTTTAGCTCTGTACTTATTCTGCGTAACTGCAGTACTCATTACTCAAAAATTAATTGAAGTACGTTATTATTTAATACCTTACATACTTTTCAGATTAAGAATAAAAAATGATGCCAACACTGTTTTCAATATAGTTTTAGAGTTTGTAACTTATTTGTTGATAAATTCCATTACTTTAAATTTGTTTTTCACCAAAACTATTGTGTGGTCTGGATATATAGATCCACAGAGAATAATTTGGTAATTATTTTGTTAAAATGTTCTGGAAAATCGCTCTTTTAATAGAAAAGAGGTAATTCACTACAAACACGCTTAAGAATGTTTATAATTAACAAGTGGTTTTATTGCAAGATTGGAATTATTTTCTAATTCACATTTTATTTTTTGTTCTATTTGAGTTATCTAGATGATACTAAGATTATAATGGTTATCCTTTCCTATAATATATTTATTTACAGTTATTTAGTTAAAGCATTTAGTATTAAAAAGCTGAACTATTAATTTTTTCACAAAATTTAATACATAACAATAAAACAGTTATATTTCTATCAATATTTCTATCAATGAAGCGCAAGTTAATTAAAAGGTTACTGTCTCTGGCTCCTTTATCATCTTATTATTCATATTTAAAAGTATCGTTTTTATCAATTTAAAAAGCACTTGATGTAAAATGTTAAGATAAATATGTTTACACTAAATGACTTGTTGAGAAAATACATTTATTTAATAATAAATTAATTGATAATTTTTAAGAATTTATTCAAGTGATAACATTAAAAAAATATATAAATCTGCACTAACTGTTACAAATAAAAAAATTCGATGAAAAAGTGGTGAAGGGTCCTGTATAAATGTAATGATTATATTTCAGTTACAAAAAAATGGTGTGTCTACTTCATTAGATTTTGAAAAACTTTTTATGTAACCCAAACTAGTTAACAACTAACCTGAGTGCAAATATAATTTGATTATTTTTATTAAAGTAAAGAGATCTGATTATCAGTGATTTATATAAAAAAAAAATAGTCCAAAATTTTGACCTACTTTGGCTGTATTTTTTGCAAACAATTATTAAAATTAAAAATGTATTTTTTCCGTAAGCCAACGTTATTGTACTTAATACTTAATGCATGATAGTTATCCTAATACTTAATACATATTACGGAAATGCAATAGTTATCGTATCTGGTATGTTGGTGATATTATTAAACTACAAGAAAAAAAATTACATTAACGGAGAAAAGTATTCCAAAAAAAATTATAAAAAAGATATAGGTATTACATGTTTAAAAAAAAATATCAGGTTTTGAAAACTGAAGTATTAAAATTTTAATTTCAATTGTACTATGAAAAATAAATTAAAATCAACGTTTGTGAACTTTGTCCATTGCAGGTATAATTATTCTAATTTGTTTTATGTATGTACATATATGTATAATGCATGCCAAAGATTTAAACTGTTGTTTCCGTGTACCGGTAAAGTAATTGTTACATTAACTTTAGGAAGTAAGTAAATAAAATGTACAAGGGTGTTTTAAAAACGATTTTAATCCCTGTTTGGTTGTTAGCAAAATTTAGTATTTATTTGTTTTAAATAATAAATAATGTTACTGAACGGCGTATTTAAACCTTTGCTAAAAAATTATCAAACTTTTTAAAAATCGGCGGATCATAGTTCAAACTATTTTAAGTGTCTTTTCTATCGACCAGTAATAAATTTCTTTTGTCAAAACGATATAATCTGAAAACTGTGTCTGTTAATTAAAGTAAACATGTGTTAACTACAAGACATTTTAAGTTTTGATAAAAATTATATCGTAAATTTTGGTACCCACATCTACATGATTGATGTCACCTTTACTATTACTTAAATATAGTTATTAAAATTAATATGAGCTCCATCTGTTAACTAGAATTTTGTTTTGTTAAAACTGCCAGATACATTAGTTTAATCTTTGTTTTCACATATAGTTTACAATTTTTATTTAGTAAAAAATTGTTTTGTTACATAACTATTTATTTTATTTTTATAATTTCTTTATATTATTAGTTTTTTAAAGGTTTATGTAGTAAAGATTTGTTCAATATTCTTTTGATAGATATCTAACCTATTATATATGAAAAATGTTTAAATGTTTATATCATAACCAAACTAGTCTCTAAACAATTAATTGTGATACTACATCTTGCGACAAATATACAGGGAATTTAAAAATGTAAAATCTAATTTTAAAGTAGACATGAATCGATTTTAATACTTAACACACATTTTATTTTTGTTTTGGCTTTTTATTCTTAAATACTTTATACCCAGTATATCTGTCAAAAGTGTTTTGAAAATGTATTTATTGATGTAATAATTTAACAGAATATAGTAACTTAAACAGTTTTCTATTACAATAAAATTGTATGTTAAACCTTTAAAGTTACTTGGTGTTTCTGAAAACAAAAAAATCTCTTGTAACTTGCCAAACTACTAATTTGTTAAAGTGTTTTGTGATATTTGTTAATAATATTTATGTTTTAAATATTTATTATGAAACATTCCAAAAGTGATGCGTTTTGAAGAAGTTAGTGTCTTTTTTTCTTAAATTACAATTTCCAAAACATGTACTATTTTAAAGTTATAAAAACTATTTTGTGAGAAGACTGTACAAATATAAATGTTATGACTGTCGTAAAAGTGTCAGTTTAAAATAAATTAGTGTTTTACTTTCCTAGATTAAAAAACATAAACTCAAAATAAAGTAAAAGAGGGCTTGTCAACCCATTCAAAATAATTTAAATTGCACAACTGTTGCATACCAAAATCAAATATTTTTTGAGCAAGAAGAGTAAGTGCTGTCTCAAATTATTTAAAAAAATTTCTATTTGGTAATTTCTAAATAAAATATAAATGTATTTAATAACTAAATACATACATATAGTCATCTTTTTTTCCCGTAGGGGTAGGCTGATACCACTTTCCACTTGCTACGGTTCTAACACACGTCTTTAGCTTCTTCTAGTTTCATCAGTGCTTTCATACATGCTCGTCGGTTGTTGGCACTCTTGACCTGGCCTTTTTTCAAAATAATTTCGATCTGATCGAGATATGTACGCCGAGGTCGACCTCTACCGACTTGTGCATTTACACTCGCCTTATAAACCTGTTTCGTTAATCTTCTTTCATCTATCCTCTCTACGTGTCCAAACCTTCTAAGCATTCCTTTATCTATCTTTGTTACCACATCTTTTTTCACATCACAGCGTTCCCTTATCTCAATATTCTTCACTTTATCCATCAGAGTCACTCTGGCTCTACTTCTCAGACTACTCATCTCCACACCATTAATCTTATTGACATGCTTCCTCAAATCCAACATTCACTATCACACAAAAATGTAGCGATCAGCATTTCTCTATGCACATCCAGTCGTGCTTTTTTTGAATGGCCGGTCATAAGGTTTAACAGGGTCCCATAGTTATTTTTTTCCGCCTCATAAACTTTAAACCCAAGTATACAAACGTTATTTACTTGTTCCACTCTTTCTCCTTTAATCAACACCTCGAAGTTTGTCATACTTTCTTCTATTTTAAAAACCTGATGGTATTCAAAAGCCATTACTTTCATTTTGCTTATATTTACTGTTATTCCTTTGATTTTTAAGGCATCATGCATAATATCAACCATAGCCTGCAACTCCTCTTTAGATGATGCTAATATGACCTGATCATCAGCGTGAATTTGATCGTCAAATGCCTTCTTTAAGCCGATGATCAAGTCATATTAGCGTCATCTGAAGAGGAGTTGCAGGCGATGGTTAATGTTATGCAATGATGCCCTGAAAATCAAAGGGATGAAAATAAATGTAAGCAAAACGAAAGCAAAAAAGGCACGTCTGGGCGTGCATAGAGGTGTGTTGATTCCTACACTTATGTATGGTAGTGAATGTTGGGTTTGGCAGAAGAAGCATGAAAATAGGATTAATGAGTAGTCTGAGAAGTAGAGCCAGAGTGACTCGGTTGGATAAGGTAAAGAATAGTGAGATAAGAGAATGCTGTGGTGTAAAAAAAGATGTGGTTACAAAGATAGATAAAGGAATGCTTAGATGGTTTGGACACGTAGAATGGATGGATGAAGGAAGATTGACGAAACAAATTTATAAGGCGAGTGTGAATGGACAAGTCGGTAGAGGTCGACCTCGGCGAACATATCTTGAACAGATCAACATTGTTTTAAAGAAAGGCCAGGTCAAGAGTACAAACAACCGACGAGCATGTATCACAGCACTGATGAAAGTAGAGGAAACAAAAGATGTGTGTAAGAACCAAATCAAGTGAAAGGAAGTGGTCTCTGCCTACTCCTACGGGAAAAAGGCGTGACTATCGGTATGTATGTATGTATTAGTGATTTTAAAGACTTAACATTAATATTTAATTATTAAAAAGTGGTGTTCATATTACTTTTAGCCGAGGCCAATTTTTGATAGATAAAATTTCAAGCTGTGACGTCACATGTATGCCACTCTTTCTACCGTTGTAAAGCTGAAACGTCCCGTGCACGTTACTCACAAAAATGTATATAAATGTTTGTATTATAATTTCTGGAGCTATTTAAAAAGTTTAACACGTAACACAAAATAAAATATTAATCTTTATTTGACAGGTTACATTTTACACTTTCAGTAGGTAGATATAATTCAAATAAAATGAGACTGAAAATAGTCAATTACACACCATTTATGAAACGGAAAACCATTATTAAGTCATTTAGAAATATACAAAATATAAATATAATTTTTATACAATTGTTCCACAACTTCTAGTATAGTTTTATTTGGATGCAAAAAGTATTTTGATAAGCAAAATTATAGTGCTTCTAAAAATTTTAATATTTTTCCTTTTCTTTTTAAGTTAATCTTCAATGTAGACGAGTTAAGTGTAATTAATATTGAATAACATACTGTATTACAAAAGTAATTTTTTAAAAGCACTTTTCTTGCTAACATTGAGTTTATTTAGATTTCTATCCAAATAATTTATTAGAGATACCCTATATTTATAACGTTGACCTAATTTTGAGGCATCCTGCATATTGGAATGTTAAAAAGCAATTTTGTCCAAAATTTATAACTATATGGGTTCTCGAAAGTACCATTGAAAAATCATTAAATTCGAAGGCAAAAGTAAACGCCTTTGGTCGATAACCATAATATTGAGCATACATATGATTTATTTACAAGTACCCACCCATATATGTAATGAGATAAATAAATATTTCGAAATCATTAAATTTTTATAAGAAAGAGAAATAAATAGAGATTCGTGGAGTTCAAAGGTCCATTTTAGGGGAAGCTGTAGTAGGGGGAATAACTGTAGCATTCTATCAAAAATATAAATATGTTGGCTTCGTTACACTACTTAATGAATTTTCATTGTCTATGATTGGGGCAGAAGCTATTTTTTTTGTCACCATAAGTTTTGTTTTATTCCCAATTATAGGTGTAAAAATTTACAAATCAAAAACTAACAGTTACTATCCCTAAATTTCATTAATATAAATGTTAATTATCATCCACTGATAACTACCAGTTAGTTTGTGATTTTAGTCACAACTATAAAAACATCTCGTTGAACCAGAAACTCAATAAAATTATTTTTAATTTAAATTCTTGCTTGATAGATAAAATCGTATGCGCGCCCATAATTAATATAACAATATGGTAACAAATAACTCGAATCTTAAAATTTAATAATAAAGTATCAACAATCATATTAAATTACGATCTAGCTACTGCATAAGTCAGTGGCATTCGTATTATACAAAATTCTACAAAACTACTCATTCGTTCTTATAATTCGTTGAATCCTAAATAAACTTATTACTCCTTGCTCCTTACTCATTAATTAGTCATTTAGAAAATCTTAAAATTACTAAGCTCAATAGTTTTGCTTTTTTACCAGAATGGCTGTTGTTGCTGTACCATTTTTACAATTTATAATTAAATATTGTATGGCATTATCAACGTACTTTTTGAGAAAATATATTAATTCACGTTACTATTTAAATAAGTTATTTTTATGTTTATTTTCTACAATTCAATATTACTAACAGTAAATTATAGACCAACATTGGTCAAGACACAATATATAAATCTTTTAGTTTTTATACTATACAAGAAAAGTTAATGACTACAGGAGCAAAGAACAATTTTAAGTATTTAAAATACATACATTACAACGGTGGTTAACAGAGAGTAAACACACATTAATCTCTAAATCTAAAACCACAATTAACAAATGGATTAGCATTATTTAGATTTTGTATCAGTTAAGGCACGATGGCTGCTTCTAACAGCCAATGGTGAAGAGGGGGTTTTTGGACTGCTTACAGATTTAGTCTTCTTCAATTTAACATTAAGTGTTTTTTGAGGGTGAGGGTTTCTTTCGTGAGCATAAAGAAGTACTCCGATATGTTTATGACCAGCTTCCATGGCTATTTTCAGAGCTGTACTACCATCCTGAAATACAAATCACAATTTGTTTTTAACATTTATTTCAGGGCACATTCAAAATGACTAATTTGACTACATCTAATGGTCGTTAATTTTTAATACAAATTGCAGTAGTAAACAGTTTAATTTCAAGGACTGTTAAATGGCATCTTGAAGTTATAATGTCGATAACAAATTGTAAATAAACCTATTTTCATTTTGGACCTTTATTTCATCTGTAAAGAATATTTTAAACAATATCAATAAGTTTTAGTTAGATTTATGTCTAAAATATTACCATTTATTAGTTTAAACAAGAAAATTTTATTTGAGAAGTAGATTTGCTAAAAGTGACGATATGCTCTTGTACTCGTATATTAAAGGATAATTACTTTATTGTTTATGGTCATGAGGCGCATATGGGTAGGATTTTCAGCAGACATTTTTTAAATACTTGTTTTAAAGAAAATGTTAGAGATGATTTATTTAAAAAAGAGACCTTTAAAAGGTCCTCATTTTATTCCTAAGCGGATTTTGAGTGCTGTTTTAAAACGAATTGGTTAACACCCAACCACACCTTTACTTCTATAACATGATTAAATATTTCCTCTTAAGAATATACACGCGAACTTCTTTGTTTATTGTCAAGCAGGGTTATTTGGCAACCGTCGTGTTTTTTTCACACACAACCATTTCATCTTACTTCGACTGAATTAGCCTAACAATAATAATTCATCTCTAAAGATGAATTAGATCAGAAAAATGGTTACCTCGCATACTTATTATGATTTGGATTAATGTATATGGAGATGAACTTCTCGACAGTATAGTAATTAATATTAAAATCATACCAAAAATGGTAGCATGTTTAGTTTAGTACTGTTCTGGTTTTCAATAATTAACATAATTATGAATATTATCGGTTTTGTATTGTTTAAGAGATAGCAATACGGTTTAAAAGTAGCCACTTTATATATTTAAGGGCGTTTATTATATAATTATCTGAGATTATTATGAGTGGCTAATTTTTATAATAAAGTTTTTACTTACTAAATCAATAATAGAAGAATTGCAGTCTGCTTGACATAAGAAATGTTTTATTATTTCTATGTGGCCGTGTTCAGCGGCACACATTAAAGCAGTACTTCCATCTTCATCTTGAATATTTATATCGGCACCTGCTTCTAGTAGCATCTTTACCATGTCCAATCGTCCATGACTCACTGCTAACATTAAAGCAGTTTGGCCATGCTAAAAGAAAACATATTTTGAACGAATAAAACAGCCTTTTCTTAGTCTGTTTTTATTTCATCACCAGTGCTAAGCCCAAGAAGTGTGAGTGTGAACTATTTTTTTTAATTATAATTATACATCAATTTTAGGCAATTACATTTTAAAACGAACAAAAAGCATCTCCATTTTAAATTTTCGGGTTATATTTAAAAAATATGTGTAGTCCTCGATATTATAATGGTTAATATAAAAAAAAGTAGTGCCAAAAATTATACTTGTAGGATTGTATCAACTTAATGAACAATAGGGAATGGTAGGAACTAAAAAAGATTCTGAAATATGACTATTTTTGTTAAAAAAATCATGTTCTAGAATATTTTTGTAAAAGAATAACTGGGGAAAAAATCTAAAAAATTTGCAACGGAAAATTAATAGGATTGTCTTTTTACTGAGATTGCGGCACACAAATGTCCTACCTTCTTGGGAACTGTAAGGGTGTGCATTATTTGTTACATCACCGAATACTTGAATCAAGTGGTTTGTCTGTTAAGTTTAGTTTAATACTAAAAGCATTTTGGAAGGTATTGATGAGAGAGTACACAACGTGACAGTGAAAAATACTAATGTGCAATCTCTAATCTCTAGATATTTATAAAAAACGGAGTGTGATATAGAATAACACGAAGAAGGTGATGCAAAAAGAGAATAAAAGAAATAAATGAGTATTTATAGTAGTAGTACAAAAATTCTTTCTTACTTGTTGTGCTCTAACATTTACATCAGCTAACTGGAAAAGTCTTTTGACTACGTTGGCATGTGTTTGCGATCGGACTTCTGCTAAAGAAACTAACATAACACTAGTATATCCAGCCTTATTTTGTTTATTGATATCACATACTTTAGAATCTAATAAAATAGACACTACATCGAAATTTCCATGGGAAACAGCGTAGTGCATGGCTGTATTGCCACTGGAATCAGTTAAGTTAACAACATATTCTAGTAATAAGCTTGACATATCTTCCAGTGAATCGAGATAGTCTTCTACATCCAAGGGATTCGCTGTTACTAAGCTGGATATTTCAAACCATTCTGATTGGACTATGCTAATTGCAGTAGGGTGTTTCAGGTTCTTGGAACTATTTTTTATAAGAGCGTCATTTAAAACTTTCATTGCACCCTGCATTTCTTTACTTGGCACAGCTCTGAAAAGTAAATATTTGTTAACCATGAATTATAATTGTAGGGGACCAAATAGTTCAAAGAATAGTTAATAACTAGATTTGTGCAATAAAAATCCCTTTTTAAAATAAATTTTATTATGACACCATAAATAACCAAAAAGATACAAAGATAATAAATTATGCTTACTTTTTTCGGTTTTGACTTTGTGTAATAGGATGAAAGATAGTAGATTCTGATGTGGGCAGTGTAATCTCTTGAACTTGAACTTTGGTAATTGGCGTCGAAAAATTAACACCATTTTGAGCATGGGAAATTGGTTCTCCTAGTTTAAGATTACTCTTTACTTTATCTAATGGATTTGCATCGTTTGATATGACTTTTGGGGATAAATCTAAACCAGACAATCTGAAAAAAGAAAAAATATATTAGTAAGTTCAAATGTTTGTTTCTTTGTGGAAAAAAATCGCTTCTTTATTTAATAATTTTACTATTTATTGTACCGTTTAAATTCTTCATGTATAAATATGGCAAAAAGACAATAAGATCTTACAAGTAGTTATTGATTTACAGGAAGTTTATTATTCGTCCACTAAAAGGGAATGACTTCAATTTTACCTTGTAAGTAGAATATGTTGATGCATGTATGAGCAATGTGCATTTGGATTTCTTTCCATAGGTGTTAACATTAGAAAAAATATTAATTATTATTTCAAGGCATTACAAAATAAACTGGTAAATAAACCTTTTAAGCCAAGTTAACGCGCATCGTATTTGGTTCTGCAACCCTGCAGCAGGTCAGGAACAAGAACATTCTTATCGTATTTAATTGAAAGCAAGTGGAAGTCGAAATCGAAGTGAGATTTATTTAGTTAAAATGATTAATAAGGTAACTTACTTTTTAAATTAAATACTAATACATGCTAAAATAAGTAGTTTAGCTTCTTTTGCAGGATAACTGCTCAATTTAAACCATCTTATAGTCAATGAATTTAACTGCTAAGTAGATTGAATACCTTCGGACCTGAACGGAACCCTTTTTAAATTTCTTTGTTTATGTGTGTTTTTTCTGAATTACGACTCAAATTTAAACACATAAAATAACGTTCATGATAACTGAAGATTAAAAAAACCTATGTATGTAATGTAGACTAAACAATGATATAAAATAAAGTAAATAGAAATTGGATACAACTCTGATATGAAATGTTAATGAATCGAAAATACGCCTGCGTGTTCGCGCGTTTAGGCCTGCAACAATTGATTTCCACCCCAGGTATTTGACATCACGCAAATATTAACCTGAAAACTGATCCCGTTTAACATAAATAAAAATTAATTGTTGCAAGTGATAATATACATAAATGGATGTAAACAAATTTATAGTTCTTGGAAAAAAATTTATTTGACAGTAAATTGCGTTTACATTAGATTAGATCGTTACCACTTTAAAATTTTTAGAGCAAAAAACTGTATGCTTGAAAACTATTATTCATTGGAGTTTTAATCATTTATTTTTTACATTTTTGTTTTACGGACGTGTTGTGAAAGTTAAAAGTATTGTCGAATGTAGAAACTGTTTGGACTAATATGCGCATTGGATATTTCATCAGTACCTAATTGCCTTTTTTTATTGGTCAATGAGTAGTTTGGTTGTTAGTCGATTACATTATACGGTGACAAAATTCCTACATTCAGATTATGGGGGGGTAGAGATAAGGAGAACAATCCTAAATGGGACTTTTATTGAAAAAGTGTCCGCCAAAATGTGGTAAGTATATAAAGTTGGCGATGGTAGAAGTGAGATTAGATCTGAACTTAGCTGTTCTAGATGAAGTGAAGTAACCACCTACCTATGTCAAAGAGAATAAGATACGATTTTTAAATAAAATAATTATGCAGTAAAAAGTTGCTCAAGTGAACGTAAAAGTAAAAGTAAATAAAAAACGTACATCCTTTGTATTTTTTCTCAAAACTTTGGGTGCCCTTTTTAAAAACGGTACCATTTATAATTCAGATTTTCTAGTATGACTCGAGGGGGATTTATAGTTAAAAGAATTTAAAAATTAAACAATTACAATTGATGTAGATAGAAAACAGACCTGGAATTGGTGGGTAACGTTTTCTCGGTGGGTGAATAAATTTTTGTATAAGTATCTTGTCTTCTGAACTTTCTGCTTTCCACTGGAGTTGTTGGTATTTGCGGCCTCGGTATTCTAGATGGTGTTGGACTGCCTCCTTCTTTCTTTAAACTGTCTTTTTCTTTTTCGCATTTGACACAAATTGATAAATCGAATGCAGTATTGATACCAACATCAATGGTATCTGATTTTTGTTGCTTTGCTTCACAACTGACATGTTTCTTTGGTGTTATCAAGTCTTTAGTATCTGTGAGTCTTGAAACTGTATATTTTTCATACTGGGTGTTTTTATCAGTGACTTTCGGTTGAACTTGACATGCTTTCGTAGAAGATTGTTTCCGAAGTTGAACCTGTAATTACATTTAATACTGTATCTTGCGAGAAATGTTATAGATCACGTAACTGAAACTATTTACTTTAGCAAGCAACCTGACCGCTGATTCCTATTGTAAAGTACGAAAAATGTAAAATAACACACCAAGTTCACATTTTTTGCTAAAAACCTTTATGCATATTACTTTTTTTTTACTGAAAATAGTCGCAAAAAGGGTACACCTATCGTGTGAGCCGCGGACGCGAATACCAAAACAAAAATCAAATTGTTGATATATATTCATGCATTTTAAATTAGGTTAGGTTTAAGTGTAATTTAAAGTGATAAATTAATGTACATATAAAAATAAATTTATTCACCTGGCAACTTCTATTTATGCTACTTGATTCATGTTGTGATGCTATCGTTCGTGTTCTCGTACTTAAGTTAAGTTTATCGTCTCCCATATTGAAAGATTTACTCCTCGATTTAAGAGAAGCTAATGATATTGGTGAGGTATGACTGTCTTCATTATTTTCAGGACCTACAGCAACTGATCTTTTAAGAGTATTACATTTTTCACAGTTTATATCACTGACAGTATCATCTGAACTTCCTACAGAGTAACATTCAACACATTTCTGGATATAAACGTCGGATACTTTCACTTTAGCTAACACTCCTTTTTCAGCTAATTGTTTTCTAGTTTCTAGCGTTTGTGTGTAAGTATTAAATTTCGGGGTTGCAGGTTTTTCAAATTTAAACTGAATGCCTACATCTCTACCTTTTCTAGCTGTTAAAGTCTGAGTTTCCTTACAGATGGTAATTTTATTGGTCGGAATAAAGTTCTGACTATTAAGAAACTTAACTTTTTCATTTAACCATTTATCTGCAAATTCATTGTCGTATGTAGCTGTTGAGACATTTTTCGTGTTGGGCTTCTGGTGACCTACTCCAATATTTCTTGTTATTACTCCACACATTACTCCAAAATCTTTTCTTGGTGGTGGCGGTGGAGGTGATGATTCCTTTTTCATTGATGTATCCAAATTATTTACATCGGTAAAAGACTGAGACCTCTGACGATTGTACTGTGGGATGTAATTACCATTAATACTGTTAAATTTTTGTGTTTCTTCTGATTTTAGCCGGACTTGTAACTGTCGGTTTTCTTCCTTTAAAAAGTTTACTTGTTCCTAAATACAAATATTTTTGGGATTACTCATAAAAATATATCAAATAAAAATTTAAACGCGATTTATAAGCATCGGAAACTACTATACTTAAAGGGCCTTATCATAATTAATTTAAATTTATTAAGTTAGGTAATAGGATCCAAAATGATTTTATTTTTATTTTTTAAATTAATCAATCGCTCACAAATGACGTTTATATACCATTTAATTATTTACTTACTATTAGTGTTTTGTGAGTTTTATAGGTAATAGTGTTTAAAAATAAGTTTTTCTTTTAAATGGTTAGCTACTTTGTTTATTATGTACAACTATATATGTTACCTTAAAAATAGTAAGCTGCAACGCTTATGTTCCAGACGAGAAATTACTAATCATAATCATGTAATATGAGGACACACATAACTAATAAATATGTTTTGACTGAATTAATAAAGATAAAATTACATCAACATCCACGACAACACTTACTACACGGCGTTTGAACAGAAATAAATTTAATGTTTTTGTATTAAGCAAAGATATACGGTCACTAACTATGGGTAAATGACATGTAAATTTGTAATGTTATGTGTAAGGTATTGAACGCAAAATTTACCACTACTCCCTGAGTGATTCATGGGATATTTACAGTCAAGTATCCACTAAACCCTAGGGGTTGATTAACTTCTCTAAAAGGAACTGATTACCTCTGTAGTCATATTCATTCACGTAATGACAACATTTTAATTAAAAAGTATTTAAGTACCTATCTACTAGTTTTAATGGGTGAAAAAATTCCTGTATATTTTCGGCAAACATTTTAGAAAATATAAAAAAAAATAAATCATTTTGATGGAATAAATGGAATGGAATAAATTCATTATTTTAATTAAGTATATTTTAAAAAATCCCAAAATATGTCAATTTTAGATTATGAAATGACATCCTACAAAGAAAAAATTTCATCCCCTTTCCAGTGACAGTTATAACCCTCAATTTTTTAAATGCGAAGAAGGGGTTTGTGATACATTTTTAAAAGGTTTCTTTATTATCTATTCAAAATTTTTATTTTCTTTATTACAAAAATAAACAATAAACAAAACAATAACATTCTGCAAAAAGGAAAAGAGCTTCTTAAGTTCTTCCTTACCAATGTTTTCAGGACCAGCATAGCGCATAGTGTTTATACCTAAAGATGTTCAAAATGTTCGTCTCGAACGTGTTGGCAACATCCTAATCTTAGATAAAACTGTCTTCTAACGTTATTCAACATCTGTGGTGTGACCGACCAAATGGCAAGCGTTATTCTTCTTAAGTCAGCTAAATCTAGCAGTTTAGTTTTATATACCATACTTTTCACATATCCCCATAACAAGAAGTCTAATAGCGTGAGATCAGGTGATCGTGCTGGTCATTCTATCGATCTTAGCCGCCCTATTGATTTGGAAATATTAGGTCGTGGTAATGTCGGACATTGATTAGGTACTTAATGTGGCGGTGCTCTATCTTGCTGAAACCAAATCACATTCGCTGGAACTTGTAGGTTTGCTGGATCAGGTTAGGTTAGGTTAGCCCCTACTTCGCATTTAAAAATTTGAGGGTAATAATGGGGTTCAATGTAGGGATGAAATTTTTGTTGCTGCAGAATGTCATTTTATAATCTAAAATTGAATATTTCGGGATTTTTTATAAATATGAACAATCATTAAGATAATCCATTCATTCCATTTGTCTGTGTCACACTGCATAATTTACGGAGGTACTCAATAATATGTTAAAAATATTGAGAGGCGGAATAATTTTACACTACTTACTTTATCCCATGTTCGCAACAAATGCGAAAATAAATATATACCTAACAATTAACATTAACACAATTCTAACAAATTAATGATAGACATTAAAAAATGTAAGGACATTGTCGTTAAAGATAGCGTTGTTTAATAACACATATTTTACTTATATTTATTAAACCTTAAGTAAGATTTAAAAAAATCAATTTTTGTTTAATGTATTTGTTTCTCTAGTTAGTTGGATAAATGTTTAAATACTTATTTATTTTTCTGTTTAACACAAGTCTTATACCAATAGACTATAATAAAAATATTTAATGTTTTTAATTATTTTGTTGCGTCACATCAAATATTTAAAATATAATATTTTTTCTTGTCTATAAAAAATAGAGAATTAACTTTATCGTATTAAAAGTCACTATTTTATTGGTAAATAAAAGCACTATTAAGCACACTAATTAATGAACAGTCTTATGAGTTATAAATAATTTAAAAAAAAAATAAGAAAATAATTAGTGTCCAACTAAAAATGAATAAAATATTAGTATAAATATTAGAATACATAACTTAAAGTAAATAACTAACCTTTAGCTCAGGTAACATTTTAACTTGGTCTTCTAATTGCTTAGTTCTCTCAAGACTCAAGGCCATTTGTTCTCTTATTTTCTGCAATGCCATAGGGCTCAAGCCAAATGAATCGATGGTAACGGTGTCAAAGTCGTGCCTTGCAGCCCCATCATGGGCCGAAGGTAAGACAGTCATCGTCGGACCGGAAGCTAAAATAACCCTTTCTGAATGCTCCGTACATAACAATGCGTAACACTCTTGGTGACAAATGGAATGATAATAACCGACATCCGAATCAACAAAAATAATCTTATCTATTAGATAGATCAATCGTCTGATTAGCCAAAACCATATCCATAAAAAAATATTCAATAACTTCACTTTATTAACTTGATCCATCATTTTTATTTTATGTAAGTTTGCGGCACTATTTATCACAGATATTAGATTTAGAAAAGTTTACTGAGTATGTTAAAAGTGCGCACGCGCTTAGGACGGTAGAGTGCACAAATATTGTCTAGGTCTGATGCACACGTTGAATTGAAAGCACTGCTACCTCGGTGGTACTAGAATTGTTGCTATATAACTAAACAGCAAACAAATCTTTGTCCTGAGAACAAATTAGTATTGTCTTTACAGGGGGATCTGAACAATTAGCCTGTATTTCTCACATTCGAATTCTTCCATAATTGCAGTGCTCGTCGTGAATAATATTATCACAACCATATCGTGCTATCAAGACAAAGATACGAGTATTTGTTTTATAGTAGCAGATAATTCATAGCAAAGTTGTGTCTTTTTCTTTGTTGAATGAACTTTGATGAAGACAAAAAAGAAATTAAGATTTTAAAAGTAATAGTTCTAGGTATATCTCGCAAAGATGGGTCTTTGTAATTATTTTTGTGTATAATCATGAACAGACTTAAAAATATATAAAATACAGCATATCGTAAATGATCACGAAAAGTATTTACTTTTTCGCACATTTAATTTTTTACTTCCTGCGTACAATATTATTAGAGCTTTAAATTATAAATTCATCACGCTAGATACTAAAGTCATAAAATGGTTTACAATGTTGTCACGTTTAAAAATAAGAACCGAAAAACAAAATTCTATATTTTATGTGGAAGAACCAACGAATTGTGGATCCTTCACGTAGCTATTTGAAAGTTTATATACATCGCAATGTTTACCAGGTTATTTGTTTTTACTACGAAAGAATACAAATTCAACTACGTAATCGTAAAACAATTTGCGATTTTCTGTATCTAGAATTTAACCCTCGACACCCTAGAGATATTTGCAAGACAAAATATAAATTTTACTAACTTGAAACGGCGGTAACATCTGGCAAATTATTGATCAACTTGTTTTTAGATCTTTGAAGTGTTCTCTCAAAATCAGATACAGCATCATCGAATCCATCAGCTACAGATAGAAAACTGTTTGCCGTCGTTTTTGACAAATTAGGGGATGGAGTATTTTGCTCCTGAATCGTCTGAAAAAAAAAACATTATTTTAAACCGAAATAAATCACGTTTAACAAACTGTCAGAAAACAGACGAACTGCAAAACTGTCTGTAAAAGACTGGATTGGGGTAAAACAAAAACTTCTGGAAAAAAATTCCAGGAAACAAACACGGGAAAGAATACATCAAAGGACCATGCCACAAAAGAACGGCAAACCTGTTAGCGATGACCAGGAATCAGCTAAGAATCACTACGGGGCTCCTGATCGGTCACGCACCAGTGAAGGAGCACCACAACAAAATGGGACTGTATAATGGGACCTAACCTGCAGACTGTGCGGCAAGGATCCAGAAGCAGTAAAACACATACAGTGTTGCTGCGTGGCACTGGACCGCAAAAGACAGGCAATTTTTGGACAGCCATCCGGCGATTCAGAACTGTTTTGTTGCCACGCAGTACAGAACTTGTACGAAAGTACTGGATTGGGTACAATGACATAAAACCACATAGGCAAGATAAAATGGGTCAACAGGCCCAAGTGTCATCGGAGGCAATAGCCAGACGGACCTACTAAGAGGTGAAGTTTTTAGTGAGTAGCCCTGAAACAGTCAATGGAGTCTCACAGTGGACCTTGAGCTTTCAGGCTCATAACCTCTCCAAAAAGAATTTTCTTCACCTCAGCAAAAAAACTGTTATTTAAGACTTAGATTCGTAAGAAATAATTCGAAGAATTTTTTTTATAATGGCTAGTAAGGAAATAATTGAGGTAGGTTTTTAATACAAAATGAACTACACCGGTCAATACGAGTTTTGGGTCTAAGTTGTCATGTCAAATTTTGATTTCTTACACGTAACTAATAAAAGAAAATAATTTTATTAGATAAAGTTTGTTTTTGTAAAAACCAGATTACCTGTTTTCTCTATTATTCATTGTAAATAATGGTTAAATAAACTTTAGTTTTGTTTTTAAATCACTTTTATTAAAAAAAATTAACTACAAATGTAAAAAGTTTGATAAACACGGTTTAAAAACGAATATTTTTCGTACTCTTTCATGTTTGCTCTTCTGAATAGGCACTTACCGCCCTCTCATTTAACCGCGCTGCCACCTGCTGTTAATACTGCCAAAAACTTCAAGACTTCTTTGTTAACGAAAAAAAGACAAAAGCAACCTTTATAAGTAATAAATGAAAATTTTAGTTATTATTTGATGTAGGTACTTACAGAATGAAAATTTATCAATATAAATAGAAATCCAACACAATAAGAAATTCGTGCACTAAAGCAGGGATTAAAAACATCTCTTGCAGTGTATAGAAATGTACAAAAATGTACGTATAATTAAAAGATGACAATAATAATAAAACTTTTCGTACTATCCTCGTATCAGCGAACAAGCGCAGTGCTATCGAGTGTTTGTGAACAGTTCATTCTTCTAAGATCTCCTTTATCCTGTTATTTTCTAGTATTGTTTATTTTTGTTCTACAAGCAAACAAATTCGAGTAAATAATTTTCATTTTAATGATTTTATAAATTTACAAAACATTTCCAAATGAAACGAAATTATAAACGTATAATTTTTGAAAGTTGGCACTTTCTCGAACATAACTAAATTAATTTTGCATTTTTATTTAGTTTTTACACATTACTTATCTGAAGCGTATCTTTAAATATGAAATAATTAATTGTTCATCCTAAATTGATTTATTAAATGATATCAGCTTCATAAGAAATATTAAAAATTTCAACTTGGTTTAGTTACTGTTCCTGGCAAACCTTGTATTTTTATTGGAACTGCAGTAGTTTTTTTTTTTATATTAATTTACCGTAAACTATGGTGAGTTTAAATTTGAATTGTTTAGTACCAATAGGTGTAATATTCATTAAAACAGCCAGTTTTAAAACTAATTAAAACTATTTAGTTCCACTTTTATTTACTACAATGTATACAGTGTGATGGTTGAAGCTCAAATGACAATTTTAAAAAACGTTATTTTTTTCAAATAATTATTTAATTTATAAACAAAACATTATCAAATTATTGGACAAGGCAACCTTTTACTGTTACCATTTACGAACCAAATCTTTGCGGTGGTCTAACAATACGACCACTTTGAGGTTTATAACCAACTTGAATCTCTGGATTTTCCGAACTACTTGCTTCTGAATTATTAGTTTCAGTGATGTTATATTCCGATGAGGAGTTATTTTCCATATTCATTGAAAGGTCCGATTCATCTGTAATAACAATATCTGTCGAAGAGTCTGCTATCTGATTATAGCTAGTGTTATTATGATAAAACGTTTCATTTAATGGTTTCACAATTTTGATCTCTGGAAAATTTTAGTTTTTGCAATAAATTGCAACAATCTCTCCATAATGCTATTCTTTTCCATTCTTCTTAAATATTATTGAATCACCCATTTGCAATAATAGCAACGACTTAGCATTTCGATCATAGTCATATTTTTGTTTTTTTGTTGAATGCATTCCTCTGATACATTGTTTTTGACAAGCAATTGATCCGATACTGACAATCTTGTTTTAACCAACCTACTAAAGAATAGCTCGGATGGTGTCATGTACAAACTTGCAACGGGTGTAGTGTTATATTCCAAAATTCTATACTGGAATTGCTCGAAGTCTCAGAATCTCGGGCCTCGAATAGATTAAGGGTTGTGCACAAAAGATCTGATAGGTCGAGGTGCTTGAGAGGCTGCGTAGCCTTCACGACCCCCCCCCCCATCTACAATCTACTCTTTTCCCAGAAATATTTTTTAAATTCAATGTTTCACTTCTGTCACCATATAATATTCAATAAAATAACGAGTTTTAATACTAATTAAAATCATTTAATTTTACTTTTATTTGCTAAAATGTATACAGTTTGACGATCGAAGCTCAACTGACAACTATAAAAATTACAGCTTTATTTGTCACTTCCTTAGGGTCAGTTCACATTTTAACAATCTTACTATAATACGTTTACCTTATTGGAGTAGTGATTGTTTGAATTAAACATTATTATTTCCAAATGATTTTATTAATATTTCTTTAAAAAATTTAAGATAAATAAACATACTAATTTTAATAATAAAGATGAAATAAAAAAATATATGTGCAAGGTGACCTTGTAATAAAAAGGAGAATGGTATTTTTTAAAAAAATTTGTTTTTTAAAAATATAATCTCGGTAATGAAAAAGTTATGTAAAGATTACGTAGCACTTTCTGCTTCCAAATGTAAAAATAAAATTTGTCGACTTTTAAAATTAAAATTTTTTTTAGGTGTAAAAAATTGCCATAAGAAGACTTTAACATTTTGTGCTACCAACAAATTACAGAACTAAATATCAAATATTTAAACGAAGCCTTTTTATTTAAAATGTATAAAATACAAGGTTTGTCCCATTTTTCTTTACCACAATTATCTACACCACAATCTCAGAATTAAATTTTAAAAACTTACTTTAATAGACTAACGAGATAAAAATATCTGACCTATAGTTTAGATACTCTATCTATTTAATTCGATAAATGTTTTAAAAGAATATTATAAGGGCATAAGGACGAGCATAATGACTAAATTTTAGTTTTGAGGTTTTATTTTTTAAAAGAGATTTTCTGAAATATCCAGCCTAACTTAGTCACTTAATTTTATTTATTTAAAACAAAATTTATTGAATAGTTACGTTCAAGTAGTTATAGGTACAGTATTTAAATATGAAGCAAAGCTCTTTAAAACTCCAATTTGAAACAAATAATGGTTAACTTAAGATAAATACATAAAGCTATAAACATTTTTGTATAAATCACTATTTAGATCTTCCGTATTTGCATGCGTTCGAAACTATTCTCTAAACATTTGTTTTTACTCTATGTGGTATCAGATAATAACAAACTAACTTTGCGGAACGTTTGATGTTTATGGGGTCGATTTTTGGTGACCTTTGGTGACACCTGAAATACATACACTCATGACAAAATATAGATAAATCGGTTCGGTATGTAACGTACTAATTAATAGACTTCTGGACTACCGTTACTTTAATAGTACAAGGTCAAATTTATAATCAATATTGGGTATTTTGATTCTTGTAATTAATGTTTGTTGCAAAGGGGAAGATCAAAAGAGCCTATATTCTTTGCAATAGACTCTTTGTACACCATATTTTTTGTCATGCGTCTTCAGAAAACGTTTGCTTCAGACAAGCTTTTGTTAGTTTGTTATTCTCGTGTGAAATCTTTAAAAAATTGTTGAATATCATTCAGCATCAACTGTTTCTTCGACACCCCAAAGCAATTTTTGCGACATATCCAGTACAATCGCAGAAACCAGCTGTCAACGAACAACTTTTGCTGGATACGGTTTATCTTGGTACAGCTAAATAGTTTTTTGTTGCTTTGTTTCCGGCTTTAACGAAATTATTAAAACTGGTTGTACCTACACATATGTATTTTCTTCGCCGAACTTTTTGAGCAATTCATCATACCTAATGTCTCTTTCTCACGGTAAGTCACAAGCCGACTCTCTTTAATCAATATAATTTGGAACAACAATCGATTTTAGTCGACCTTTACGAAATTAATTACTGACCCCTACAAAATTCTGCAAACTAGTTGCAACGAAGCGAGTCTTTTCTGATGATACTTCATTGTCAAAAGTAAAGTGATTAAAAATTTGTAAAATTCATCGTACTAAAACAATTACTTGACAATTAAATTTTTTTAAAACATTACATTAGCCCTTTTGATTTAATTTTAAAATGTTAATATTTCATTCGGATTTTATTTTTGCTATAGAATAAGACTTTTTTATTTTTAAAGGCAACCATTCTTATAATATTGATTTGGAAATCTTAAGCATATTTAGTAAACTTACCAAATCTAAAACGCTTCAAAACAAAATCATACTTAAAATAATTTAAAAAATAAAGGGTCTACCGCCACTAACGGAATTTGTTTGAGTACTGAATAACCACCATTCTTGTTTTTACTAAACGGCGTATTTTATATTAAGACCCGTTGTCTGCGATAAAAATTATCTTTTTAAGTAATTGAACCAGCCCGCATTTATGAGCGTCCTCTTCTCCAGCTTGTTTTGTTATTACCATGGGTAATATAAGTGAATTATTATCTAGGTTATGTGGGTTTTTAAAATTAAAACAAGTATCCAGCCTTAAGCTAAAATTAGAATGGATGTTCGTAATTACGCGATTATGACGTTATAAAAGTTTATTCTTGTATTAACTAGACCAACTAACAAACTTTCGAATTAAACACTTACCTTATAAGTTTGTTCAATAGAAGCAATTACGGGGGGTGTAAGTCCCAGAAGAACCTCCATGGAGTGCCTTTGTTTTCTTCTATCTTTCCTTCTTTTAATTGAGCCTGTGCGATTATCTGCCTCTTTACTAATAGATTCGCAGTAACGCACGAAATCCAAATCGATGTGATAGCCATAGGGGCAACAGTTGCATTCATACCAAGAATAACCTAAAAATAATAACAAAGTATGTTCACACACCGTACAGAAAAAAACATTTGTATTTTTTGTATAAATTATCCCGTAATTAAATCATTGAATAGGGCAAACTACACTTAACCGATGTTTTGTTGAGAATACATACATACAGTCACTCCTTTTTCCCGTAGAGGTAGGCAAAGGCCACTTCTTTCCACCTGTTACGGTACACTTTATAGATATGTTTCGTCAATCTTCTTTCATCCATCCTCTCTATGTGTCCAAACCATCTAAGCATTCCTATATCTTTTTTTGTTACCACATCTTCTTTCACACCACAGCGTTCCCTTATCTTACTATTCCTTACTTTATTCATCAGAGTCACTCCGGTTATACTTTTCAGACTACTCATCTCCGCAGCGTTGATCTTACTTTTATGCTTCTTCTGCCAAACCATACAGAAGTGAATAGGACCAGCACAGTTCAGCACAGCCAATCATGCCTTTTTTCAATCAGCACCTTGCAGTTTGTCATGTTGCTTACTTCTTTTTCAAAATCATTATTTTCGCCTTTCTACATTCACTTTCATCCCTTTGATTTTTAGGACATCATGCATAATATTAACCACCGCCTGCAACTCCTCTTATAGATAATATTGACCACAATTCATTCCTCACCACTCAGTCATAGGCCTTTTCCAAGTCTACGAAAGCGCAGTAGACCTTCTGATTCTTAGCCAAGAATATTTCTACTATGCTTCGTAAGGAAAAGACCTGATCCATGCATCCGCTTCCTCTCCTAAATCCCGCTTGTACATCCCATATCTTCTTATCAGTTTCATTCGTCTCTCTTTTAATCAATACCTTTGCTGAGAAAACTAACATAAATATTTACAGACATAAAAATAAAATCTCACAACGTCTCTTAACGACTATTTTTTCCTAATTTTTATATTTTTGCAATTTTTTTAACAGTCCTGTTTTATATATTTTTTTTATATTTCTATGACTTTAGACTACTTACTTAAAGGAAAAACATCCAATCTTATTTGGTTTAATAAAATCACCAGATTCATCTGTTGTACGTCTTTTAATAAATACATTTTTGAACAAATTAACTTATAAAACTTAAAATAACATCTCGTAGACATCATATTTCTTAGAGATTAATCGATTATCGATAATATTATTTCTGGTTCACATGAACGACTTTCTTCTCATAAAGATGGTACAATTCACAGTTTTTCAGGTAACAATATTTTTCATTGGAACTTTAAATTCCTTCACACAACTCAAATTATTTCTATAAGGAATTAGTACAGGGTTTCTTAATAAAAATGGTTATAATGGTAGAGATGTGACTAAAGTAATAACAAAACCAAATCCAATATAACTACCTACTTTTAATTTTGTGTATTTTATTATTAAAAAACTTTTCTTTTCGAAACGAAAGTAGGTTCATCTTTAAAAATGGCATTTTTTATAATTTTTAATTTTTAGATAGTCCTATAATAATAACAAAGTGTTAACGTTGTGCATCGGATTTTGAATTGCTCTACAGCAACAGGTATCAATAAATGGCCTTAAAATATACTACTATATTCATGTACAGTCCATCATAGTACGGCATCATTTTATGGACTTCAAAATCTAACATGGAATTTACATATATAACAATAATTAAGTATACAAACGCTTCAAGTACAAAGATGAATTGGTTATTAGTGAGATAGGTATGATATTCATGCCACATACCAATAAAGTACAATAGTTTATTATGTAATGTGCCACTATATTTAAGATGCATAAAATAGTAGATATATTGTGCGATAAGTTGGCGATTGCTCACGAGAGCGAAGTTGAACGCACGAGCGAAGCGAATGCGGAATAAACGCGAGCATACAACAGGGGTCCAGACCAAAAATATTAACTGATATAAAAATATAAACTTTATAACGTCAACTTGACAGTTGCGCGTTCGGCTGATAACCGAAAGGTTGGTGGTTCGAATTTGCGTGCGCCAAGTAACACTCAAATGACGTAAGCGTGCGCCAAGTAAACTTGTCGCACTTAAATGGGAAAACAGCTATTATTCAACCGCAACAGCGTGATCTAAGATACTACTTATCCTGCATGAGTAATAAAAATAAAATATTTCCATTACTGCTAGCTTTAGTGAATTCTTGAGCTTCTGAACAGATCCACCAAATACATTTAAATTTAATTCATTAATTCTTTTCAATGTTCCGTCTAGTGGAGAATTGCAACCATAGTTAGTTGAGTGGTTTGGTATGTGAAACGTACAAAAATGTCTCAAAGTTTTGCTTGGAACATTTAGGTTAATATTTTTGAGAATATCTGGACAACAAACCTTTCCATTCAGAAGTTTAAATAGGTACAAAAATAATATCTCCATATATTCTTCTTTTTTTTAAAGTATCTAATTGTAAATGTTGTAATATATTTGTATATTCCTGATAATGGTGAGTTATAATGGCTTTGAATAAACATATTCTTAAAAATCTATTTTGGACCTTTTCTAAAGTTTTACTATGTGCTTCATAAAATGGAGACCACATTATTGATTCATATTCGAGTTTCGATCTAACTAACGAAGTACAAACATTATTTAATAGAATTAATAGAAAATTATTGACAGTTGCGTTTTTTAGTATTTAGATATGATGTTGCACCAATTAGATTATTCAAATCATCTTGCAATAGTTGCTTATATGCGGTGGAAGAGATTCTTTTAAAAAGCTTCAAATGATCAGCAAATAAATAAAAGGTAGTCGGAATGTAAAAGGTATTGTTGAATATCATTGATGAATAGGTTGAAAAGAAGAGGAGAGCAGTGCGAACCTAGTGGAACCCCAGACAGAACATTTATTTCATTTGAGATATTAATTCCGATTTTTATTTATTAGTATTTCATGATTAACTCTGTCAAAGGTCTTGAAGAAATCAGTGACTATTGAATTTATCTAAAACCGATTTTCCAAGCTTTCAATACTTCTGTTTCATTTAAAAGAGAATTGTAATCGTTTATATACCTTAACTAAAGCCATGCTGTTATTTATATTCAATTCTTTACAGGGCCATTTTAACTGATTGTAAATCAAGCTGTCCAGTATTTTTGGAATTGATGATTGATTGCAAACACTTTAATAATTTTTGACATCAGCTCAATCCTTCGATTTATAAATTATTGGTATTATGAAACTTTTTTCCAGACATTTGGAACAATTCCTGATTACAATGAATGTTATAAAGCTTATAAAATGGAGTTGTCAGTGCATAAATACAATTTTTCAGAACAATATTTGGGATTTCATCCGGATCACTACTCAACTTGTTAGAAATGTTGAGGATTTTATTAAAAACATCAGTTTTTGTAATAGATGGGCAACGAATATTAATGCTGGGGGAGGAAAAGTTGGCTAGTGTGACAAGACCATGATCATTGAAATATACTGTTGCGAAGTAATCTGCAAACAAATTGGATACATTTCATTTCTGGGGAAGATCCACCTATTTATAAAAAAACTTCATACAAAAAAAAATTATTCGTTTTTTGTTGAAATTGCAACATGGGTCATCGTGTAAATACTATTTTGTCAATTTAGAAATTTTGACAGAACCATCTTTATAGCATTCTACCATTAATCACTTTTGCCAAAAAACATTATAATATTTTTACAAGAAACTGTGATTCATATTCAAACCAAATGATAACTAATACAAGATATATGTAGAAATGAACTCAGGATATCACATCACAACTCATAATTTTTTTAAAAAAGGGACCCAGTATAGAGCAATCAAAGCCTATCACTCTCTTTCTATTGAAGTTAAAAATATTGTACGCATGAAAAAATTTAAAATTTCAGTCACAGACTACTTGGCAAAAAAGGCTATTATGTTGTATTAAAACTAGCTGTCATTTGTCTTTAGTACAGCTTAGACAATTTATTATGGCAAAATACACGCTTTAACAACATTTGGTTATCATCCAACATTTTATAAATATAATTTGTTTAAACTCAACGTGACCTTCATGAAGATTATGGTCCACATAATCGTCTTTCTTTGCTTGGTAACCGTCGAACCGTTGAAAAATTTGAAACAAATTTCACTTTGCACGATACCAGCACACCCATAAGGTAACGAAACGCAAGAAACCAAGAGAATACTAAAGTTGTAAGCGCCAGTGTTAAAGAAGATGCAAATCGGCCGATTAATGGACGTTCTCAAGAACTTGGCCTTTCAAGAATGACAACTTGGCGTATTTTGAGAAAAGATTTGGGTTTTAACCATAAGATTGTGTTAACTCAAGAATGCAAGCTTCGTGGCCATTATCGGCGTCGTGTAATTGCTGATTGGGCTCTAATGCAACTTGAACTTGATCCTTATTTTTCCAAAAAACTCATCATGTCAGATGAAGCTCATTTCTGGTTAAACGGCTTTGTAAACGAACAAAATTGTCGTTTTTGGTGTAAAAACAATCCTCAACAGATTCGTGGGAAGCCTTTGCATCCAGAAAAGGTGACTGTTGTGGTTTATGGCATGGTGGCATCATCGGACATTATTTTTTTGAAAATGTAAATGGAGATGCAGCAACAGTGAATGGTGAGCGTTATCGATCAATGTTGACAGATTTTTTACGGCAAAAATTGGATAAAATTGATTTGAGAGACATGTTTTTCCATCAATCTCCAGAAATTGAACTGTTAATTGGCCTCCAAGAAGTTGTGCTTTAACACCTCTGGATTATTTTTTGTGGGAATATTGTAAGTTGTTAGTCAATGCCAAAAAACCTCGAACTAGAGACGCGTTAAAATTAAACATCTAACGCTTCATTAATGACATTACACCTGATTTATTGCAAACAGTCACCAAAAATTGGGTTAATCAAATTTGATCCTGCATAATACTTACTTTATACCAGCATCAGTTAATTTAACCTCAAAAAAGTTTAAAACTACTCGGTACAAACCGTGTAACTAGCGCCCTCTATGAAAGTCAGATATAAAAACAAACTCATGCGATGTGTCAGCTTCCAAAACATATTCATACAAAATTTCATTGCAATGTTGCCAGTAGTTTCGACATAATCGTAAAAATGTGTGTAAAAATTTTTCTTTCTGCACCCTGTATCTTGAATACGGATGCAGTTATAAACATTTTTTACTAAACAAACCCAACTTATTTGCAGTGTTTTACCTATCCTAGCAACGGGGCTACTTTTTTTTTAAACACCCTTTATACATTTGCATGATTTGGTAGGGTCTTAGCAAATAAATGTTACTTCGCTCTCAGGTAACACTTCACATCC
Organism: Agelastica alni; assembly: GCA_950111635.1. Lineage (NCBI taxonomy): Eukaryota > Metazoa > Arthropoda > Insecta > Coleoptera > Chrysomelidae > Agelastica > Agelastica alni. The sequence continues at coordinate 70,663,182 of OX467708.1, forward strand.
AGGATACTTACCCGAACATCCAAGATAACTCTATACAAAACACTCACTATACCAGTTCTGAAATACGGTTCGGAGGCGTGGGTGATAACAAAGAACGATGAAAAATTAATTGCCACCTTCGAAAGAAAAATATTACGAAGAATATACGGAGGCATAAATGTAGACAACCAATGGAGAAGAAGATACAACACAGAACTATACGAATTATATGAAGACAACGACATCATAACAAAAATTAAAGTGAGTAGACTGCAATGGGCTGAACACGTTATAAGGGCAGATAAAAAAACGACCATTAAAAGAATATACACAAGCAAACCAGAAGGGCGAAGAAAGCAGGGAAGACCCAGACTCAGATAGAACGATGGAATAGACCAAGATGCACGAGCAATTAAGGTGCCAAACTGGAGAACAGGCGCCAGAGACCGAGACCGGTGGAGATAAATACTAGAGGAGGCCAAGACCCAACCCGGGTTGTCCTGCCAATGATGATGATAATGATGATGATTTGGTAGAGTTAATAATTTTATGGTGCATTTTTATTGATTATATTCCTCAAAAATACTTTTTAAATAATATGAGATTTAAAAAAGTTACGATAATTTTAACATTTATTCTTCCAAAAAAATCAAATCATAATATACACTATGTAGGTAAATTAAAATAATATTTTAAGCTGGCTGTTTTTAGTTTGTTTTGTTGGTTAGGCATCATAGATACACTAAAATAAGGTTAGGTAGGCACCGTTGGTGTACTAGTTAGCGACGAAAAATAATTGTACTATTCATGGGTACATTACGTTGGCGCCGATATTAGAAAGCACGATTGCTTAAGTAAATCTATCAAATCATTCGCATGCAGTAAATGCGATACATGAACTATATTTTTAACAAAGGTCTATCATCTACATACTTGGCATAGTGATTATTGAATAATATAAAATTGTTAGTTGGTTGGATTGACATATGTGCGATTTTAAAACTAACTTTTATGACATTTTAAAGCACATAACACACACTCTAAGAAATAAAAGAAACTAAATGAGGGAGGTTTCGCCAAAGGAAAAATCACCATTTATATTAATTATAAAACCGGTTCATAGGTAAAATTTAGTTAGAAGCATGCCTAGACGCATAAATATTGTAATCCGAAGTAGAGGAGGCAACACAGGCCACACAAGCTACTGGTTTCGCCTTTTACCATTAATATCGCTACTAGTGTCCTATTTACACCATAATTTATTTTTTTAACATTACAATTTGTTTATTAAGACTAATGAACAATTCAGGAGCAGTCTTGCAAATTGCAATTTGTCCACTGTTACAAACTTTCAGGGGAAGCACAAAACTAATCGCGAGAAAAAAGTGCTTAGATAAGATTAGGTTATCAGGTGTAAGTATCTTAATCACGAGTTTTAGCACAAGAAATAAAAAACAATTAAAAAAATTAAAAAATCTAGGACATAGAGCACTTTGTTTGTCTTTACTGGACAAAATGCGATTTAAATGTCAGATAAACACAAACTATGGTATTGTCTCAAAATTTAATATTGAAATATTGGTAGATAGCGGAACCAAATTGATGTATTATAGAACCGAGAACAGACTTCGGTTGAAAACATTTATTTTTATAGCAAAAAAATAATCTTACGCTTTTTAAACAAAATCATTGTCATCATTATCCGTGCATTCACAAGCTTCTTCATCTTCTTCTTGTTCTTTATCTCCATTATCACTATCCGCAACATTTTCGAATACTTCTGTAAACTATTTTAACTCTGGGTCTGTGTCATACCATTGGTCTCCAGATAACGTTATAAGTAATTTTTTTAAACTATCTAATTATTTTTGGTTTTATTTCATGTCTTAGCGATACTTTGAAGAGTTCAATTTGATCCAGACGCTTGCGAGGTTTTAGCAGATTTTTGGTACGATCATCGGATCGACATAAAACTTCAGATTTCACCACAACTCCAGAGGTCCGTTTAATTATTATTCTTGTACTCGAGCTAATTCCTACGACATTTTTTAAACAACCTGAAGCGGTTTTAAATTTCACTAATGACCAGTCAGTTCCAAGCTTCCTGATTTCTCCCACTTCTGAGTAAAGTTTCCAATATTTTTAAGGAGTTTTATAACCACGTAGCGTCTCAAAATCTTTTCAACCCTCCCGAAAATTCTATCTGCAGGGAGATATGAATGTCGTCGCACCGGAAATGTTAGCTTTATTTTCTTGATAGTTTCTGAAGCAAACTTATGTAGTCAAAATATGAAAATGTGGATGATAAAACTATTTTTATTTTGCTCCTCGAATCTATCAGAAAAGAGGCGAAGAGTGTCAATATTCGGGGAAAAATTAGTATTTTTTAACACTCTTTAAGTTTCCAACCTCAACAGTACCTTATTGGTTTTTTTCTTTCACGCGATGATGTACTTCTTTTTCTTTTCTGCTACCTCTGTCCATGTTATTATCAACAGATCACCTTCTAGATCTTCCATTTTCCATTCCATTTCCATTTTCAATAAATTTTGTCCCTGTTTTCGGACAAAATGCACTTTGAAAGTACAGAGAACATGGACCAAATTCAGGTTGTTTGTCTAAGTATTTTTTTCCATTTAATATCACGAGGACCTATTCTTATTGACTGACTGCCCAAGTACTCATAAAAAAGATAGCGTTTGACCTTAAGAATGTGGCGCCACATGTATCACAAATATGAAAAATATGGACAAAATGTATTTTGCATGTCTCCTCCTCAATTTTAATTTGAATCTTATAGAGATATATTGAAGCTAATTCCTTTTTAAATTATCCTAATGCGTTTTTTCTAACCAATGTTCACAAAAAATTATCAAAATTAATTTATTAGAACAATTTGTATGATTTAATATGTTGTTGAGTTAATTTTGTTAAGGAATTTATTTAAAGATTTAAGTGAACACCCTGAGAAGTTCTAGTATTACCAAAAGACAAAAACTAATTTTTATGATTTTTTAGAAATAATTTGTCCATCAATATCGTATCACTGCTAATATAGGTCCATGACATTTGGTAGATTCGTAATGAGAAAAACAAGAGAAAATGAGAAAAACAAGTAAAACCACAAGACCGGAACAAATCGATTTCATAGGCACGTTAAAACTTTTTAATTGCTACGATTGTTTAGCTGCAAATTTGTGCAACTATTATATTTGAAACAATGAGTCATATTTCTGCGGCTGAAAAATCGCGCGACTAGAAATCGCTAGTGGAGGACAAACCTCAAAGAACAGAATAATTAAAACTAAATTATGCAATATTGGTAGGTCCCAAATATTATAAAACATAATCTAGAATATATTACGACGATTAGATTATATAATGAGTTGCTTAAATTAGATAGTGACATTTTCCCAGTGAAAGAATGTTTACAAAACTTCTAAACAAACTGTGAGTTAATTTGCCAGCGTGTAATAAATAAACAAAAATTATATAGTGTTGACAGTAACAGTTTAGGAAAATTTAACATACTCGTGTTAATACAACTAAATATAATTGAAAAATTAGTAAAAAGCCTCGATTTTTAAGCACATTTTTAAGCACACCACAGTGCCACTGTGAATAGGGTTTTAAATTACATAAAGTTTGTACAGTTAAATTTAGATACGTAATGTTAAATTGTGATCAAAAAAGTTTAGGCTTCACAAAATATTTATGAATAATACGTCATACAATATTGACAATTAATTTTGAATTATATATCCACTTATTCTCTGACATTTTACGTGAAAATTAATGAGATGATTTTGCGATACGCCACTGGAAAGTACGCAAGCAAGCTGGGCAGTATAGTGACGTCACAGCAAATGACAAGGATGTTCCAGTACCTTCTCGACCAATCTGGAATTTTCGATAGAACAGTTTGGATACGTCTAGAAGATTCTCGGCTTTTCCCGATTTAACGTTAAGTAAATAAATTGGCCTCCGTTCACGGAGGGTTAGTTAGTCAGTTTTTCAAAGTTTATGTTTGTTTTCGCTAGTTGATATAAATTGTAAAGTTAAAATAAATGTGTAAATAAATTCAAACCTCGAGCGTTATTTAAGTAAAAACGGTACAATAGAATTTAAAAAAAATTTCTTAATTTTTAATTCATTTTAAATGGTAAAATTAGATTAAAAAAATACAATTTAATGTGCATAAAATATTCCTGGAAAAATTATTTGCTGTATGAATATTTTTAATGCAAAAGTGTTTGATAAGGTATCACATAAAAAATAAATGAATAAAACAAGTACTTACCATTTTCGTTAGTTTCCTGTATATTGGAACTAGACTGTAGATATGACATACTAATCTGCATTCAAAAGAATTTCTCAACGCTGCAAAAAAATAAAGCTAAATTTGAAATGTGTCTTTACGTGCCCGGATGGTAAATGAAATTTGTATTTTTGGTACATTAGATAAGTCCGATGTACACAATATGTGATACGAACAAAGATAAGATAATGAATTTGTAAAAAAGGCAAATTTTTTAAAGATAAGGTGTTGGTGTTACTTTATCTTTTATTGATTAACAACGGATAACAGGGGATTCGAATATCTGCAACAATAAATATGTTAGGCGTTCAGGGAGGATATGCATTTGAAGACTAGACCAAAGTTACTTTCATTTTTTTAAATTTGTTTATTTAAATAAAAAAATTGTTAATGATTTTTCATTAACAATTTTAATTGAAGACTTAAAATTTTTATTGAATAAAATATCGTATCATAGACTTCATCCCTTTGAGCGATAGATAGACTCTATTAAAATTACAAACAACTCACAGAGATTTAAATATAATTCAAGTTTATGCCCCATTAAATGACAAACCAGATCAGGAAATCGAAGAATTTTATAACAAAATAGATGAAGTAATGCGGCTCACAAAGAAGGGAGAGATAACGATGATAATTGGAAATTTTAATGGCAAAATTGGCCGTGGTACTGAGGGGGATAGCTTAGGGGCATACGGTTTTTTGCGAAAGGATCAGTAGGGGAGACAGACTTGTGCAATTCTGTGTGGAAAATAACCTTTTAATCGCTAACTTCTTTTTTAAACAGCATCCAAGAAGACTGTACACCTGGAGGTCACCTGCAGACAGGGAGAAAAAAATTGTCAAATTGATTTCATTTTGCTCAGCCTAAATTTCAAAAGGTGTATGAAATCTACAAAAACCTACCCTGGAGCAGACATCAGCAGTGATCACAACCCTGACATGTTGGACTTTAGACTCAAGAGATTCCTGAGAGTTAAAAAAGAAAAAACGTCAAAAAAAATAGACATCGCACGATTGAATAACCCCGAGAAAAAGAAAGAGATAAGTTCTAAGATCAGATTGACAACACCCAGTTTGGATTCTGAATAGGGACTCGGAACGCGTAAAGCACTCTTTTCCCTAAATGTAATGACACAAAGGTGTAGAGACATGAATGTGAATGTATTTGCATGTTTCATAGACTATCGAAAGGCGTTTGACTGTGTTAATCATCAGAAGATGATCGAAATTCTAAGAACAACCGGAATTGACGAACAAGACCTACGTTTCATATCAGAACTTTATTGGAATCAAACGGCGGTAGTACAGATGGAACAATCAACATCGGAAGATATGCAGATCAGACGGGGTATTCGACAGGGTTTCGTCTTGTCTCCACTCCTGTTTAATCTGTACTCGTAAACTATATTTAAAGAAGCACTGGATAAAGTCCAGGGCGGAATCAAGATCAATGGAATCCCAATAAACAATATCAGGTACGCCGATGATACGGTTATAATAGCCAACGATGTACAAGAACTACAAAACGTTATAGATTCCGTAGTTCACCATAGCGAGATGTTTGGATTACATCTCAATATCTCCAAGACCAAACTATTGGTCTTTTCTAAGACTCCAATAAATGCACACCTGCGTGTCAAGGGACAAACAATCGAACAAGTGACCTCAATAAAATATTTGGGAGCAAACATCAATAGCCAGTGCGACCCGAAAAGGGAAATACTTTTAAGGATTGAGCAAGCGAAAAAAATCTTCATGAGTATGAAATCATTTTTTACAAGACTAGACCTTAGTTTGGAACTCAGAACTCGAATGATTAGATGCTACGTCTTCTCTGTCCTACTCTATGGATGTGAAAGCTGGACCCTAAATTCACAGACCGAAAAGATAATAGAAGCCTTCGAAATGTATGTGTATAGACGGATGCTGCGAATTTCATGGGTACAAAGGATCACCAACGATGAAGTACTCCAGCGCATGCACAAACAAAAAGAACTACTGAAAACCATCAAAGAAAAAAAAATGCAATACCTGGGTCATGTGATGAGGGGTCCTAAATACGAAATATTACGCCTCATAATGGAAGGCAAAGTACAGGGAAAAAGATCAGTAGGAAGACGCCAGAACTCACGGCTAAAGGATTTGAGGGGATGGTTCGACCACTCGTCAGCAGAAATCCTTCGTGCTGCAGTTTCAGAGCTACAATTGCCATTTGGATCGCCAACCTTCGGCAGGAGAGGGCATGATAAGAAGAAGAATGTTGTAAACCTAAAATGCAGCCATCAGATCAACATTTTCCATTTTCATGTACAGGATCTGTCAAAAATTATGAATTTACCTAGCAGTAAAATAATTTTATTTTTAGCAATATCAAAAACTGAAAAATTTATATAAAATTGTAAACTTGTAAAATTTGACAACCTTTACTTTTCTTAACTTCTGTGTTGCAAAATTTTGATAGACCCGATAACTCGAATAAAAATTTCGTAAAATAAATAGTAAAAAAGTTTTCCATATGCTGTGAGCTTAAATAGAGTAGGTATTGTGGTCGCCATTGTATGGGGTGAGCGGTAGTTATATACGAGCACTGAAATCACTTTACGAGGATTCCACTGTTTGTGTCAGGATAAACGGAGCTTACACGGACTGGTTTAACATCAAAAAGAGTGTGAGACAGGGATGTGTGGCTTCGCCATGGCAGTTTAACTTAAATATAGACGATTGTTTAAAAGATTTGAAAGAGAGTGCATATGGATTAAAATGGATGATTTGATCGTCAAATGCCTTCTTTACGCCGATGATCAAGTCATTTTAGCGATATCTAAAGAGGAGTTGCAGGCGATGGTTAATGTTATGCATGATGCCCTAAAAATCAAAGGGATGAAAATAAATGTAAGCAAAACGAAAGTAATTGTTTTTGAAAGAGAAGAAAGCATGACAAACTGTGAAGTTCTGATTAAGGGAGAAAGTGGAACAAGTAAATGAATTTGTGTACTTGGGTTCAAAGTTTACGAGAGATGGAAAGTATGACGGTGACTTTGAGGGTGTTGGCAGAAAAACAAATAAATGGGGCACTGCATAGCTGTATGAACAGCCAGAAAGTGTCAAAAAAGGCACGTCTGACTGTGCATAGAGGTGTGTTGGTTCCTACACTTATGTATGGTAGTGAATATTGGGTTTGGCAGAAGAAGCATGGAAATAGGATTAATGAGTAGTCTGAGAAGTATAGCCGGAGTGACTCGGTTGGATAAGGTAAAGAATAGTGAGTAGAGAATGCTGTGGTGTAAAAGAAGATGTGGTTACAAAGATAGATAAAGGAATGCTTAGATGGTTTGGACACATATAAAGGATGAAGGAAGATTGACGAAACAAATTTATAAGGCGAGTGTGAATGGACAAGTCGGTAGAGGTCGACCTCGGCGAACATATGTCGATCAGATCAACGTTGTTTTAAAGAAAGGCCGGGTCAAGAGTACCAACAACCGACGAGTATGTATGAGACCATTGATGAAAGTAGAGGAAGCAAAACATGTGTGTAAGCACCGTAGCAAGTGGAAGGAAGTGGTCTCTGCCTACCCCTACGGGAAAAAGGCATGACTATATTATGTATGTATTTACATGTATAGATCAGATAATAATGAATGGTTTATTAGCAAAAATTTTAAAAGCAAAACATAATGAAACGCATTAAAGAGAAATAAATGCATGATATATGCAAAAATGATATAGTGACAAAATGTAGAAACAGAAAAAAATGGTTTTAGTTAAAAGAGGAATAATCCCCGTAAATTTAAAGGTCATTGAATGTTACCCTACAAGTATAATTTACCTGATTAAATACTTTTTTTATGGTTCATTGTAAAGGGGTCCAAAAATGTTTACCAGTTTACATTCTTACAACGTGCATCGTTTCCTCAACCATTAACTTTTTAAAAACAGTTTTAACAAACTAGCACTTACACCCATTTAGACATCTGCAACACAGTTTAAAGGTCGTTTGTTAATATTCGATGTTTGGAGTTACAATTCTGTATACATTTCTGGGAAAAGGAAAAGGAACTATATTTACTAAAATACATTTTATTTGTAATTCCCAAACATGACTACTCGACAAATTTCCAAACTATTTAAAATGATTAATTATGATAAATGATAAAATAAAAATGCACTTGAGTTTAATGTATAGGTTAACTGGATTTAGTTATATTTTAGCACGTTTGACAGCCCGTCGACTCGACACAGCAATGATTTATGGTGTGAACCATAATTATTCTGGGTAGGAGCAAGAAGTGCTCGTTATGTAAGATTGACATTTTTGTGTTTTTTGTTCAGTAAAATTTATTTCTAAATTTTTTAATACCTAAAAATAATGAGTGACCAAGTTTAAAAATTGAATATTCTCTAAGACCTCTTTCACACGTAGATTCGGAATCCCGGATTCTCGAATCTCGCATTCAGAAATATACATGCGTTAAATGAAGCCGTTCACACGTGGCTACCCTTCGGATTCTGCAGCCAGATTCCGAATTTTAGAATCTCGTCTTTCCAGCCGCCGGCGACGAAATTTGTAGCCCGCTACTCGCCGGCGACAGATTTTACGTTGCGTCTTACGGACCTTTCAGACGCGAATTCTTTTGCAAGTTTTTGTAAGTCGAATCATAGGCGCAGTCAAGTGCAGTCGCGATGGAGCGAAGCGTTTTCGACAATGAAAAATTCATTAATTTAATTGAGCCAAAACAGTGTTTGTGGGATACGTCTCATGCCGATTATTGCAATCGGAATAAAAAACAGGAGGCATGGATCGACGTGTGCAGAGGAATGGAAGAAAACTTCGATGAGCTCACATCGGTCAAGCAAAACGATTATGGTAAGTACACAATTATTTATTATTGGGTAAAACAATGTTAAGTATAACGATTTTGCCACGGCAATACATTGGTATTTACAAAATAATCAGCAAAGTAGTCACGAATTTTAGTAGCCGACTTTGCACTGTTCAAGACAATCCCATTATTATCATTATCATGCAATCCGTCGTAGGACAACATATCTTCATGTCTATATCCATCCCGCACACGTACAAAATTGTGAAGAACAGTGCAGGCTTTCACAATATCTTTTGCTAAATCCATCGACACATTGAATGGTCTGTGAAAAATTCTCCACTTATTTGATAAAATTCCAAAACTACATTCAATGTACCTTCTAGCACGAGATAATCTATAATTATAAATAAGTTTTTCGTTTGACAAAACTTTACCGCCATATGGACGCATAACGTGAAAAGACAGTCCAAATGCCTCATCGCCAATTATAACATATGGAATTTTCGAATCGTTTCTATCTGGTAAAAAATCTGGATCTGGAATGTCTAGCTCATTATTGATTAACTTCTTATAAAACATTGAATTTTTGAAAATACTGGAATCACTGTTTTTGCCATAATCTCCCACGTCTATATAGGTGAAACAGTAATTGGAATCACACATAGCCAAAAGTTGCAACGAGAAAAAATGTTTATAGTTGTAGTATAAAGACCCACTATGCTGCGGCTTTATAATCCTAATGTGCTTCCCATCTATAGCTCCTAAACAATGAGGGAAATTTGCATTCTTTAGAAATCCATTTTGTATTTCTAGCCACTTTTCTCTTGTAGGAGTTGGAATACACTCATCTTTCATTATTTCCCAAATTTTTTGACATGTTTCCTGGATTATTGTACTTGCAGTTGATATTACAATCCTATAGGTGTAATGTAGATCGGTTAGTGAGCAGCCACTTCCCAGATACCTGAAAATTAAAATTTACCAAAAGTAATCCTTTCTGTAGTCTTATACCAGTAATAATAAAATTATATTTGGCAGGGTGCCACCCAAAAATACTTCTTGGTATTACTCTTTGTGACAAAGCCCTTATCTTGATTATAATGACTGAATTCGTTTCCTAAAAACACAATGGCGATTGGCGGGCTTGTACCAAGTGTTTCCAGAGTTATCTTCTACCATCCTAAACCACCAAATATTTTTAACTCTCAAACGCATTTTAACTCTCATTTATGTTACTTTTTAGCAAAGGAACTGCAAAAGAAATGGAAGAGTCTGAGGAATTCATTTACACGCGAACTGGAAAAAAGAAAAACCCTAAAAAGTGGATCTGCAGCTACCTGGAAGACATACGTGTTTTTCAATCAGCTGTCATTTTTGATGAGATGCCCTTCGCATAAGCAGTAAGTTATAAATATCAGATTAGTCTAAAACGTAGGATGAAACTTAGTATCTTTTTTAGAACGACTTCCAGTCCCTCTGTTGGTATGGAACCAACAGGCGAACCTTCCTTACAAGAAGTACAAGCACCCGTGAGCCAGTGTGCAAGCGAATGAGGTTTTCCAAACAGGATAATGATGTTCAAATTGCAGAATTGCTAAGAGAAAGCATTACAAGGCGAGAGGCAAATGAAAAGAATTTGGACAAGGACGAAGACAGACATTTTCTTCTGTCACTTCTTGGAGATTTCAAGAGAGTACCAGCTGAAAGAAGACTGGACGTTAAATTAGGAATTATCCAAACAATCAAGACAGCTTTATTACCCACTCAGCCATATTTTCGCCCCCACACTGATTTTAATTATTCTGCATTTCATTCAAATCCTATTTATTCACAAAAAATGCATTCCGCAAGTACCTTACAACATCCATACGTGCTGCGATCACCTCAGCAACAATTTGAAACACAGACACAACCGAGTACATACACAGACGTCAGTAATTCAGAAATAATCAATTCTTCCACTTCTACATCACAACCAGCACCCAGTCCAAGGAGTAATGTGTGCTCTTCTCAGTCGTCTACTCCATCAAATGAGAGCTCTATTATAGGTCTATTCACTCAATATAACTCTGATGAGAATGATATTTAATAATAATACGTATTGTACTATTATGTACCTGTTATAAAAAAAATTAATACTAATAAAGTTCAGTTTTGTACTTTATGCAAATTATAGTTAGCTACTTTTTCTTACCTCACTGTAATTGCCAGTCGTTCTCGTGGTGAAATACTTCTACGCATTGGAGTGTCTTTTTTAACAAATGACTTTCTAATTTCCATTGTAGCTCTTCAAATGTTCCCACCAAAATTCGAAAGTAGTTGAAAAACTTTAAAGGATCCTGCACCAAGTCGGAGTAGAGTAACGTAAACGCTCCCTTCGCATCCCTTAGTTCTACAATGGGATGAACCCACATAGTCCTTCTTCTCTTTTTTTTTCGTCGCAAAATCCAAAGCAATAAAATTTCTTCCACTTCCATTCTGCACATGAACTGCACTGATACTGACGCATAGCGTCGCATATACGACCAGATACAGTAGCCGGAAAGAATTTCTATGGATTCTGAATCTAGGCTACAGAATCTTAGCTACAGAATCTACGTGTGAAAGAGGTCTAAAGAAGCAGCAGCCACCATGAGCATATTTTTTGTTTATTACTTAACGTGTATATAAAAAATAAAACTGATATTCTTACAGCGCTCAAAAAACCAAAAAATACCTATACAAAATGTTTACATTACTGATCGTGATTTCCTGACTGTTACGAGTGTATCTTTGTCATGAAAGACCCAAACTTTGTTTTGAGACTTGGTCGGCACATCATAATAGTATAGCCAAGTCTCGTCACATGTCACGATGTTGTTCCCATACTAAGATTGTCTCTTATCAAACGTTTTCAGCGTCTCCCGGCACCACTTTACACGTCATGTCATCTGGTCTTTAGTCAGACTATGTGGCACCCAGAGAGAACAAACTTTCGTCAAGTGCAAATGATTGTTCAGAATCGAACAAATTGCTGGTGCATTTAGGCGTAAGGTTTTCTTAATCTGGTCCGTCTTCGTCAAGCATTTTCCTCAAAGCAATAACGTTTTCCTCCGTAACGGACGTTGGTGGCCTCTCCGTCCTCTCAGCGTCCTCAAGACTGAAATTTTTCCTTTGCAATTCTCTGTGCCACTTGAATATAGTAGTACGATGTGGACAAACATCACCTAGTGCTTTTTCTAAACACTATTCTATGTTTAAACCATGAGCGAAGTGATACCGCAAAACCCCCTGAATATCATTTCGTGACCAAGATGTATACTACACTTTAAAACTATTAGACTTCTGCGCAACGTGGTTGCGCCATTGTGCAAAACTTTCCTAGTTCCCTTTGTAATATGAATAAACTATTACAAATTTAATATGTCAAATAATGACTAATGAAAATAAATGTATACCATTCAGATGTTCCACATGTATATTAAAAATTTATATTTTTAATTTTCAAAAAGTTGACTATTTTAGAAATTTTTTATGTTTCAGTCATAATGAAAACAAAAAATTTCTAAACTTTGTCGAAAGCATTTAGGGACAAACAAAAACAGGGCGGTATGGTAATCAGAGCACAAAGGAGACCGACTATACAGAATTAAAAATAGCACTTGTTTAGAAATCAACCGACGGCGGTCAACGCCTTACTATCATCCCTGTGACCCTGTGTGAGAACCTTTCACATTATAAGAATTGCTTGTTGTCCTTTTGTACAAGACGACACGGTCACCGTCTATTTAGTTGTCATCGAGTCGTTAAACATCGTTAACGTTATAACAACTAAACATAATTTCAAAAAATAAATGGGGCGAAATCAAATATCGTCTTGTTTCTATCCTCATAAATTTCTAAAGTCTTATCCCAAAGTACCAATGTAATTGGAATTTCACTATCAAAATCATCCATTTTTCATTTGAATTTAATGCTTCTTCGGGTACCTATCCGTTTCGGGTGTTGGCAATTATAACTTTGTTTGTACACGCTCGAAATAGTTCTGCTGAGGTTTTCCCAAACCAAGTCCGTAAATTCCTCAGCCATGAGATTCTTCTTCTTCCGGATCCTCTCCTACCCAGTATCTTTCCCTGTATTATGGTTTGCAGTAGGGAGTATCGATCCTTATTCCTCATAACGTGCCCTAGGTATTCTAGTTTTCTTTTTTTAATGATGTACATGATGTACATTTAATGCACTCAAACATAAATATGGGCGAGATGTAGTGGAGATATAGTGGACTGTATTTAGTAATGAGAGATGCAAAAAATAAACTGATGAAAGTAAACGGCAAAACTAATAATTTAGACCCACCTCGATTTAGCTTGAGTTCCTTTTTAATCCTTCTTCTTAAAGTGATGAACCAACTGTCTCTTCGGGATACAGAAATAAGAGATATATAAGCCTTTCACCGGTAACTTCCTTGTTAAAAATATTTGTATAAAATAGATCTTTGTATGAAGTTTAACTTCACTTTCTTAAGATTCCATTGGAGTTAAAATAATAATATACTTGCTTAATGTAGTAAAATAATTATTGGTGACATTCGCTTGAAACGTTTTGCCGGCAAACTAGAAATAAGTAACCAAACCACGCAGGACAGTACCTTCGACCGTAGCATGTGAAAGGGTTCATCTATTTACATAGGCCACTGTCATGGGGCTCACGACACAGTAGCCGTCTGTTGTAGTGGCAAGGAACGGCGATTTCACCTAAAGGTCCTATCCACCGTGTAATGTGAAACGGTCCATGCAATTGCTCAAGACACTACTCTCCTTTCGGTGAATCAATCGTACGTCAAAACGATCGAGCGTCCAAATTCTTGTAATGTGAAAGGAGAGTTACGATATTTTTCGTAAATTGGTAAAATGAAAAAGAGAAGATTTAAAGTAAAGTTCCCTGGCCCGAAATTTTTCTTTACGAGCCTAAATATTATTAATTTTAAGAAAAAAAATGTTATTATTCTTTATAAAAAGTTCTGTATTATCTAAAATATAAAAAGCAACCATCAGATATTTAATTTTCTACTCCTATACGAGGTATGTAAAAAATATGAAAACAAATAAAGAAACAAACAAATTTGTAATAACAAAATCCAATTTTTCATGGCGGACGGATTTGTTTGCATAAATCTTTTTTATATTTTTAAAAAAATACTATATTATTCCAGCAAAAAGTTATCTTGAAAAATAAAGAAATTTGTCATAATTATTAAGTGGTTATCCAATGTTGCAATATTGCATATCTTCTCAAGGAATAAATTATTTAAATATATTTGAGATAACATAAGCATAATTCTGTAGAATTTTTTTTTACATTAGAAGTCACTTTACAAACATAATGTTATTTTTAAAGACCATTAAATTTTCCCATAGATTGTGAATACATACTTATTTTTCTTTGAATAGTATTTTTTAATTATCAAAGATCGAATATTCATGAATCAAGATAGATGACTTCAGTTTTGTTTATCTACATATTTATCATTGATATTAAATAACTCGTTAACTGTTTTTCGTTAAAGTTTTTATAATAACAGCAACAAGAAATTATTTTGAAGGTAACAAATAAACTAAATTAATAGACAGGGAAAGTTCCATAAAATTTAAAATAAATGAATTAAAAAAGTAAAATGAAAATGACAAAACCTAGCAATAATAAAATAATAGTAGTGGGTATTATTCACAAAATAATAAATCAAAGTTTGGGAGAAAGGAGACCCAAATACTTAATTGGGTTTCTGTCTATAAAAGTATAAAGTTAAAAATCTAACAAAGGTTTCCTAACCAAATTCAAAACACTTTTAGTCCGTGCATATTATCTAATTTTTTTCTCATGGGCTAGGGATAATTTTAAATGATCTTCTCTTTTTAGACTAAACTTCTTGAAATGACATTTAAATTAATAGACAGCAAAAAACAAATTCTTCATTATTTTTTTGTCTCGCATGTAAGTCGTTAACCTACCATCTATTTATAACACTAATGAATGGCAGTTTTTCTTTATTTACTTTCCTGTGGTATATCTAAAATTAAGTAAATCTCACGGATTTACCCTTGGATATTGTGAATCACGGGAATATGCATTCATACTTCCTTCGTAAACATCAGACATCCGACATAATTGTCATACAATAACATTATAATATCTTGTTTATTATTTTTGCAAACGTTGAGCTTTCAAGCGTTTAAGTTTTGGTAATAAAATTAAATTTTAGAACTGACATTAGGTATATAAATTTATTTTTTACCACTAATAATAACTTTTGTAGATATAACTTTTGGGAAGAGATTTTCCAATAATAAATAAACATTTACTATTTAATTTGGGGTTCTTTAAAAGATGTTTTACTTAGTGCTCCAAGAAATTAGTGTGTAATTTGGTTCATTTGTAAATTTAATTAAATAAAAAATTATGTATATAAAGTTTGTTTAGGGGCGTAACTCCCGCCGTATCAGCCATATCAATGATATGGGGCCTCCGGGCTACAGGGGCCCCGACGTGTGTATGCAAAAATTCCTAAAATGTTATCGACAATCCACTCAATTTCCAAGGCCGTATTCTTTTGAACAGATTAGGCGAAATGGGAAATCAAAATTCATTCCATGTTTAACAAAAGAGTTCAGAGATCTAGCAAAAGAGTGGCAGATAACAATTGTTTTCAAAAATTAAAGACGGAAGGTAACGACGCGTTTTTTTGATGAGTAATTAGAAGTTGAGAGAATTTCAGACCCGGCATTGTACTTCAAAGTCAATGTGTACTATTGCTGCTTAGATATATTAATTTCTTAAACTAAAAAAAAAACAGAGCCTCTTTGACCTACGTTTGAAGTGTTACAACCGAAAAAACTCATCGTTTTATAACGAAATAATAAAAAAACTGGAAAACTGTTTGAACTGTATGAACAATTAATTGCTTTGAAAACATGCGGAATTATTATTGATAAAATTCAATAGCCTTGCATCCAGTTTTTCGGAGGTAATAACAGCATGCTTCCTATTTTGACCCTTCCGGTTACAACTGCAACAGCTAAAAGAAATTAAAACCAATTAAAAATTATTTTAGGGCTTCTATGGGACAACGGCCATCAGACTTGTCAGTACTGTCTATAGGGGCAAAAAATCTCGACAAACTAAAGTCGTCTTCAGCTATGGATAATTTAATAAACAAGTTTGCCAGAAAAAATGCGAGAAAAGTATATACATATTTGAATTGTTTGGCTAACTTGGCTACATACATACATCCCAATTCATATAGTCACGCGGGCAATTGCTACGGTTTTTACACACGTCTTTTACTTCTTCTACTTTCTTGTTGATACTCTTCATCACCGCTCTCATACATGCTCATCGGCGGCTATTGGTACTGTTTACTAGAACTTTTTTCAAAACAAAGTCGATCTGATCGAAATACGTTCTCCGAGGTCGACGTCTACCAACTTGCCCATTCACACTCGCGCTATAAATCTTTTTCTTCAATCATACTCTATCGGTTATATCAGGTACATTTTCGACTTGCTCATAAAGTGCATCACTATGTATTTCAATTTGTCCTGTATTGTTTTTGCAGTTTCGTAAAGGTGTCTCCAGAACCTCTGGACGTCGTCGGCATCCGGTGAATTAAATGGCTCTTTCGACTTTGTTTTGAGATGGATTGGTCGAGAAGGTGTTGTATTCTTCTATTGATCTTGTTCGGTTTAACAAATTTAGCCTTGCAGCAGAAAGAGCTCTAATTTTATCGGTGGATTTTAGTTTTAATAGCTCAAGTGTGAAGTGTGAAATTTAGCGTGAGATGTTGCACTCGTATTGAGGTTATCATATCTCTGATCTTTTTGGACTGATAAACCCCTTGTAGCACATTCACCACACACTGCAGGTGGGAACACTTCCACCTAGTCGTTTTCAGCTTATTGTTTCATGTTATATTTTTGATTGAGACAAAAACATTTAGAGGCATTTTTAAAATTTTAGGTATTCAACATTTTGTTATTAACACGTTACTAATTTCGGTGTAAACGCGGCTTTACACTATACAATAAAAATAGAAACATGTTAGAACTTTGTAATAACGATTAAAATAATAATGTGTCCAGCTGTAAATTGTCTAAATAGAAATACAAGTGCCTCCCTCGTATTTGATGTTTTACTCCTTCAAATAATAAATTGTTTGACATGCTATGTAAGATGCATTGTCACGAAGACGGATGATACGACGTAATTTGATATGTGTCTTGATTCTTTAAAACAATATTTGCGACAGGTCCAGTAGAAATAAATTACTATTAAAAGGGATTACTTCCGGTTAAATTGGTAGGAGTAGGGTGAAACGTCAACAAAAACACGACGGTTGTCGAATAACCCTACTTGACGATAAACAAAAAAGTTCATGCGAATTTACACTTATCACCTTGGATGATTTCTCCAACATCCAAAGTGATAAGTGGAAAGGAGTCTTAACAATATGAATAGTAAATCAGGTTAATCCCAAATTATATTCGGATTTTTTACTCTTTCCCTGCACAAATATTGAAAGAATGATAAAAAAATCATTTCTCCTCAGATCTGAATTGTTATTATCTTCTGGGTGTTAACTTGGTGTTGTTGAATAAATCCTTTATTTATAAAATTTAGGTGGCCATGACAATACCTGGTATTTATGAAGGAACTACAGTAATGTTTTCTTAAACGATAGTAGGTATGTAGGTACTTGCATGAATTTATCAGTAAATGTTTTATATTTTGAAAAAGTGTGGATGTAAATTTTGTGAATTATTTTTTAGTTTTTTCTGCAAACGTCATAATCGACAATAATATTACAAAATATATTTTAATATTTTCGTAAACATATCGGAGACATTTCATACGTTAAACCAATTTACAGTTGGAATTATTTTAATCATTGTTAGATTGCAAAATTTTAACCTGATTCTATTCTTATTCTATAGTGTAAGTTGCACTAATTTTGCAGTTGTTCACCTTGTCTTTTAATACATTTTACATTTTTATTGTTGAATTTAAGATACATTTAAAACAAAAAGTTCGTATTAAAAAAAATTGTCTGTTTTTTATTTCCATTAAATTTTAGCAGCCTTATAACAATCTATAGTTTATAAAGATTATATTAAAAGGTGTTCACCTTTGATTGATTAATAACTTTTTAATTTACTTTTTCATGCATTTAAACGAAAAATGAGGAAGAAAGGTATATAACTTTTCTAAATATGCTGTATATATCGAGATTCACATTTCTTTATTATTAGCCACTTATTTTCTACCATATTTCAAGGCATAATTACGTAAATTGTGTCTTTTTAAAAATGAAGTAAACAAAACATTCATGTGACATAGTAATTATTAATAATTATTAGTATGTACCGTATAATAAAGATGTGTGCATATTAAAATAAGATTATTGCTAGCTGAATTATACACATATTCACAAATAGAAAATAGGTAAATATTAATACTAAAAATGACAATTATTTGTAAAAATTCTCATTTGATATTCTATTCCAAGAGAATTTTTTCTACCTAAATTATTTCTGTTAATTTATATAAATATTTGACAATATATAAACATGCATTTTAAATAATAAAATAATATTTGTTAATATCTTATTATTACATAAATGTACATATTTATGTCGCTCTTGTGAATTTAAATATTGTTTTTTATAAATATTTAATATTCCTACTACCTCTTAGTTTTAAAAATTGTGATGAACAAAAAAAATACCTAAATAAATTTTTAAAATTATTAATAATAAATAAAATAATTGTTTTAATAAAATAGTGAATATACGATTTTTTTGGCTAACAATAATTTTATTTTTGGCAAGTCAAAGATCACGATAGTGGTGATAAGATAAATAAAATTTTTAACTGAAAAATGTGAAGCAACAAAAAGTTTTCAACATTTATGTTAGCTCTTGTATCCTTTAGAAAATATTCATTTAAGATTTATACAAACTCGTTCAACCAGTTTCCATTCATAACTTTTTTGCAGGTGTTTAATGAAATTTATATACAAACAGAAATAGTATACAGCTGGTATTTTTTTTTAAATGCATATTGTATTATTTTGCTTAAAATAAGTAACTACACACCGTGAAATAATAAGCATATTCTATTCAGAGTTGGAAATTTTGCAGTGAATAAATAAAAACAAGTTAATTTTGACGAAGTTTATTCAAACCACAACCAATTAAATATATAACATTTTTTGAAATCAAAATATAAAAAAACTAAAAAGCCAAATAGCCAAATACGAAACTAAAATTTAAATTTCATTCTTTTCCAAAATCAACTAAATTAACAAATGGTGTATCCTCATTGATTATTTATAACAGCTGTACATCTTTTTTGCATGGATAGAATCAAGTTATCTATTTCTTGTCGAACTATAGTTTTCCAAGTTCTCTGCAAAGTCTCAAATAATAAGTGTTGGTGGTTCCAAACATTTTCTGTCCCTTCTTAAAAACTCTTGTAGAACGAAAACATGTTTTTAAAATGTGTTTGTTAAGATTTTTTTTATGCTATAGTAAAAACATCAGAAAAGTGACATAATGTGAGTTTAAAATCCAATATTTTTATTGAACCAACTTAATAATATATATATATATATATATATATATACATAAAGTCACGCCTTTTTCCCATAGGGGTAGGCAGAGACCACTTCCTTCCACTTGCTACGGTTCTTACACACATCTTTTGCTTCCTCTACTTTCATCAGTGCTCTCACTACATGCTCTTCGGTTGTTGGTACTCTTGACCTGGCCTTTCTTCAAAACACACACACACACATATATATATATATATATATATATATATATATATATATATATATATATAATATCCTTAAATTATCTTCATCTTTGTTTGTAATTATATAATGTATTATCTTTAATTTAAACCAGTTTTGTATTCATTTTCTCAAATCAGTTTTGTGTACAAATTAAACTTGGCTATAGCCGGATCAATTCAGGAAGTTAATGTTTCAAGTATATTGACCACGAGTTTAAACTATTCTAAATCAATTAAATGATATTATCGTTGTTTTATTACATTCACAAAATAGGCCAATGCGATGGCTCAACGAAAATAGATAATTAAATGGATACAACTACCGTTAGATAAAAGTTTTATTTTCATGTCAAACATATGAAACATAATTATACATATACATGTACATCTAAATTTCACTTTCTAATTTTAGCAACACCATGTCAAAGTAAAATACATACAAAACTATTTGACTTTCTTGTTTTGGTGATTTTTTATACATATTACGTCAGAAAGTATTGAAAAATGAAATAGCAGCTGCACATGTGTTTATAGGAGTGCAAGTAAAATATAATTTGCCTCTCATACATAATGTTTATAATTAAAAACTGATGTGTTAAGATAAAAATTTTTGGTCGCAGATACAAATTGTTTACTGCAGCTCCGACAAATACAAAACGTTGCTACTTTTTGTCAGTGACTAATTGTAAGTGATATAATAATCTTTATAACTTCCTATATTACAACTCGTTCGTGCAACAAATTGTGCTTACGCGTTCGTTCATAAATAACAATAAACATTTACAAAAAGACACTTTATTGCTAGAGCTGCTACAACTAATAGCCCACAGCAGTGACAATGTAACTGATACTGAAATCTCGACTCTTTTGGTGCTTTTTAAGTTAAGTTTTTAAGTTTAAGTTATATCATACTAAGATTTTATATCGAACTTGTTTTTCACTACCCGTAAACTCGGAGAGCAACAGTTTTAAAACAGTTTTAACACTTGGTTTTCTTCAGTATCCCGATTGAAGTCCTACCAATTAACAATTAAAATAACATTTTAGGCACGTTTATTTTTTTTAATAATATAATTTCGAAAAAATAATGGAGTCAGCACAAAAAGCTCATTTTCACTTTTGCATTACATAGAAAATTTTTATTTTTCCCTTAGGTAACATGTTTTTATTGTATACATTTGTTTCTTCCAATTGTAATTAAATAATATAGAATGAATTTTAAAAAACCCTCATTCCTAAATATTCAAACAACATACGAGGGTGGTTTGAAAAGTTTCCAAAGATACAAGATATTTGTTCTATAAATTTATTTTTATTTTTCGACATAGGCTCCATGTAAGTCTCCACACTTCTCCCAGCGATGCTTCTCTCTTTAACCTGGCCTCCTCATCTGACTGAATATTTAGCTTAGGGAACAAAAAGAATTCGCTTGCGGCTGGACCTGGTGAGTAAGAAGGGTGATTAAGCAGTTCAAACCGTAATTCGTGGATTTTCGCAATGGCAATAGCTGATGTGTGAGACGGCGCATTTTTTCTGCAAATGTAGTCGTTTATCCGCACTTTTTGCCTCCAGCTTGTCAACTAATAATGCGTAGTATCTATGCCCTGTAATGGTTTTTTTTTGAAGGTAACCGATTAAGGTAACTTTACGACTATCCCAAAAAACAGTCGCCATCAATTTTCCAGTCAACAGTTTTTACTTTTTGGAGCCGTTTCGCGTCCACTGTTTTGACTGTATTTTTGTTTTATCTACAGTAATTAATTGGCTCCAAAACTGCAATTTATTGCACGTAAACTGCCAACTTGAGCAAACTCGCGGACAGCTTTCTCATGCCTAATTCTTGATTCAATGTTTCAAACACGTTCGTTGGGCATATTCATAGACTCTGCTATCTCTCTTACTTTTTAATTCGACGGTCGTTTAGCGATGTTATCGACAGTGGTTTCAGTTTTTGGACGTTCTGAACGTGCATCGTGTCCCAAGCTGGTACGGTCATGCTGCCCAAAATTTTACAGTGGTCAGTGATGATGCAAAGTCTCCGTACACAGCGTCCAACTCAGCTTTGGTTTACGTAGGCTTATTACCTTTCAAAAAAAAATATTTAATGACAGCTCGATACTCAATTTTTTCCATTTTTAAAAAACACTCACATTGACTCACTCAAACGATTGTCCAACAATTGCGCGTCCAAAATGGCTGAAATTTTGGTGAATACCTGCCAAAAGATGCGCAACCTAGCTTTT
This sequence comes from Agelastica alni, assembly GCA_950111635.1. NCBI lineage: Eukaryota > Metazoa > Arthropoda > Insecta > Coleoptera > Chrysomelidae > Agelastica > Agelastica alni. Next base: position 70,685,378 of record OX467708.1, read on the forward strand.
ATTGACGAGAGCTGCCATCTTCACGTTTTGGTCGGAAACTTTTCAGACCACCCTCGTATAACATGAAATGTACATTTTTGTATAACATAAGTATTAAACCCAGAACGAAAAAAATTGTTTAATTATTTATATTAAATAATATTAAAGTTGTCAAAGGACATTTAAAAAACAAAATAAAATAAAAATGTAATATTTCAGGTGATTACACTGTATAAATTATTAACAAGATAAAAAGTAAAATAAAATTAATAATTATTTATTTATTTATTAGAAATTCAATATTTAAATGTACTTATTAAAATATGCACAAAAATTTATTGTGGCATTTAATAGCAATACTTATCGGTTTTTTATCTTTTACCTAAAATAATCAATAAATGTAGGTTTTATAAACAAATAGAAACTAACCTATCCTTATTTTAACAACTACGTCATAAATACGCAATTTATTTTTAAGAACATTTTTCTAAGTAGGCGGCTTCGTAAGGTTTCATGAATAATTAATAATTACTATTTAATTTTAACAAATTCCATTATCGTTTTATTTTATGCAATAAGTCTTATATGTACAAATACAAATCTCAATCACTAAATTTTTAACGAGATTTTGTGATGCTAAACAAAATTAATAACTGAACAGTCAGGTAAAAATGTTGATGTACAAAACTTTAAAAACTCGTATCTCAAAAAATTTCAAGTCGTAAAAATCCACAAAGGTAGTGAGATTTTTCCTATTATAAATGATATCCAATAACATCAATGCAAAGAACAATTAACTTCTTTTTTTTATAATTAATTTAAGCATTACAAATTATGTTTAAAATTTCTAAATACTTATTTAATGCAGCTTTATTAAATATATGCCTTGATTGTTCTTAATAATTTAATTTTATTCCACAAGCATATATTTTTAAACATATTTCATATTGGCAAATGTAAAAATACTGTATCAACAGGTGTTTAAAATTAAACGTACATTCGATTAAAACAATGTGATGGAGCCAAGTAGTATTTTTGGTTGCTGTTTATCGTAGAACATAATTTATATTAATGCAGGGTATGGCATCTATATAATTGCAGACAATTTTAAATAGCACACAGGTAATACAGTAAGCAAAGGTAATAAATTCTACAACACAAGTCATCGCTAAAAATAGGAGGAAACCTCGCAGTTTGAAATAAATCCAATAGAAGAAAACATGTGTTCCGCATTTTTAAAAATTAAACCGGACAAAACAGTTGTGATACTAAATCTAGTGTTAATGTAGAATAAAGTAAAAAAAGCCTACCGAAATCCAAAGAAGCACGAGAAAGAACTTAAGGAAAAAAAAATAAAAGAAAACACAACAGTTCAGCAAAAATTATTCACTCTCACGCCGCGTTTCATGGTAGTTTTCGTGATTTGACGCCGAATGAAACTTGTTTAATAGAAAAAAAACGACAATACTTTACATTTTAACGTATTAACGTGTATTATAAGTGTCAAGTGTCTCACTACTATCACACTTAGCTCAGCGGTTACGAACCAAACTTCAGTATGGCATGGCATGGACAACGAACTTCGAGAGAAACGAACGATTTTGCGCATGAGTATTTCTAGCATCCACAGGTGATTTACATCTTTTATCTCTTCAACATCCCGAACAAGTGGTTCAGGTAAGGATGCTGTTATGAGGATAGCTTTTAACTTTGTTTTTGATATTATTTTCATAGGGTGAGACAGCCATTGTATAAAGACAACATTAGACAATGATACAACCATAAAATAAGTAGGTATTGTTTTTTCTAGATAAAAACTTTTGAAATTCCATAGACGTAGGTCCTCGTATTGTTAAGAAAATAACCACTTATACGTCAAATTTACAGCGTATTTATTCTTAATTAATTACACTTCTTTTATTACGTTTTTGCTGCAGTACCTACAAGATAACGCTTGATTTAAATGCTGTAGAGCTGTAAATATTTTTTTAATACAACATCGACAACTGATTGGTGTGTCTAATTAAGTTTATTTAAATAGGACAGCCGGTCTATTGTTAAATTTTTTCTTTGTTACAAAGTTTAAAATTCAAATTACTTCTAGAAAGTTTAATTTTAAATACCCTACACTCTAATAATCATTGCTTAGTAACACATTTTGATGACTTAAGCAGACACAGTCAATGTTTAATTTGGATAAAAAAAAATGTTACAACCAAATATTAAATTGTGTTAGGTTGTAGAGGTCTTGGAAAATCTCCTGCACTTTAAGCGTATCTAATTAACCGGCAACGTTGCAAAATTTGACACTGAAACATGCTCTATTCGTATATGTCGTAGGATAAGTGCTAATAGTCCAACAAAATTAATTCATATTTTTGAAATTGAGATTGCAATGAAACATTTATGTTTGGTATATTTTTACCATCAGAGAAATGTTAATAAAATATAATGTACTTAATTTCGCCTACAACAATTATTAAAGATGTTTAACATGAACGTAAATAAAGTGATATAATTTTCTAAACAAATATTTAAAATGTTTACAAAAATATCATAATTCTCATTTTTTATTTTAATTTCAATCTAAAGGAAAAAACTCACTTAAAAACTTACCAAGTATTTTACAGTTTGTAGAGCTAACACAAAAAAATCACAACTTGACTGTACTACGATGAAATAGGACAATTTAAAGAAATTTAGTAAAAAGTGTGATTTTTGAATGCGACGTTGGCGGTATTGCACGGTTCGTAAGAATTTCCTTAACTTCCAAAAATTATATGTTTGATAAAAACATTTATGGAAATGGTCAAGTACCTAAGCTTAAGAGCATAACCTTATTTAAAAATATTTATGATAAATTTATTATGTATTGTAAATTAATTCAAAACAATATTGGAGATAATTTTTATTTAAATGGAGTCTTTCCCATAACATACCTTTAAAAAGAGCTATAACGGTTATTTAATATTCCTGTTGTGTTATAAGGGGTATAAATTAATAATAAGTTTAGGCAACATATTGCTAAGGTCGAATTTTTCAAATTGAAAATTTGTTTTCAAATTTCTGTTTTATTTAATTATATGGTTTACCTCAAATTAAAAAAAAAAACAATAAGATTTAAATTTGGATTAATTACTTATTCCCTTCGAAGTTGTTTTCTCATAATGGATACGATTTTTTTGCATGAATATGTATTTTTTATTAAAAAAATTTTCGTCACCCAGTCGTTTGCGCACTGTTAATTTGGATAGGTAACAATAATTGATATTGATAGAGGGTACTGGTTTTTATTACTTTTCCTGCATAACATTGTGTTCCCGAACTTTTGATTAGTTTTAGCGGGTTTAAGAAAAAGGCAATTAAGCTGTAGTAAAGAAAAACTAAAACCAGGCGCCCAAATTAAATTTTTTTCTGCGGTTAATATTCGAACCTAACCCCTTGTGTCGACTAAGGTTGGCAGGAAACCTATCAGGTTACTAGCAAACAAGGTAACCTTCTGCAGATTTTCCACAGCATCACACTCGTGGAAAATTTCTGGGAAGGAACATTATTTTTTTTGAAACTTAATAAACATAGGTATACCTACTGTTAATATTCTTAATATTTATCCAAATATATCTAATTTTCATTTTAATATTTTACATCGCGTTATCATTTTTGCTGAAAGAATAATTATAAAAAAATGTAGTGTGCTAAATAAAGTAAAATTAGTATCAGAGGCATTAGTTATTTTTTTTTTAAAATTACATTCATTTTTGCTACATTTTATAAAATTATTTCCATTTGATTCAATTTCATAACAACACTTAATTATTGTTTTAGTTTTAATTCAGTCCTGTAAAAACTAATATTTTTTATAATGTATCTAACAATATTAGTTTAATAATGTTCCTACATTATTATTTTTTAAAGAGAGATGATAAAACTGAAAAAAAGGTTGATGTCCAGTTTAGAAAACAAATAAAAACAATATGACGAATACTTTCACTTATCACTAATCTAGAAAGAAAAACTCTTGAGACAGCACTAAACAAACCAATTCAAATAAACTTACTGCTATTATCTGTGTTGCAATTTCATTTCATCTTTAATAATTTTTGTTAGCATTTACTAATACTTTATTTATCTGCTGAATTCAAATGTTTCTACGCCCATGATATATAGTAATTATAACAAAATTAAAATTTTAATAGATTTTAATAGCAACTACCGCGCCATCTACAAACAAAAGGTCAAACGTTAAAACTAGCAAACTTAAGCAACAAAAGGGAGTCAGACAAAGAATTGTTGAGCTTAGTTAAAATTTGGTCAGGTGGCAGCAATGCATATAAAAAGCAACGCCAAATTTTCAAACTTATTAACTATTTTTTAAAGTCTAAAAAATAAAATAAATTGTTGTAAATAAAAGATTTTGAAGAATTTTTAGTTTAAATGAAATTATTTTTAACTTAAAACATCTTTTTATATCGGTGTGTTGAATTATTATTGTAAGGGACCACTTCCGGTTAAATCAGCCGGAGTAGGATGAAACGTTAAAAAAACATGACGGTTACCGAATAACCTTGCTTGATAACAAACAAAGAAGTTTACGCGAATAATCTTAAAGAAGTAAAGGTGTGGTTGGGTTTTTAAATCGGCACTCGACATCCGATCCGTTGGGAAAAAATTGGGAACCTTTGACAGGTCTCTTTCTTTAAAAGATCATCTCTAATGACAGGCACATTTATACATTCTAATATTCTACATGCATAAGTTACACACCCCATTATACATTTTATTTGGATAGATAAGATACTTCAGACATTGGCTAAAAAGTAGTATTCAATTCAGTGTATTGTAGTTATCTAATAATATATCGCTGAAGTAAATTCTTATTCTAATGCTGATTTGTCCACAAGGATAGTTTACAACATTTATTATTTGTATTATTTGTCATTAAAACAGTCTTGATTCTTTCAACTAAATCACCTACATACTCTTTTCTCACAACGGCCATGTCATGTGTCTGGTGTACCAAAAATGACCCATTTGTTTTCTTGAGCGATCCCTTTTTCCTTCATATGCTTCTTAAATAATTCGTTTTTTACCACATTTACTTTTTTCATATGCTGTTTTCTGCATACTCATTGCAACTGCAAAAGATAAGCACTTTTATCTATTGCCTTGCTTTATTGTACAAACTATCACATTATTATACAAAAACTATATTTTAAATAAAAATTTAAAATCCTTCATATTATTAAATCATATGAATTAATTAATAAACGGGTAAAATAAACAAAATATATAACCAAAATTAAAATACAGAAATATGTAATTTTAATAATAATGTATCGCATAATGCTCCCTCCAGTAATACCAAAAAAATCTAAATGTGGAACGTTTTTGTGACCGTTATATGTAATCGACTACTCATTGACTATTAAAAAAAAGTGTCAACGACAGCTGATGAATTACCCAATGCGCATGTCAGTCCAAACAGTTTGTACATTCGACCATGCACCAAAATTACCATTACTGGCATGATATAAATGTAAAAACTGAGAAAAAATCGAATCTTTACACTAATTTTCACTAATTTAATTTCAACTTTGTGCATAGAGAATTAATTATTTCTCAACCTGGGGATCGCGATTAGGTAAAAGGAGCATCCTAATGTGTTCAAAAAATAAAACCCCATACGTAACATCTCCCTATAGTGAAGGAGTCGCAACGTATTTACTTAATTTTTGGCTATTTGGTGTCACGACACTAATTTTTGCTGTGACATTCCAATTTCGTTTCCCTCTTCACTTTTTTTATGATATGATACAAGAGATATATTTTATTCATAATAAATATCACAAAATCACGCCTAAATCCAACTCCACACATTCTGAGCATGAAGTTTTTCACTAAATCGAGGTTTTGCAGTTAATAAATTAAAACAAGTAAATTTGAACATCAGTGCAATATTTTCTCCAATGACTACGGCATATGGAAGCACAATTGGTTAAAGTATTTCATCAATGTCCCTATTTGGATTTAAAAAGTGTTGCAACAAAACGAGATCGGTCCTACCTCCAAAGCTAATTCCACCCTAAAACATTAATGTACCTCTTTTAGAATAAATAACCTGTATATTCTCATCTGAAAACAACTAGTACTCCGTTGGACATTTTTCCATGACACGTGTTCCTCAGCACAAGCTTAACGAGCAGTGCAATTTCCTCTCGTTAAAGACGGTCTTCCCGAATTTAAGTAAGGTTCATTTTCCTGTGTGTCTTTCAGATACATTTTCAGTTTTTTTTATAACGAGAATTCAAGTGGGAAATCACGCATTGAGATTTCCAAATGCTTTGAGCATGTCGAAGGCTCTTAGCATCTGTTCGCGGTTTAAATGGTTTATTTCCATGTTCTTCTTCTTTAATTAGATCTGTCGATCTGTTAATTGGATCGCCTTAGGATCTCTTGGGATGTCGATTGCCAGCTGTCCTTCCATCTCTTAGGTGGTCTTTCTGGGGGTCTATCTCCCGCTGGTCTGTGCTGGAATGCTATCTGCGGTAGTCGATCTTTTGCCATTCGGGTTACATGAGCGTGCCATTGTCGTTTCCTTTGCCGCCCCCATCTGACCACGTCCTGCACTTGACATTCATCTCTTATAACCTCGTTCCTGACTCGGTCTCTTCTTGTCTTTCCGAGTATGCTTCTTAGGGTTTTCATTTCTGTTACACGCAGCATGCTTTTTGTTTTAATTGTCTCTTCTCGAGCTTCAATACCGTAAGTCATGATTGGCCTAACGCAAGTCTTGTAAATCTTGACCTTGCTGTCAATATGCATATATTTATTTGCCTATACCACCTGTCGTAAGCATCCTGCTATTGCGGTTGCCTTGTTGATCTGACTCCGTAGATCATTTATTGGATTGTGGTGTTCCGATATATCCATGTCCACGTACTTAAACTTGGATACTTGCTCGATAGGTTGATCTTGAACCACAAGCTTACGTATTATGAGTTCTCTGGTTAGGGTCATGCACTTTGATTTTCCTACTGATATGTTCATGTTTAGTTGTGCTGCTGTTAGATGTACTTTATGGAGCTGTCGTTGCAGGTCATCCTCTGTTTCTGCGATGAGAACTGCGTCATCGGCGTAGCATATTATGTTAATTTTGTTTCGGCCCATTTGATAACCGAGACCCATCGCTGACACTTCTTCTATAATTTTGTACATTATTAGATTGAATAGAAATGGGCTGAGACTGTCTCCCTGTTTGATTCCTCCTGGTGTTTTTATGTTTTTCGTGTAGCTGTCTACTGCTTTAATCTTTGTGTAGTTGCCGGTATTTAAATTTTGTATACCTTTGAAACATAGGTATGCTGGCACGTTGTATTCGATTGCTTTTTCTTTTAATTGTTTGATTATAAATAAGGCATCTGTAGTGGATCTGTTTCGTCTAAAACCCTGCTGTTCTTCTCTATTTTGTATTTGTGGCTTAAGCTTACATTTCAAGATGTGTGTTAAGTTCAAAAATTCATGTAATTTACTTTGAAACTAAATTAATACTAACATATTTTATTTAGTTTGAAACCGATAAAGTATAGAACAATCATGTTTTTTTAATGTGTTTTTTTTGCTAAAGTAAAAATACAATATATTTAATGAACAAACATAATAATAATTAAATATAAATCAGTATTTTTAGATGTGTGTAGATTGTTATTTTCTTTATAAATATTCATTAGTCATTTTACTTACCAAGTTATCATAACGAAGAAGCGGACAAACTAGCTAGGCGGGGCTCTGGAACACCATTTATTGGGCCAGAAGGGCCAAAAGGAGCTAATCACAGCAAGTTAATGACAAAGAACCGTAACTTAAGCAGGCAGGGAAGTACTAAGTAGGGAAAAACTCAGAACAGTTGTAGGGCTTTGTACTGGACACTGGTTTTTAAGGAAATATCTGTACAATATAAGCGTGTCTGACACCCCTATATGCAGATTATCTAATGAGGAGGAGGAAACAGCCACTCATATAATCTTCTAATGCGAAGCCACCGCCCAGTGGAGGCACTACCTGAGGTATATACAAGACCAAGGAAGTGATCCACCTGTGGCAAAAGCAGTACATGAGCTTCTACTCCTTAACACAAGAATTGAAGAAATGGGACTAAACCAAGGAGCTGGAAAGGTGCAAAAAGCAGACAATGCTGCAGTGCTTAGGGAAAAATTAGACCTCTTCCACAACTCCTATTCATTCATCTTCATCTTCTACCAAGTTGTCATAACTAAGCTGTCATTATTAATAGTGATATTTTATTTCTATTGAGAACTTGCAAGGAATTTTCATCAAGTATTAGCGACAAACACTTAATGTTAATTAAAAGTATTACTCCAAAGTAATTTTTTAATTCTAAAAATCGTCGTTTATTGATAATTATTGTTGATCCCATAATAAAGCGAGATTAATAATTTTAGTGATACAATAATGCAAATAATTCGTTGAAAAGGTTTATTTACCGCTGGGTTTTAAATTTAATTTTTTATTTTTTTAGACGATCTTTTGATTATTTTATTTGATTTCAACTAATTTTTTTAGATGCGCCTACCTCTTTCTGTTCGTTACATCATGTCATGGGGGTAGTGAATAATATAAAATATCTAAACAATGATTCATTTTAAAGCGGTAAGCGATAAACCACAAATCTGATTCATATTTTCGTGTAGGTGAAATAGAACTCCTATATTACATACCATACAAGGACAATAGTAGAAGAATACATGGGTAAACCATAGAAAGGATTCTTAGTATGAAAACATTTTTACATAAGTTTTGTTTTCAAACCTTTTCTTTAAAGTAGGTTTGACTCATAACGTCATCTAAATAAAAAAATACCGCATTTTACCTTTTTATGAATTGTATTTGCTAGTTAGTAGTAAAATGTTTAATTTACAAATTTAATGTAAAAGATTTTTTTAATGTACAAAAATGTGTTGGATACTGAAAAGTAATATCAGTTAGTAATTATATTTAAGCAATGTTCCAGCTGTGTCAACACTTTTAAATTTTATTTGATTTTTATTACTTTAGACGGCAACAAATAATTCACATATTATATGGTATCAACTAATTAATACAGTATTCGGCATTCAATTTAATTTGTTCAAAAATGTCCTATTTAAAATTCTTTATGTAATGAGGGGTCGCTATCAAATAAATAAAGTAACAACCATAAAGCTTTTAGCGTCCTATCAATTCAGTATGTTGTAAAAACAAGTCCGAATGGTCTTTGAAAATTTGTTTAACACTTCTCTTTGGTCCATTCTTTAAACATGAGCAATGGCAAGCTGGTGCATTTTATAAAAATTAAAATTACTGATTTTTTGAAAATGTCGGTACAAAGTATTGCCAATTTTGAAACTAATTTTATTTTTCTAATAAATTTTACTGAAAAAATTTTTTTAAACCTATCTTTGTGCTTTATTAAATAAGACTCTTAATTAGTTGTAAGATACTTTCGTTATATATACATATTTAAGAAAAATAAGTCCTAAACAAAAAATAATTAAATTATTTATTAATTAACAGCATTTCCATTTTATTACAAAATATTTAACAAACTCACATATAACAAAAAAAAATTATTAAGAATTACAATTTTTTAATATTCTTTTTAAATTTTATAGATGAGGCTAAAACATACACATCTACATAAGTAATATGCTAATCTTACTATTCTACCTATGAATTCATTCTGATCATAGATAAGTACGATAAATTTTAAAGATTTCTTTATTTCGTTTTTCTTTTAAATTTGCATTTTAAGTTTAACACTTTTTGTAGAATTAATACTGCCATTGATTATGGGTAATGTTCACCCTCCTTATCAGTATTTAACACATATCTACTATTATTTAGTAAACCTTAATTACAGCACTTCAATGTCCTCCAAATTAACAAAAATTTAATTTTTTTTGCTTATACATTACTTACTTTTACAGGTCTCTATCGGCTAGGTATAATAATTAGTACCTAAATAATAATGTCTACATTATTAGGTTTTACCTAAGAAATAATTACAATAGGTAATAAAAAAATAAGTAAATTAAAATGGAAATAAATTAAATGTTATTTATTTAAATTGTCCATAAACCTTACTCGACTAAATCACACAAAACTACTTTTTTAATTAAAAAAATATTCATGTAATAATATTATGCGACCAAAATCACAGCTGCTCCCGGACTAAAAAGGAAAAAACTGCTGTACAATCGAATTTTTATTGCTTTAGATTCCTATGACCGAGAAAAATAAACCGTCGGTATTTGATACAATAGGCGGACTTTCTTTGTACACCATATTTTTTGTCATGCGCATTCAGAAAACGTTCGCTTGCAAAAGGCTTTTGTTGCTACTCGTCTCTTTGTTATTTAAGGGTACAAGGTCGTCCTAGACGAGCCCAAACCTACAAATGTTGCTAGCACACGAAGCAAATGGTCGTCTGTTTTTTCGGAAAAACTAGATATATCGTAACCGTGCCTTCAGAAAATTGTAGAACGATTAATTTTAAATAATTCACAACCATTCGTTTGCCTCCTAATGAATTCTTTTTTGGTACCACACGTGCCCCATTAAATAAGACTGTTAATTAATTGTAAAATAGTTCGGTTATCAAAAACTGCAAATTATCTAACTTTTAATAAATATAATAAAAAGAAACTTTCTAAGGCGCATAAAATAATGAATAACATTAAATTAAAATATAGGTTGCAAATTTTATATCTGCCAATAAAAAAAATCAATGAAGCATAATAATAAGGCGCAGCGACATAATTGCTCCCAAAAATAGGTATAGTTTTAGATAAAAAATGCATAAAATAAATTTATAGTGATAATAATCTTTAGATAAGAATCTCTTGTTTTAAGGCAGGGCTAAATTGAAAATATTATGACATGGGAGTTAACAATAGTTAGATTATGTCCAGATATATCTGACAATCTTTAAATATATCGATTATTAATTATTTATTTACAGCTAAAATATAAAACATGTGAGTCATTTATGTGATTTGGCATTTTAAAATCTCCTTAATTTTTTATCATTAATTATATGTATGGGTATAATTAGATAAGATCAGGCTGTGGCTTAGGGCTGCTACTGCTGTAAGTCTTTACATTTTTATCTATTGAGTATGCTATCGAACACATTTAGAATTGTTTTAATTATAGCGCGATATTCCATATGTTTGAGAAATTCTTGATTTTTCACCACTCAGGAATTTAAAATTTTGCAGTGTAAATTGCTATTTCTTCCGAATTATTCTCCCAGGCAACATTCAACTGTTTATCTTTTTAATTTTTTTTATTTTTTATTTAGAATACTTTGTCTGGAATTTTGCTGGTAGTAAAACTGGTCTAAAAGAACAACCATCAATTTTACTTTAATAAATTTTAAAAACTAAAAATGGTAATACTTAAGTTTATCCAGTGATGCCCCAAGCTTATATCTTAAGAATCCTAAACTAACACATGGAACACGTACACACTTGGTTATGTATTTTATACACAAGCACTGCACTAATTCAAAGAGCTTCGTTCTCTTTGGTGTTCGAGTCAAGTTCTAGTTGTTAATTAGTTGGATAACTTCCACATTGACATATTGGTGTAATCTGGCTTCGTGTTTGCCAACGAATCTCTAAATCTCTTCTTTGAAGTAAGTCATTTCAAGGTCCCTATGACTATATGAGTTAAAAGATTAAATTGAACCCAGAAGCAAATAAGGAAATAAGAATTAGGTAGTTTGTTATTATGGGTTTTAAAAAATCACTGAACTCAGTCTACTTGACCTCTAGAGCAGCGGTGCAATGCCGAGCCACCCTGAATGAGCTAGCAGCTAAGTTCAGAGTTCACATTGTCTGGGTACCCGGCCACAGGGACATACCACGTAACTGTAGGACTGACGAGCCGGCAAGGGAGGGCACCATCATCCCAGCTGTATCTGTCTCTTCTCAGCCAGCAGTACCGATTGCAAACTGCCGGCTCCTCCTGCACAGTAAGGTAGTTCAAAAAGCCAACTTGATATGGCAAAATGAACCGACATATCGAAGCAGATGTGGCCTAAACTAGATCTACTATTGATGTTTTAAATCTATCCAGGGAGTCCATTGGAAACGCGATCGCGGCCATAACATGACACTGGGCAGGTAGATCCCACGCACGGTGCATGGGAATCGCAGAGCTACTACACGACTTCTGTAGAAGCTGTCACAATCAGGAAGAGGAGGAAACAATGGTACATCTTCTCTGCCACTGCCCTGCCCTTTGCAGTACTCGTAGATTAGTAGACGGGATGTTCTAAAATCATGTTTGATATAGTTTAAATACACATTACTTGTCCCTTTTTACAACACTTATAATTTTTCCATGAATACTGCCCATTCAAGACAATATTTTTAGGTTGGTTTTATTTTAGTTTTGCTGAGTGTTAGTAGATCACCGCAGATTTGAAATTCTTTATTCCAAAGTGAGTTTCACCATTTGGAAGCTCTTGGTGTAAACAAGAGTGGAAACAACGGACAGCTTTTAAAAGAAAAAAAAATGGTTTGTGGTATTCATCATCAAACAGCCTGTCTCGTCCACTGCTGAACATAGGCCTCCGTTAACGATCTCCATTTATTTCGATCCTGGGCATCCTGGATCCAATTTGGTGCTACTCTTTTTATGTCATCCGTCCACCGGGTCGGCGGACGACCTCTGTTCCTGAACGCATCTTGCCTAGGTCTCCACTCTATGATCTTTTTGGTCCATCTTTCGTTGGTCATTCTTGCGACATGTCCAGCTCAGTTCCACTTTAAATATGTTATTCGCTGGATTGCATCGGTAACCCCTGTTCTCTGACGTATCCGATCATTCGGAATCTTGTCTCTCAGCGTGACTCCCAACATGGAGCGTTCCATGGCTCGCTGGGCCACTCCTACTTTATTTACCGATTTTCGTGTTAGAGTTAGGGTCTCCGAACCATAAGTTAGAACCGGCAGAACACACTGATCAAACACCTTTCGCCTAAGGCATATGGGGGTTTCGGACTTAAAAATGTGTTTCAGCTTCCCATAGGCGGCCCACGTTAGCCCTATCCTTCTTTTGATTTCGCAGGTTTGATTGTCCCTGCCAATCGTAACACCATGGCCCAGATATCTGTAGGATGTAACTTGGAAGATTTCTTTTGCTTCTACTAAGTAGTTTCGGCTTGGGACTAGATTTGTCATGAAATTTGTTTTCGATGGATTTATTTTAAGCCCAACTTTATGTGAAGCAGATGTTAGTCTCATAAGCAGTTGCTCTGCCTTATCCAAGCTATCTGAAATCAGTACAATATCGTCCGCGAACCGAAGGTGACTGAAATTTTCACCGTTAATATTTATACCCATATTCTCCAACTCGACACTCTTGAACATATACTCCAACAAAGTGGTAAATAGTTTAGGGGAGATTGTGTCGCCTTGTCGTACACCGCGCTGCACTCTGAATCTCTCCGTTTCTTTATGGAGTCTTACGCTCGCTGTTGCATTTTCGTATATATGTTGCAGTATAGCAGAGTATCTGTGGTCTACTCGGCAGTCGGCAAGTGCTTTAAACATCTCACTGTGCTTGATGGAATCAAACGCCTTTTCGTAGTCCACAAATATTAACACGAGTGGCTTGTTGTACTCAACGGACTTCTCGATCAATGTCTTAATAACTTGCAGATGGTCATTTGTTCCGTATCCGGATCGGAAACCTGCCTGTTCTGTCGGCTGGTAAAAGTCCAATTTCGATGTTAGACGCTTAGTTAGAATTTTGGTAAACAATTTATAGAGATGAGAAAGCAGGCTAATTGGTCGGCAATGTTGCCCTTTTTATGCATGATGATTATGATTGCATTGTTCCAGTTCGTAGGTGTTGTGGTTTCCATAAGACATTTATTGAATAATTTTGTTATGGCCTTTAACAGTTGTTCTCCACCTTCCCTACCTGCCTCAATCACGATGTCGTCCTCACCTGGAGCCTTATTGTTTTTCATTTCCGACATTGATTTTAGGACTTCCTCCTCTGTTATGTCAGGTATTTCCTCCGATCCCTGGTTTAAAACTCGAGGGATGTCCTCTGTGCATCTCAGCTGTTCATTATTGTAATATAAATTTGCATAGAAATCTTTCACAGTTTCTAGAATCTCTTGTTTATTTCTGACTATTTGTCCATCTGCGTTTTCCAGTTTAATGATTTCTGTCTTCCCCAAAGCGAGTTTATTTCTGAGTACTTTCATGCTCTTGTTTTCCTCTATGACCTTCGTTACCCATCTTGTGTTGTAATCTCTGATATCTTTCCGTGCGGCTCTCGATATATTCCTATTCAATATTCTCAACTGGTCTCTGTTGATTGATTGTTTGTGTATCATTTCTCGCCTTTGTTTCATAAGGTGGCGGGTGTTCACCGATAGTCTTTCTTCTTTATCACTTCTTTGGGTGCAGTGTATTTGCTGAGCTTCTCGTAGCGATTTCAGTATTGTGTCGTTCAAGTCCTCTACATCCTTTGTGTCTATATTTCCCAATTTTTCAGCTATGGTTCTTTGATACTCTTCTTTGTTTGCAACTGTATTCCATTTCTTATTTTTTGTGTTTTGGAGCTTTCTTCTCTCTTTCCTTAAGTTCAACGTTATTGTTGCTCTCACCATTCTATGGTCGCTTCCCACTGATACACGGTTGAGTACTGTTACATCTTGTATGGTTTGCTTCTTATCTGTAATGATGAAATCTATTTCATTTCTCGTGTTTCCATCAGGGCTAGCCCAGGTCCATTTCCGTTGTTCCGGTTTCTTAAAGAAGGTATTCATAGCATTTAGGCGGTGTTCTAAGAGAAACTGTAGCAGAAAGTTTCCTCTATCGTTTCTTTCTCCTATCCCATACTGTCCAAGGGAGAATTCACTATCATCCTGCTTTCTTCCGAGTTTAGCATTAAAATCTCCAACTACCACTGTAAAATGTGTTGGGACCTTGGACATTGCCATGGCAATGTCCTCATAGAAGGTCTCTAAATCTTCATCGGAATAGGTGGATGTAGGTGCATAGACTTGAATAATCTTAATGCTGTATCTTTGGTTTAACTTCAGTACTAAGAAGCAAACTCTAGGGCTTACACTCTTAAGGTGTTCAATATTCTTAGTATGTTTCTTATGTATTATAAAACCAACTCCTCCCTCTGATCTGTCCTCATTTCCTCTAAAGTAGAGCGCGTTTCCTGATTTTAGCCTGAGCTGTTGTTCTCCTCTTCGGCGAATTTCGCTAAGACCCACTATATCCTAGTGTATCTTGCTAAGTTCTTCCTCTAATTCAAGGATTATCTGGTCTTACAAAAGCGTTCTTGTATTATACGTAGCAATATATAGTTTTCTTCGTCCTTGGTGGCCTGATCCTACCCGGTGATTCTTAGCACCCTCTGATCTCTGTTTGATCCAGCCGCCACCTTGGCTGGGAACCAGCCGGGGACTGAGGGCCGTATCCTTTTCGTCTCTTTCATTTACGGGATTTTAGCCTTAAAACACCACGCTGGCCGGGCGTGTTGGTGAGTGTTTGAGTCAGCCGCCCACTTTGGGAACAGACGCTGTTTGCAGCCGCCCATTCTGGGTCAGACGCTGCGAATTTTTCACCATATCTGGCTATCTTCACTTAGTTTAGCCTGCAGGTCGATGCAGTTGCCCGGGGTGTGGCACGTGGAGCCATAAGTGAGAATTGGGTGCCCTGTGAGGACCAGTCATCGCCGACTACTCACCGGTTATACCATTGAGCACGACCGTCTTTGATGAAAGGTACTACCTCTACAGCACAACCCCAACACAACCCCTTGGTATTGTTTAATATTTATATTCATCTTTTTTCCAATAAACCCGTAAAAATGAAAGGTACTACCTCTACAGCACAACCCCAACACAACCCCTTGGTATTGTTTAATATTTATATTCATCTTTTTTCCAATAAACCCGTAAAAATGAAACATAAATTCAGGGTTCACTTTCTTAGTAATTACTTATATTCCCTATAATGTTTAAAGTGGTCGCAGTGGTCGCATAGGGTCGATATTTTGACAAAATATTTGAAAGTATTTC
The DNA here is from genome assembly GCA_950111635.1 of Agelastica alni. Lineage (NCBI taxonomy): Eukaryota > Metazoa > Arthropoda > Insecta > Coleoptera > Chrysomelidae > Agelastica > Agelastica alni. Next base: position 70,701,477 of record OX467708.1, read on the forward strand.
TGTTAAAAAGAAATCAATATGGTCTATAATTCATAGACTGATTATTTTTTGTTAAAAATTTTTTTCAGGAATTTAATTGATAATTTCCATTAAATTAATCAACATAGACAAGACAAAATATCTCAAATGTTATGTAAGTTACTTCTAATTGGTTAATTATAAAATTAAAAACAAACAAAATAATAAATGTGAAGGTCAAGATATTACTTTATCTCTGTCATAAAATATCATTTTCACTTTCTAAAATTATTTTTATCTAATGCAAATTAAAGGTGATGGCTATTTATATTCTAGCAGATTTTATATTTTGTACTTAAATTTACTGGTCAATTCTTTAAAATTTATAACGTCTCCACAAACAGAGAGGATACAATTCAATAAATTATGGTAGAAAGAATAATTTTTAAATTTGGATTATGAAACATTAATTATAGGCAGGACTTAAAGTTGTCTATTTTTAAAAACGCTTTGGTTATGCTAACCAGATTACTAAAATTTAATTTTTTTATAATGGTTGACAAATAAAGTAATTAAAATATAAATGCAGTTTCAGTAAACAAATACAGTAATAAATTTTAAACATTTAAATAATAAACATAAGAGAAGGGTGATTGACTGTGTTTACAAATACTGTTCCAATATCTTATAATGCAATGAAAAGCCATTCTTTAAAACAATATTCTATTCTGAGTCTTGAGTCAAAATGTATTCCAAATGTTGACTCGTCTAAAAAACAAATGGAACTCCTTGGGATATTTTGCCATTATACGTATTCCCTAGCCCAAGCTAAACAAGTTCCGCGATTGTCATGTGTTTCCAAAAACTGCATTTGTAACTCAGGTGCCGTTACCGTAGGATATCTTTTTGCAGCTAATTGATATTGATATAGATCTAGTTCGTCCTGTATGTCTCTCAGATACATCTTCAGATTCTACATAACAGACATTCAAGCGGAAAATTACTTTTTAAAATGTATTAAATGCTTGCTCTACATATGTTTGTTGAGCGCCATTTTCTAGCATATCAATGACCCTTCGCATGTTTAATTTAAAAATTTATGTAGGTAATTAACTTTAAACTCTAATCAATACTAATAAAATTTCTTCAGTATTTGGAACTGAAATTTAGAATAAAAAAAATGTGTTTTTTTAAAATTTTTTTCGGGCTATAGTAAAAACTTTAAAAAAAAAGTGACGTTCAATAAGCGTCACATTTCTTCTTCCTCCCTTGGTCCTGGAATCGTCCTCGAGGTCCTAGAAGTCTTTTCGAGTATTTCTCGTAGAAACTGGATTTGGTTTGGTTGCAAGTTAGGTCCAAAGAGAATTTTTGAAATCTGCTTTCTTTTTTTTACAAACAGGTTGTTAACATCGCTAAAACAAACAATATTAAACGAAGTGCAATGGAGTTAGGTCCCGTTGAAATTCGTGGTAGGACTAGGTTTTTTATAAGTTATGTCGTAGTTGAAGATTTGGGTTAAATAATTATTTGATTTATGGACATATTAATTGGTTCTTCTTTGATATGAATTCCCGTGATATGATTTTCGGTAGCATTGTGTTGGGTGCCATCATTAAATTCTTCGAGAAGTTCATCAGGGTCAAAATCGTTGATATCAGGGGGTTCTGCGTTTATTTAACTGCCGCTTAGTGCTACTTGATTTTCTTTTCCTCTTCTGTATTTTACTCCGAAATTGTAGTCTGCAAGTTTTAATCTCCATCGTACTAGTCTAGATGTAGGGTTTTTCATCTTATAGATCCAAACAATGAGATTGTGATCAGTTACTACTGTGAATTTTTGAGCGTATAAATAGAGGCGAAAATGTTAGCAGGAATTTATAATGGGCAGAAGCTCTTTTTCAGTTGTGGAATAATTTTGTTCGACTGAATTTAAAGTTCGGGAATAATATGCTATAGGGTGGTTGACTTGTGAGAGTAGCGAGCCGATACCTATGTTGGAAGCATCGGTAGTTGGGTCAAAGGTTGGGTATTAGAGAGCTGAGGCATTAGCGAGTAGTTATTTACATTTTATAAAACATTCCAAATACTAATTTAGAAAAGATAATAACATCGTCCTTATGGACGAAACAAAATTTATAAAGGACAGGCCTAAGAATGTTGTACATTAATTTTCTAAATGTTGCGGGAGCATTTTTGAGTCCAAACGGCATTCTTACAAATTCAAAATGTCCGTGAGGTACTGCAGAAGCAGTTTTTTTGATAGTTTAAGGATGAACTTCAATTTGATAAAAACCCTGAGCTTTATCTTAATTATCTAGTATTTCTTCGATTTTTGGTTATGAATAATCGATTACCATAAGGAATTTTTTCTTTTTGGACGCATCTGGTTTTTTTGGTACTATCCAAACGGGGACAGAATATGGGTAAACAGAAGGTCTATTTATTTTATTATCTAATAATTTATTTATTTCTTTAGGGATCTCTCGTATCGTTTTAGGATGTTAAAAACCTCCTACATAAATAGGATTTTCGTTTCGGGTTCTGATATCGTGCTTTATAGCTATAGTAAAATTTAAGTCAGATTTTTCGCCATAAAATTAATCTTTATATTTTTTGCAAAGTTTTAAATTTTTTATTTTTCTAAATTTAAATGTTGGGTTAAAGTTTGATGGATTGTGTGAAATTTCATAATTGTTTAGTTTTTTTACATAAATAGGATCAAGTTGTACGGGGTCAGGTAACACAATAAATACAGTCATGTAACCTTCTATGACTGTGTGAATGGACTGGAATGTTATTGTACAGTGTGTAAAATGGAATTATAATATTAAAAACTCTAAAAGTTAAAATTTTGCTTTAATAGTCTATCAAGGCTTTAAAGCGCTCTAAATCGAAATTACCAAGTAAAATTTCAAAATCTGACTCCAGTCGGCGATTCGGGCGTCGATCTGTTCCTGAATACCGCATTCTTTAAATAGTGGGAGAGTTTTAATATTGGAATTGAATTTTTGAGTTATTTTCATGGATGTTAACGTAAACGGTTTTTTGTATTGATGATATTGATTAAAAAGGGTTGCTGCTTTGGGTGATATAACAGTATCTGATCCTTCTGAGTCAATTAAAACTTTTAGTCCTGTTACAGGCATATTAAAGTGTAGCAATTGTAGATAGTTTCGTATATTGTTGAAGTTTATAGAGGAGGTTTTCGAGGAAAACGCCTTGAAAATTTTGTTCTTCAAAATTCTCACTTTCTTTGTCAAATTCAAGATTTTCTGTTATTATTTTGGGATTTTTGCCAGCGTAAGTATCAATATTAAAATTGCGAATTCTTCTAGTAGTAATATTCATGGATGATTTCTAGTAAAAATTGTTTGTACGCCGCTTATAGGTTTTTGTTGAATTTGAGACTTCCTATGTAGGGGAGATCTATAAAATTCTCGGTTGTTTCCAAAATTTAAAGTATTGGGTTGGATATTATTGCGTGCAGGATTCATGTTTGATGGCAGATTATTTTATGGGAATATTGGGACATTAGTATGCGAGAAAATATTGGTGCATTAGTTTGTAAATTATTTCGAAAAAATATTGGTAATTTAGTTTGTAAATTATGGGTTTAATTAAATAGGGGTTTTTGTTTTGTAATAGCGTGTTTTTTGTTTTGATGGTTATCGTAAGCAATGCAATGCGTCATGGAGAGAATTAATTTTGAAATGTGTTAAATTTTTAGAGTGCAACATGTTTAAGACAATATTTTTTTAAATAGGGGGTTTTAAATTGGGTAGTTTCTGCGTTGTTATTTAATGTTATAAGTTGGAGTAGATAGATTTAAGATTGTAGAAGAGGGGGTCGTGAAGGCTATGCTGCCTCTCAAGCACCTCGACCTATCAGATCTTTTGTGCATAACCCTTAATCTATTCGAGACCCGGGATTCCGAGACTGTTGGAGTGAGTCGTTTAAATTTGTCGAAACTCGATGATAGTAGATACTCATCGTAAGTTTCGTTGTCTTTTTGTAGGTACTGTTGCAGATAATTTCGTTATTAAAATGTCTTCTGAACGTCCGTCACCGTATTTAGCTAATAAGGTTGGCCTTATACCCGTCTAAATAGTTTTATTAGAGTAATTTAAAAAATCTCTGGCTTCACCTTTGATACGAGAAACAATTTTTGCATTCAAAATAAATTCTTGTGGTGCAGTGAGACTTTGATTAACTAAGAATAAAATTAAATTATCTACTGATTTAATAAAAGTGGATAAGTTATCTTGTTTGGAAAATTCGGGTAGAGTGGCATAAATCACTATTAGTCACCGCCATTTCTGAACAGTTAATGTTTCGAGATTTGTAAAAAGTTAAAGAATTATTTGCTTTATGGGAAATGTCGGATGAGTCTAAGGCAACGTCTGAGAGAAGTAAATGTAAGTTTTCTTGAGAAATGTTATTTAAAATGCTCATAAAGGAAAATAAGGACAATTGTGCTTACAAAAGGATGATCACTATTGATGTCTTGTACATAGGTACTACTCGTTCTTCTCCAAGGTTCGATGGATTTTCGTTAAACAACTAAAGTTGACAAGGAAACGGGATGTTTCTGTACGAAGAATCCTGTTCATTTTAAACTTCAAAAAAAATATGCTTGTAAAATACAATGTTTATTCTACAAAAACAAGAACAATAATTAAGGTTCGTCACCCTACTTATATTGTTGGTTCCTTGGTCCTTGTTTCTTTAAGCTGATGCCAGCATATCCAGAAAAGAGTGTCACAATTCTATTAAGCTGATTAAACCGAGGAGAATACTTTAATTAAATTATATTTAAACAAATTTCAATTATTATTAATATTTGTCAGTTTGGGAGTATCGCAAAAATTTTCCAAAAATCAGAAACATTTATTTTATGTAATCTTTCAAAAAAACTTTAAATTTCTTTAAAGTGCATGTTAGACAGGTTTCCTTTATGCGCCAAAACTGAAATTAACCCTTTTCTAAACTTTTCAGTTCCTGTTTTGTGCAAGTTTAAAATTCAAATAATAAAGATGTACTTGTTGCACCAAATTTTTTGAATTATCAAAACCTGTAGGGTTGGTTTTAATTTAAATCACAAATGATGCTGTATGCTGAATTGCGGGACTTACAAATCCACTTGTTGTTTAAAAATAATTTCCTAGTCGTGACAAACAGGATTTTTTGTGTGATGTGATAAAACAAGGTAAACCAGATACTACCTGTCAGTAGTGCCAGTTTTTATAAAACTTTTTTTGGCATTGTTTTAGCGGTATTTTGTTGTATGAATAAAAACTGTGAAAACAAATTGACAACTATTAAAAACGTAGTTAAAATTATTAATACAAATAAAATAATTATAATATTTGTTTTTTATTGACAAAAAAATTTTTGTTCAATTATAATACGTTGTGAAATGCATTTCAGAACTTATTTTAGGTACTGATAAAAATAATATAATAACTTTAAATAAAAATCAAAATAGATATATTCAGTTAAGATAAATTTTTAATGCATTGAAAAAAAAATAACTTGATTTAAAAAAAAACGTTCTTGAACGTTTGTGTCCAAATGATACTTGTAGAAAATGTGTTAAGTATTTTTATAAAAAGAAAATAATAATAAAACAAATAAAATCTATCTGAAATAATATGTTCTTAATTCCTTTTCTATATCTATATATAGATATATTATAGATATTAGCAGAATCGAATCAAAATGATTTTAATAACATATTGTTTAGGTTGTTTTTGTGCAATAGAGCATGCATAGAATTTTTGTCATTACCAAAGACGACCTCTTTTCAATCTTCATTTTTATGACTAAATCCTTTTTGTTTATCAAACAACACACTTCTTTGGAACGCTAATGGTTACAACCAACCGTTATTGGTGTGCAATGAGTCATTGAAGTAAGAAAAAAAAAGTCTAATATTGCATATGGTTAAAAATGACCGAACATTAAACAGATAAAACAACCCTCTTTTATACAAAAACTTTAACGTAAAATTCCGACAGTAAAGAATGACGCACGTTTTGAAAAATATTATCCCTCGTCGAATTAAAAAAGCCGGTGTTCGCGAAACCAGTTTATTTATTGAAAGACATCGTGTTAAAAGCGCTCATCTTCATGTGGATATTCACTTGACCATTCCTATTCCTACCCCATTTTTCTTTGGCGAACAAAGAATCGTATTCGTGGGAATACAACCCTTCTACGCATTTAAGTGACCCTTATATTAGCGAAGTTGACCCGTGACCTCGACGTTCCAACCCTTAACGAACTGACCAAGACTGGACATTCCAGTTTTACAAGTGACACATGCTAGATATTTCGTGAGAACTAGGATGTCCGTCTAAAGAAAAACAAAACCTTCCTTTTGCTTTAGGGGAATTTTTTCAATTTTGCTATCCCACTTGGATTCCTATTACTGTCGAGGAAGTTTCACACAATTCTTAACTGGCGAAATTCGGTTTTGAAAAATTTAAGAACTGGTTTTTGGATTATTATAGTAATGTTACCTGTACCCACTGTTATTTCTATTCATTCATTTTATCTACGGAAACATTTTTTACTATTTTTTTTAAATGGCTGTTGGGACTTCTTTGTACTGTATTAAAACGATTTTTTGATGACAAAAAGGCACAAGACGTTTGCGCAACCGTAAATCTAACTGATTACGAGGGCAGATAGTGGGATGATTTGAATAATTAAGCAGATTAAAATCAATAACAAACTTTAATAAGGTTGTTTAAATAGTAACACAAATAATACAATATTAAACGTTCAAGAATTAATAAGTACATTCAAATAAACAAAAATCTTAAGTTACAAAAACGAAAGTATATCATTGACACATAGAGGAAATGAGGGTAATACCTATAGAATACAATTTTGTTTTTAATCTATAAAAAATATTACTAAAAGGTTAAATGAAAATTTACCTACATACAAATGTCTGGGAAAATTAATTACCTTTATTTAAAATTAGTATTAAAATAATTTAACCATGTATTCATAACAATAAATAGAATTTACGAAAAAAGTAAAACACACAAACAGACATTCGACGTATAATATGGAATATTGTATTCCATATTACCTGCAGCAAAATCACCGATTTAATTTTAAAATTTATCATATCGTAAGTAAGAGTAATGTAAATTAAAAATAAAATCATCCTGTAAAAAAATCTCACTTATTCTAAGAGTAATAATAATCACAGTATTTTCTTTATAGCACTCTTTGTGGTAACAAAGCATTTTTATCCATTCTTTGTTTTGTAAATCCATTAGCTATTGTTTAAAAGGTACCTGTCGGCTGACGTATTGATAACATATAATTATTATGTTTTAAGAATCCCTAATGCCAATATCTACCTGCAAATCCCTCTTTAAACTTATTCCAGATATCATTCTTGACTGCTAGCTGATACGCTATCTGACGCAGGTCCCTTCTGGTGAAGCCATACAGCTTATTTTGCCACGTCAATGCAATGTTCTATATTTTGATCTAATATTTATTTTCGGTCTAGTTTTTTGTTAATTATATTCTCGAGAATTGCTTCCTTAATCGCCAATCTGAATAAAGTGCTTTTTGTAACTTCTAAAATTTTTAGAAGCCTTCAATAACCCCATTTTTTGCTTTCTGATTGCAGCAATGGTCAAAGCCATATTATATTTATCCCAATGTCTTTTTTCTTGCCTTTTAATACAGCAGAAATTTATATAAAAATAAGTTTAAAATATAACTCCAGAATTTGTGCATATAATTTGGAATACCATTGTATTCCACATTGGCGTTATGACGACATAAACTCAAAAATACATAACATTTATGTGTTTTAAAACTATGGTCAAAATCAATGTTAAATCTTGAACTTAAACTACCCAAGTGTACATAGATTGAACGCTGACCGATCACAAAAACCAAAGTTATTTCACATTATGATCAATTTTGGTTTGTTTTCAAAGTTTTTCAGTTCTGTTGTCACTGGAATTCTTGTTGCAATGCCTATGAAAGTCGAAATATCAATTTCGGACTTATTGTATTATGTGGATGAACGTTTCGACAAATTAAGGAAGGTGAAGAGGTTTTTAAGGTTAGTCACATCATTTTATGAGGAACTGACAGTCTCAATGAAAAAATCATCAAAAGTTTATGCATGAGATCCATTTGTGAGCTGCCTTAGGATTTGAAGGAAATTTATGCAGAGATACAATCAAATTGCCAAATGTAGAGCATTGTGAAACAGCATATTTTATCTCCATACCACCTTTTTTAATCTTTTGTATTTTCAGATTGTGTAGTTTATTAACACCAATTCTTCACAAAATATCGTTCAAATTTAACACTTTCAATGCTTAAATTGCCTAAAATAATATAATTTACTTTCCACCCATATAACTAAATGGAGGTTGGTTTGTTGTTCACACCTCGAGAAGTTCATACGATCAATAATATATGTCGCCCACTCCGTGATTTTTCCCGATTACCTATTACCTGTATATTCCATAATACATGCTTTTCATTTATGTCATAAGTCAATCAGATTCACAGAGAGAAGTGATTAAATCAGATTTCAGTTTACTTTGCTCCGTCCTCACTTCATTTAAAATTATTAGTATTTTAATTACCAGAGGACGGCACATTTTAATAAAACCTAGTAATGTTTTTTGGTTTGAATTGGATTTTTTATGGTTATAGTTTATTTTTAAAAAACTTTAATTTAAATCTAAAGTTACAATTAAAAAATAAGAAAAAAATTATAATACGAATTAAATACCTTATAATCCATAAAATCGGTTAATTTTTTAAATCTAGACATACTTTTTTTGTTATGAAATGTTACCAAATTTTTATTTTTTTTATTTTTTAAAGACTATCTGCTTATTTACAATCTACATCAATTCAGAGTTATAAGTAAACGTTATATATTTTTTCGACGTGAAAGGGAAACATCCACTGACGCTTCTCCTTATATGAAATTGTTTGTTTGATTATTATACCAGATCTTCGGGCCACTTCCTAAGTAGTCTTCTAATGACAGGATTATTGTCGTAAAGTTGCTCAGTTAATGAATTTTCATGGTTTGCTGTTTGCGTTTTATATGCTAAGGAGATTCACTGAATTTCACTTGTAATGAAAGGTATTTTTAAATCATCACGCAACATGAGGCATTTGTGATCGTTCTTACTTTGAAATAAAATCTTGGTTTGGCGCATCCCCAGAGCTAAACTCTGTAGGACCAAATGGGTTTCAAGATAGCTTTATACAACAATGATTTGCTTTCTAGTGATAACTTTGATTTTCGGTCCAAGAACCAATACATCTGATTAAATTTTAAGTCCATCTAAGTTCTTTTGATTTGTATGTTTTTTCTCCAAGAAAGCAGTTAGTCGAGATAAAATGCCAATGCATTTTGTTTCTGTCGCTACAGGTATTTGGACATTGTTTATAGTTATTGGTGAGCAAGTAGATTGGCGCATTGTAATAGTTACTTGGACATACTTAGTTTAATTGACCTTGATTTTCCATTTAGTGTACCATTCATTCAAAAAGTTCAGGTAATTCTGTAGGGTATCTGTGGCTCTTATCGGATCATCATTTATATCTGTACTGCTACATCATCAGCGAACAAAGCAATTTTGGTGTCATCGGATTCTGGAATATCAATTGTGTGAGGAACACCAGATTTAATAGGGAGGAAGTTAGATTGATCACCTGTTAAATTTGACATAGTTATGCCTATTATACAAATAGGATTTAAGCATTAGATAATAGTTAGCTGATCGATTTATTTTTGATTATAAAATTTTACCAAATGAAATTTTAATTGTTTTTAGGAGCAAATTTTCTTTTGTTTGTATCTTGTACTATCACTAAATATAATTAATCTTTTTTAAGGGATTTTGCGCAGATAATTTATTTTATACATTTATATTTTTGTTATAAAGAGCTTGTGTATTTGATAAAAATTTTATCTTAGTATGCATGACATGTTGAAACAATTTTCAATAGCATTTTGTTCAATACATGATGCAATTACATTTATTGGGATAAATGTTTACCTTAGCTTTTAACATCGTTAGTTTATTTAAAAAATGCACCAACAATTAATTAAAACGAAAAACATTGTGTAAAAAATAGTTGAATCGTGTAAAATGTTAAACTTGCGACCAATAAGGAATGTGTTATATGTTTTCAATTGATCAAGTTTGTATGGCAAAGTGAATACGCTATAAATGAAATATTCATAGGACAAATTGTGTTAAACGGACCGTTAACTGAATGCCAATAATTTTGCAATGAATATCGCATGAAATACGTTTATTTTATAATGAAAAACATTTTAAACACCCGTTAAAAATTGTCCAGTTTACCTATAAATATTTTCTGCTATTGTACAAAAAAATGATTTTTTATAACTTTATTTTGGAATAACATCCACTTTCTCGATTTTAAATGAAACATACATTTGCTTATTAATAAATCAATCCTGTAGTTATTTAATCTTTAAATTATAAATAATTTTACCGGCGTTAGAAAAACTTTATTTACCTGTGAGGCTGGACACTAAAAGGTACTTATAAAGGATCATTGTGTAGTGAAACAATAAAGAAATTTAAAAACTCCCTTTCTGCAAGGGCCTTAAAAAATGGGGTCCATTAAGTGTTGAAATTTGATATTAGTTTTAAATTAATTTGACTTCTTAAATATTAGGAGGAAGTAGTGGGGAAGAACTCGTAATCCATTATACTTGTATTTTTTATAACAGATAAAAACAAACGTTTTCTATATACGATAGTATGGTTATAAACTAAGACGACGTTAACATGAGTTTTTATATCCTTTAAGCTTAGCCACGCTGAATATTATTCGCAGTAGTATTACCTACTATGCACATTTTGTAAGTATACCTGTTACTGTAAATGCTCGAACTATTGTAAATCTTGGGATTTTTTAGTAAAACTTAAGATTTGCCAAGTTTTAATTTGAACTGTCGAATTTTTTACCAACATTCCCTCAAAAAAATCTTAAGTTTTACATCAGAGACACGGCAAATGTTGAGATGGCAGTATGCAGTCAAAAAAGGACAAAGACAATAACACTGACGAGAATAAAACAAAAAAAGAATACAAAATGATGATTAATAAGAAGGTAAAAAGGAAAAAATTATTCTATGTTGTCAATGTAACGAATGAAAAAAAAATCACTAGAGAATGCGACACCGATTCAGAGACAAAAATCAAGAGCCAATCTCAGGAAGTTTTAGCAACTATAAAGGCAATACCCAAAAAGATTAAATCTGTACTTACTGACAATAATAAATACAGCAAAATTGGGTTTGGAGAAACAAACTGAAAAAATGAAAGCCACGTCTGCTGATAATTATCCAAATATGAAAAATGGTCAAATAATTAACAGGATTGCTTTGTAATTTTAAATGCCGCAATAGCTCACCATGTTGCAACAAGTATCTTTTTTTTACTATTGATAGAGACAATTAATGTAAAAAAATTTATTTTGTTTTATTATACTGGTTAATATTTTAAAATGATGTAATTGACTTGGCTTGGCATATTTAATAAATACTTAATAATTTAATTAATAATTCTTAAAAATATGCAGTTCCTGGGGTAAAGCCTAAGATTTAAGTTAATGCTTGTAAAAGTCCGAAATTGATCATAATCATAGAGCAGTTCGGACTTCCACCATTAAGACTGGGTTTTACTGGAAAATCCTAATATTTACCGTAAATCCAGCTTTTACAGTAACATACCTAAAACAGAACATTTGGAGTAATAGGAAATAAAGTTATATCCTTTTTTTTTTTTTTTCTATGTTCTGGTTCCCACGAAAAGGAATATCCTGTAATGTTCAGAGAACATCGTGGGAACCAAGGGTAAGAAGGTAGGAGTTGGTGTTCTTCTTAAATTTCTGGAGGTTGTATGCCTCGGGGAACACCTCCCTAGGCAATGAGTTCCAAAGCCTCGCAATACGTTGGATGAATGAGTCTTTGGAAAGTGATATTCTGCAGGTCTCTAAAGTGACCACGAAGGGGTGTGAAGACTGAACTTGACGGGTTAATCTCGAAGAGACTGCCAAATGAGGAACGATTTTTGATATTTCAGAAGAGCATCGCCCATGAAAATATCTATAAAATAGAGACAAATCGCCAACTTTTCTACGGTGTTTCAGACAAGTGAGCGAGTTTGTAAGCGAGGCATCACCGACGAGACGAATTGCCGTTTTTTGGACAGAATCCAGTAGCTTCAGGATATGTTTAGGTGCTGCACTCCAAATATGGGAACAGTACTCCAGTACAGGTCGGATCTGTGCCTTATAGATCATAAGCAGCTGACTGGAGGTGAAATAGCTCTTGGCACGAAACAAAAAACCAAGTTTTTGGGATGCACTTTTGGCAATGGACCTCACGTGATTTTCCCAGGAAAGGTTATTGCTGATAGTAATACCAAGCATCGATATGGATGACTTCAGTGGTATGGTTACTCCTGACAAAGTTATGTTAGGCACAGTGAGATCGGCTTTTCTAGAGAAAAGACATGCTTGTGTTTTGTTTGCATTGAATTCTACCAAGTTATTGGATCCCCATTCGAGAATTGCTGCTAAGTCCATATTTATATTGTTAACATTTCTTCCTCGTCCATTTCTGGTTTCACGGGCTGATATAGGGGCCCTGGAAGAGAAAGCGGTATGGAGGGTACTATCATCGGCAAAGCTGTTTACGGGACATGAAGTTGCTTTCAATAGGTCGTTGTTGTGAAGTAAAAATAGTGTTGGTGCTAGAATGGATCCTTGCGGAACACCAGCATTTATGAGTAGAGTGTCAGATGAAACTCCATCGACCACTACATGGAGAGACCTGTTTGAGAGAAAACTAGCAAGCAGAGAACACAGCTGAGGGGGCAAGCCATAAGATGGAAGCTTGGCGAGGAGTCCCTGGTGCCAAACTCGATCGAACGCCTTGGAGATATCTAATGCCACAGCTAAAGTTTCTCCATACTTTTCAGTAGATAGCTGCCATATATGTGAGACGTATGCGAGCAGGTCACCAGTTGATCTCTGATGGCGGAAGCCATATTGCCTATCATTGATAATTCCTGAGTCTTCCAGATATTTCATGAGCTCGATGTTGATGGATTTTTCCATGACCTTTGAAATAATAGATAGCAGTGCGATAGGTCTGTAGTTGCTAGGTAGGGTCTTTTTGCCTTTTTTAGGGACTGGCTGTACTCTTGCAATTTTCCAATTGGACGGAAATACTCCCAAATTGTAAGAGTGGTTGAACAACCTGCAAAGAACAGGTGTTAGTTCGGGGGCACATTTCTTGAGAACAATCGGCGGGATTCCGTCAGATCCACAGGCTTTGTTGGTGTTGAGACCCAGCAAAATCTTTCTGATAGTACGTTGGCGAAAGGTGATCTCGGGCATGTGACTGTCAATAGGTGTAATGTTCGAGGGTTGTTTTCCCGAAGAATCCAGAGTGGAATTTCCAGCAAATAGGTGCGCAAAGATATTGGCTTTTTCCTGGGCAGTCGTTGCTAGTGTTCCATCTTCATTGGTTAGGGGAGGAAAAGAACTGGAAGTGAAGTTTCTTCCCACAGCTTTGGCGAAAGACCAAAATGAACGGGATCCGTTGGGACATTCAACAAGTTTTGATCTTATTTTGGCATTATGAGCATCTTTTGAACATTCTATTGTCTCTTTGCATATGCCTCTAGCCTCAACATATGCTGCTCTGGTCTCAGGTCCCGGATTTTTTTGCCATCGATGGTATGCTGCCTGTTTGGAATCCACAGCTCTAGAGCAGTTTCTGTTAAACCAGGTCTTATCGGATGATGTTCTTCTTTCGGTATTCGGTATGTAAGTTTGCATCCCCAACATGATGATTTCAGAAATTGTCTCAGCACATCGTGTTGGATCTACTGAGGAGAAACAAACTCTCTTCCATGGAAACGCTGAGAAAAACATACGAAGACCCTCCCAGTCGGCCGAATTGTAATGCCACATGAGACGGGGTGGTATTGTGCTGCTCGATGGTAAATCGAAAGAGCATGTTGTGGAGATGAGGGTGTGATCAGAGTTTCCAAGTGGGGCACAAACTTCTATTCTATACGGGTCAGGATTGGTGGTGAGGAAAAGATCTAGTGTATTGGCAGCCTGGTTGTTGACATCAGGGATGCGGGTTGGTAGCTCGACCAGTTGTTCTAGACCATGAGTGATGGCGAAGGCCTCAGCTTGACGACCTGCATCATCAGTTTTGTTAGAGAATTTGAGCCAGGCAGCGTTATGTACATTAAAGTCCACCATGATTATGGTTTCAGCTGTTGGATGGTTCTCCTGAATGTAGTCCAAATTGAGTGATAAAAACTCAAAAAGGTTGTTATATGAAGGTTTATTAGGTAATAGGTAAAGGCAGCAGAGGAACTTAGTCACTTTGGTATCAGATAGCTTACCACATCACATCAAAGTCTTTCGGTTCCAAACTCTCTTCACGCTGGCATGAAAGGTTAGCCTTAGCGTAAAGGCAGACTCCACCTTTGAACCTGAGTCGAGAATGGAGTTCGTTATCAAGACAAAGCATATGGACCTTGTTAGTGGACGAGTTTACTTGTGTTTCTGTTAGAGCCAGAATATCCGGTTTTTTCGTATGTAGGTGATGGTGGACGTCATTGATGTTCTTGTTGAGTCCACGGATGTTGCAAAAATTAATCTTTAATGTTGAGTCCCCTCGAGTACCTCTCGCCCGTAAATCCGAATGGAGAGGTATTTTGCTTCCGGAGTGTTTTACTCTAGGAGACTTCATCATTATTACTATTAGGATGCACCTGAAGATAAAGGAGGAATTGGGGAAAAGGAAAGAGGGAGACCGGAAAGTATCGACCGAACACTGAAACATGGAATGATCCATTTCACAGCACACAAAGTCGATATGGTGGTATTTCACCGGGCGATGATACCATCTTCCACCTACGGTTATCCTTTTAGTCGCCTCTTACGACAGGCAGGATTTACCCTGGGGCTATTCTGAAGCCGACCCCATACAGCTATATTAACAAGATATTGACTTACATTTTTCATTCATCTTTCAGGCGTTGCAATCTCTTAAACTGCCTAGGCATAACAGAGCAGCAAATACCAGTATTCTTTGTTTTGTGAATTGGTTAATGCAAAAACAGGACAGAGACATAAAATTTGCAACTGTATTTAGATATACAACAATTGCAAAGTCATAATTCGATGAAAGTATTAAACAATCAACTAATAACGTTTTTTTTTATTCTTTTAATGTTATTCGTATTTTTTATTGTTAATATTTTTATATTGTGCTCAAAATTGCAGTGGAATATTTTCTAAAAATATTAAATTAAAAGAGCAGAATATGTACTAAAAATGCTTTTGGAAATTTATGTTAAAGATTTGAAAAATTGTGATCGTGAAAAGAAATTAAGAATCTTTGTCGAGATGCAACTTTTAGTTGACCTGACAGATCTATGTGACAAGCACGAAATTCTTGCAACACAATGATATAAACGTGACTTATGAAGAATACAACTTTAGATTGTAAGCATAAATAATATGATTCATAAAATCGCTCTTTTAGATTCACTGTGGTTCAGTAGCAATTTTTAAAAATTTAATCAAAATATTACAAAAAAATTCATATTACTTAACAAAATTTTAAATCTTAACATTATGTAGGAGGTAATAAAAACCAGATAAAAAAGAAAACTAACAGATGAACATACATACATACATAAAGTCACGCCTTTTTCCCATAGGGGTAGGCAGAGACCTCTTCCTTCCACTTGCTACGGTTCTTACACAAATCTTTTGCTTCCTCTACTTTTATCAGTGCCCTCATACATGCTCGTTGGTTGTTGGTACTCTTGACCTGGCCTTTCTTCAAGACAATGTTGATCTGATCGAGATATGTTCGCCGAGGTCGATCTCTACCGACTTGTCCATTCACACTCGCCTAATACATTTGTTTCGTCAATCATCCTTCATTCATCCTACTACGTGTCCAAACCATCTAAGCATTCTTTTATCTATCTTTGTAACCACATCTTCTTTTACACCACAGCGTTCTCTTATACTTATACTTCTCAGACTACTCATCTCCGCAGCATTAATCCTATTTTCATGCTTCTTCTGCCAAACCCAACATTCACTACCATACATAAGTGTAGGAACCAACACACCTCTATGAACCGCCAGACGTACCTTTTTTGACACTTTCTGGCTATTCATAAAACTACTCAGTGCTCCTGTTTTCCTGCCAACACCCTTCGCTCAATGTCACTGTCATACTTTCTATCTCTAGTAAACTTTGAACCCAAGTACATAAACTCATTTACTTGTTCCACTCTTTCTCCCTCAATCGAAACTCCACAGTTTGTCATGCTTTTTTCTCTTTCAAAAACAGATAAACAAATAACAGAATAATTATAACGAAAAAGTAAAAGTATTACATCTTCTATTCATCAATAGGAAAGTTGCAAATATAATATTTATGGATATTTTGTAAATAAAATGTTTGTAAATTAAGGACCACTGCAACGTTTTTTTTTAATTAATATTGATTTTAACAATAAGTACGAATTAAAATAACTTGAAATGGAACGTATTCTAATCCACCAATCAGCGTCTAGTAGATAAAAATGGAAGACGGGTTCATCAAAGCAGACTCTAGGAATCTACCAAAAGATAGTGTCGACATGGTTATAATTTTTTTTGTGGAAGGGGCAGAGTATTTACATGTGGAAATGAAAGGAGCAAACTACTACTTATATATAAATCAAAGTTAAACTTTGTTTTTCATTCAGCAGCTTCTACATATAGAAATTACTTCAGTTATTGGTGATGTTTTACGATTCCTTACCCGACTCGCTTAGGTGATAAAGTTACAATTTTTTGGAGCATTTTCATTGCTACTTGACATATTTGTTATTGTTTATAAGGATATAATATAGCCACCTGTACACTCGTATCATTAGATATTTTAATATGTGTTTCTGTGATTAGTAAAACTCTTAAGTTGAATCTCAATACTTTCAAGAATTTCATGTCTTTTCCTTTTTATTACCGCTGATCTAGGCTTTATTGGCATCATTCTATTTTAGCATTCAAAAATGTGAGGTACGATACCTTTTTTCAGAAAAAGTTTTTTCCAAAAATTTTAAACTTCATCCAATTTACGACGTTGTTCTCCAAATCAAAGTGGTCTTCGCAGCATCGAATAATAGTCTTTGAAGAATAATTGTCGTATTTCTTCTTCAGTTAGGTATTTTTTATCCTCACGCATCAAAATAATGACAAAATTAATATATAGAGAGTTAATCGGAATTAGGCGGTAGGCACAAAATTTATTTACTTAGGAAAACGAATAACATCAACTTTAATTAGAGTGAATGAGATTTTCTCGAGTGAACAAGCACACACAGAAGACTCGTAAACGGGTGCAGATTCAATATTATGCGCTTTATAAAAAATAAAAGCCATTGTATCCTCAACAAGGGTTACTTCTTCCGGGTGAGTCGATTATCATCACACCTTTCCGAACTGAGAAATTTTTTTCACAAATGATTTATAGAGATACTACCTTACAAGACTTATCAGCAACCCATGGGGTGAATATTAATTATCTCTTTGGTTTGTTACTGACATTTTTTTTACAAATTCAATTACCTTTTTAAAATTCCGTATGCTTATTTTCGGCTGTATTTAAAACGAATTTTTCAATCTTTTAACCAACGTCTGTGGTACAACTTATATCCTATTTTTATTTAATTTAGTGAAGGTAATAAGAAAAACATACATTCTTCAAGGGTCTCATAAAGGATCTCTCATGAGAAATGTAGGTTTTAATGGTTGATTTTATATGCCTACATGATCATCTTAAGCGAGTAAGGAAAATTGTTTGCGCCACTATTTATTACTGTACAACATTATTAAAATTACACTTTTTTGTAGATATATTTTTTTAATGCAGATTATTATTTAATATTTTTAAAATTCAGAAAACAATTTTAAGTATAAAACCATTTTTTTTTATTTGATCTGGTCTAGTTTTTGTGTAACAGCTTCTACTAGTAAAATTGAATGTTTATAGTTTTGTCATAATTTTTTTAAAACGGGGCGTTTTGTTTTTAAGTAAAGTTGCTGTGTTTTATGTTTACTGAGGTAAGTTATTCTTAAATAATGTCAAGAAAGTTATAAAAATGATCCAGACAAGTTTTGTTACATCTGTGGCTTACTGATTTGGGTGGAACCCACAGACCATTCATCTAGATTGTTATTTTTGTCTTACTGATACAAAAGGTATTACAATCGAAACTAAAAAAAGTGAAGTATTCTGACCTGCCATCTGCTAAAAAACAAATCTCAAAAAACTACCTATACCAAAAGCTCAAAGATCAAAGCTCCAAGCTGTTAAAATGCTGAAGGCTGGACAAAGTGTGGTAACTAATCTGCTTTACCGCCTTTTTAACCTTTGTTGGAGGAGTGGTAGCGTACCAGACGACTGGTGCAAGGCTGTTATCGTGACGCTTTACAAAGGAAAAGGTTCGCAGCAGGACTGTAAGAACTACCGAGGTATTAGTTTACTCAGCATAGTCGACAAACTGTATGCATAGATATTGATTAAAAGAGTGACGAATGAAACTGAGAAGATGATATGAGATGTGCAAGCAAGATTTAGAAGAGGAAGGAGATGTATAGATCAGGTCTTTTCATTACGAGGTATAGTCGGAAAAATCTTGACTAGAAGTCAGAAGATCTATTGCACTTTTATAGACTTAAAAAAGACCTATGACAGAGTGGTGAGGAGTGAATTGTGATCGACTTTGTCTATGTATGGGGTGAGCGAACGAGCACCGAAATCACTTTAGAAGGATTCCACTGCTTGTGTCAGGATAAACGGAGCTTACACGGACTGGTTTAACATCGAAAAAGGTGTAAGACAGGGATGTGTGGCTTTGCCATGGATGTTTAACTTATACACAAACGATTGTTTAAAAGATTTGAAAGAGAGTGCGTATGGATTGAAAATGAATGATTTGATCGTCAAATGCCTTCTTTACGCCGATGATCAAGTCATATTAGCGTTATCTGAAGAGGAATTGCAGGCGATGGTTAATGTTATGCATGATTCCCTGAAAATCGAAGGGATGAAAATAAATGTGAGCAAAACGAAAGTAATGGTTTTTGAAAGAGAAGAAAGCATGACAAACTGTGAAGTTCTAATTGAGGTCTCGATAGTGCAAACTAAGAAATATATATGAAAGATAAAACTCCTATGTTGGATTATGCTGGAGTTGTCTATAAAATTAATTGTCTTGAATGTGATAAAAACTATATTGGATCAAGAAATTTAAAATCAAGAATTGTTTCTCACAAAAGTGGCATTCGTTCAAGACCAAACGCTTGCGCATTATCACAACATGCAAATAGTACAGGACATTCAATTAATTTTACTAATATTTCAATTTTAACTAAAGAAAATAATTTATTTAAAAGACGTTTTTTAGAAATGGTCTACATAAAAAATGAAAAAAAATCGATGAATAAAAAAACTAATTTTCAAAATTTAAATATAATTTATTCCAATATTTTGGATATTAAAATTAAATTGGGTAGAAAAAACCATATACTCAATATTTCAGCAATAACTTGATTCAACCTTTTATCAAAATAATTTCTATTTACTATTCTATTACATCCTTTATACTTATATCTTCCAATAAACAACTTAATATTGACTTTTCATTTACTACTGCCAAAAAAATTTTACATTTATATATATATATATATATATATATATATATATATATATATATACTAATTCTATATTGTGGGGAAGGAGCGAGTAAAAGAAAACTCATTTCAAGATTTTCCAAGCTTTCGGAAATTTTTTATTTCCATCTTTAGAGAAATCTTTTTAAAGATTGATTACATAGATGATCATTAAAAATTATACACTCGTATGTGACGACGACAATAAAACATTTTTAAATAAGATTACAAAGATAACATTAGAATTATAATTCAATTGTGACCTCGTGTCAACTACTTGAACCAAACGTACAGTATACGGTCATGGTCATGCTCAATAGATAAAACTAAATTCTATCCAAACAATCCTGTATACAATATAAAAGCTGCAGGTTTGAACAAATTAAATAATGACCACTTAAAGTATTTAAATTGACACCTTATAAATTTATTTTTTTAGTTATCATTAATTGTAAGCCAGTAAATATATCAGCAATTTTTATGGGCTTTTTTAACTTACTAAATAGTATTATTTTATTACCAATATAATTAAATGGAAAAAATATGTGATAGAAATATTAACTATTGATTTATGTTTTTTTAGTTCGAAAGCACTCCCATATTTCTAAAAAAAAATTATCATTTCTTGCAGAATGTTAATTTCCTGTCCATATTTTATGCTTAAAATAATTACGAGTAGTTTCCATAATGTACTCATATTTCATAAATAGTCAGCAGATTTAGCAGTTTGTTGTACACCAAGATTTTAGGAAGGTGAAGTTTGGTAAGTAGATACAATTTAAAAGAGAAAAAGAGAAAAAAAAGTGTTTAACAATTAATTTAGCCAACAGTGATGGTATAAAAACTTGACACAGAGTCGCACTTAAAAACTTCTTGGGATTCCGATTTTTTTAATATAATTCCAAATTGGCTAGGTTGTTATCAAGGATGCACACACAATTTGTGTTGCTTTACATAAAACGATAAAAATAAAGACTTAAATATACATGCCTTAGTATGATTGTATGTGGAAACCACACAAAAAGACACATGGAAAGATAAGGATAAAATTAAATAAAAAACATCTTGGAATACACCCGACGCATATATTAGAAATCTGGAAAAAACTAGAGGATGACAAGACAATAAATAAAATTGTAATGTTAGGTAATATAACCAATTTTATTAAATTTTAAAAGAATTTTTTAAAATAAATAAATAATAATAAAGCATAATTTGGAACTCTGTTACTCGGGTCCGCAAAAACTTGTAACAATAAAATTGCAGACACCATTTCAAAATAATTACCATAAAAAAAGATTTATTTCAAATAAAGTGAATCACGTTATTGTCACTAAACTGTAAGGATTGTTTGCTGAATATTTTTCATTTCGATAAAAAAATGCTAAAACATTTCTTTACATTTAGGTAGAATAGCCCGAGGTTAGTAATATTTTGTGTTGATTACTGTCTTGGAAAAGTAGCGATGGATGTTGGTGTGAGTTAGCTGGACCATCGCAGAGAGCTCGGCTCTGATCCCGCCTACTTTTTATTTATATCTCGACTCATTACAGGCCATTTGTATGCCAGTATCGTATAGTGCTTATATGGATAGGAGCAACCATCGTATATCCACTAAGTTTTTCAGTATGGTCTATTTCTGCAGAAGCGGAATGAGCCACATGTGCTTCTCCTAAATATTAATAGTAAAATAATTTACAGTTTTGTAATTTGTTGCAGTTTACTCCTTAAGAATCGATTTTCATAAATATTATAGCCCTCGGTACTCAAAATATATGGGGAGCGAAATCGAAAACAAAAAGTCGTTATGTTGCCCCTCCGCGCAACATATTCACGCAGTCAGTCTTCTGTCCGACCCAAAATACCTTGGTTCCGTTAAACTGTATTAATTTTAGTATATTTCGATTTGAGACATTAAAGTGTTTAAAATTAACAAAATATTGTAAAATATGGAAAAATGCTGATTTGTGATATATTTTATCAAATCAGCATAAATAATTATGAATAAACGTACAAACATGCTTTCGGTGGAAATAGGTATAACACTCGAAATTTAGCACCAATACACAACCATTGATGTTTCTTTTAATTTAAGTAGGTTTGCAGACAAGAGCTATATTTTTTTAGCTTTAAAAATATATTGTGACAGATAACTTCCAGGTTAATTAAAGAATTAATTGTTTTGAAGGACTTAGATGGTGTTATTGCTTACGTTACTGGGTATTAAAGAAGGTTAAACATAGCTGGAAACAGTGATTGGACTAAAATTCCGACTGTCACTGAAAGAATCTAAAATTAAAACAATAAAAGCAAGGTATCAATACAAGACTAATCTGTATTCCAGCATAAATATTGTAAACATAAATAAATTAATTTAACTGGAAAAAAGTTTTATAATGCTGTTAATTTTACTACTCGCGTTTTCAATTACCGCTGAAAGAGCTGCGAGACATAAACAAATAATGTACACGTTACTTTCTTTGTGATTTGTTATCATTTAGTAGTTTTGTTTAGTGATTTGATAATAAAAGTGAAATGCCTCTTTTTCTAAAGTATAATTGAAACGTTACAAAGATAATCTAGGATTTAATGTTGGCAAACTAGATTTATAATTTGTGAGCAATATCCATAGCTAGGGTATTCACCTGATGGTATCGTATTTGAAGAAGAAAAACCCTATATGTTGCTGAAAATAAAATGTTCATTTGCAAGTAATAAATGAAATTATGACATATACCATCATTAGATAAATATATCTTTAGGAAATACAAAAGGTGTCATACATTTTGTGTATGAATTGAATACAGCTCCCTGGAAATTTTTGCAAGTAAAATAAGGCCAAAGAAGAAATATATTTTCTAAAGCCAGGTATAATTAGAAATGGCACTGTTAAATTTAACAGACTAT
Organism: Agelastica alni; assembly: GCA_950111635.1. NCBI lineage: Eukaryota > Metazoa > Arthropoda > Insecta > Coleoptera > Chrysomelidae > Agelastica > Agelastica alni. The sequence continues at coordinate 70,724,162 of OX467708.1, forward strand.
GATTTAATTTTATGTTAAACTCATTCCAAATCTTTTTTATTTATATAGATATGTGCCGTTTGATAAAGACTTTGCAAGGCAATTGATTAAAACTCTCACTTTTAATTATTTTACGTATATTATGGATCAGATTACGTTTGTAAGTTTTAGTTAAATACTCTCAATTCGCCTCTGTATTTTCTTCTGGATATTTCGAATAGATGCAGAATGCTGCTAACAATACAATTTATTTCATATGAATTATTATTATTAACAGTTATTGTTCGTAAAATGTATTTCTACAATTTATTTTAAATAAAGTAAACCTAAACCTTAACGTTCTAGTTAAATTTAGTTTTGATTGGCAGTAAGTAAAGTAAGTAAAGAAAGTAAAGAAAGATTTAATTGTATTAATTACAGAAATTTCGTTATAGTCAGTAATAAAGAAAGTAAATGTAAACTTTGAAATATTTTAAGCTTGTTTATCAAAATAAATAATTGGTGTATCTCTGGCACAATGTTTCATGTAAATGTAACTTAAAACTATTTTAAAAAAAATATTAAACAGTCATTAAATTCACCCATAATCAACTGGTTTTAATTGTTTATTAATTTTTGTTTGAAATAGCAATAAATTATTAATCAATTTGACATACTGTAGTGGGTACCTACCTTTAACAATGCCACCATCAAACAAACATTTTACAATCAAAAATAAAGTGAGCAACATAATAATTTTTCCAAACTCATGTCTATTTTAAAGTTTACATTTTAAAATTCGAATTCTTTATTAATTTAATTTTAGAATAAGACATGAATTGGGTGGTCAACGTACGTAAAACGGTCTACATGCACCTTTTTTAAGTATTATTTATATGTGATTCACAGCTCTTGAATTCCTCAAGGAATACAATTAATGAGTAGGTAATGTAACGGTAAAACTTGCCATGTGTTTTTTTCTTTTCCAACAGCAGTTAATGATTCCGTTTATTTATTTATTTATTTATAAAAAAGTAAATACTAATTACTATCTTTGTTAGCTAGATTTGAAATACCTATAATCGATATTACATATTATAATTAATATCAGTTTATGAATAAATGGCGGCGTTGTTGGATGAGTTTAAATGAGCGGTCAATCCTTGAAATACCAAGAACATGAAATATGTTGGTGCTGAATACATAACGTATTACTCAAAAGACACTAACAATTAATTAGATGCCGTCAATTCGTCTCTATGTAAGCAATGTAATAAAATGAAACGAAATGCTCAACTGTTGCAATTAATAACTTGTAGCATTTCTACAAGGTGGGTACACAAAAAATATTAAACTAATTTTTTAAGATTAAAATATTCATAACCATAACAGTCAAGCTTTAAAGCTTCTTCTTGATGAGAACGAACAAATTAAAAAATTCTCTTTTTATTTGGATTAACTGCACTTTTACAAGTGTTTGTCGACAGTTCCACCTATTTTTATGGCGAAAAATTAATACAGGAGAAATGGCACTATTTGCCAAATAATTAATTGGTGATAAAGGAATATCTAACTAATTTGATGATTTAAAAGTTGCATATAACTCAGTATTAAAGTGTATCATAAATAATCACCTACTGCGCTTTCGTAGACTTGGCAAAGGCCTATGAGGAGTGAATTGTGGTCGACATTGTCTATGCATGGGGTAAGCGGTAGTTTAATACGAGCACTGAAATCACTTTACGAGGATTCCACTGCTTGTGTCAGGATAAACGGAGCTTACACAGACTGGTTTAACATCGAAAAAGGTGTAAGATAAGGATGTGTGGCTTCGCCATGACGATTGTTTAAGAGTGCGTAGGGATTGAGAATGAATGATTTGATCTTTAAATGCCTTCGTTACGCCGATGCTTAGGTCATATTAACATTATCTGAGGAGCAGTTGCAGGCTATGGTTAATATAATGCATGATGCCCTAAAAATAAAAGTGATGAAATTAAATGTAAGCTGATTGAAGGAGAAAGATTAAAAAAAGTGAAGTTTGTATACTTGGATTTTTTTGCTGGCAGTATTATTCGTTTTCATTTTATATTATTATTAAGTTTACGAGAGACGAAAAGTATGTGATATTGAGCGAACGGTGTTTGTAGGGAAACAAATGAATGGGGCGCTGTATAACCTTATAAGCAGACTAAACGTTTAAAAAAAAACGACTGGCAGTGCATAAAGGAGTGCTGGTCCCTACACTTATGTATGGTAGTGAATGTTGGGTTTGGAAAATAAGCACGAAAGTAAGATTAATGCTGCCAAGACGAGTAGTCTAAGAAATATAGCTGGAGTGACTCTGATAGATAAAGTGGGGAGTAGTGTAATAAGGAAATGCTATGGTGCGAAAGAAGCTGTAGTAACAAAGATAGGTAAAGGATTAAAATTGTTTTGAAGAAAGGCCAGGTCAGGAGTACCAGCAACCGATGAGCATGTATGAAAGTGCTGATGAAAGTAAAAGAAGCAAAAAACGTGTGTAAGAACTGTAGCAAGTGGAAGGAAGTTGTCTCTGCCTACTCCTACGGGTAAAATGCGCTACATGTATAAATTATCGCCTTTGCGCGCGCACAGGTCTGACTATGTACATTGTATATCCACGATAGGATACTGAAACAATTTCGTTACTTTCGAAAAAGATATGGATGTACTTATTTAGTAACCTCAAATCAACAAAATCACCATTGGGCAATTACTCTTGGATAAGCAACATTTGCGTCTCCATAACTCTGTGCATTCGCATCTGAAACTGTATTAATAAAATAGTAAACTATGCTTATCATCTACATTTGTTTCTAAAGTTAATTTAATAAAAGAGAGTCAGTTGAATAAGTGTTGCAGTTTTTTACTTATGACATTATGCAGTATCGAATAACAGTTTGTAAATATTATACTTACTTATTAAACATAAAAATCCTAAAAAAAGGCTTACAGAACAAGTTAATTAATTAACAATAGCGATGCATCGTGCATGACTTTCAATTGTTTTTGACAATGTTTACAGTCTAATTGTATAAGAATTAATGATTTCTTTTAATCACCCGGTAAACGATTTCATCGTCATAAACGAAGAGGAAACGAGAACACAAATAAATGATCGAGATGACAGTCTTGCTAGACAAATCAGTTCATGAGATGTAACAATGATTATACAAGTTCTCGAATGATTGGCTGATGATGTAAAGTTGATAGCTGGTGGGTAAGACGTTATCTTTTACTACGCCCATCTGCGACATATTTATTTTTAGTCAGCTAATTGAAATAATTAAAACACAGGACTGACGTCGCACTATTCCGTTGGAAAGTACATCAGTACTCCAAAAGCTTTTAAAATAGAAAGGAATACAAGAATTAAAAAAAAAACACAATAATTAATAAGCGTTAGTTATTGCAAGAGTTGTTGAAAACAAAAAAAAAAGCAATTTTTATTTTAGTTTATTCTATTCGTAATTTTTTTCATGTCCCATGAGCTGTAACTGACCCAGTATGAACTTTTTATTATATTTTTATATATATATATATATATATATATATATATAATGTACAACGTATTAAATCGATTTGTAGATTTGTTTAATTCGATAACTGCATTTCTAAAAAAAAAGGAAGCAACCTATTTAGAATTAGCCGATGACTTAATGTCATGAAACATTTGCAAACATTGAATTTACAATCGCAGGGGAAAAATAAAATAATATCTGACCTACCACAGTGTATATTTAGTTTTCAAACTAAATTACAAGTTATTCAAAAGGACATTAAAAATAGACATTTTGTCATTTTCCTCGAATTAAAGAAAATTGTTCCAATATTAAACAGTAAAAACTCAACGATGCTAGAAGGAATATTGACAGAATTCCAAAATAGATTTCAAGATTTGAAATATTTCAAATGGTCTCTTGATTTTTTTCTGAATCCATTTGAAATTAATCTCATTATCTTATTAGAATTAATAGGGATGCAAGAAGATCAAGCAAAGTCTGTGGCAAAAAAACTACGGTTTAATGCCAACCCACAACACAAAAAAGATCAAGCTCTACATTTAAAATATAAGTCGACGCTGATTACTGAATTTTGGAAATTTGTACCAGAATCGAAGTATCCCGAATTAAAAAAGGCTGCTTGTCGAATTATTTCAATATTCGGAACAACGTATATAAGTGAATCATTTTATTCCACTTTAAAATTCGTGAAATCCAAATATCGATCAGTATTAACTAACCAGCATCTGAAAGAATTACTGAGAAGTGCTATTATTCATCAAATTTTAAAGAATTATCAAGAGAAGTAAAATAAATTTAATTTTTAATACTTAAATTCAATACACATATTTTGTACTTTGATTTACATGTTTTCAATAAATATTATTTCTGTAAAAAAAATTTTTAATACTTTTTTTCCATACCTTTTAAATACGTATTTAATTGCGGCTCGCGAAAAATTTCAAATTTTGAAAAATGGCTCGGACTATCAAGGAGCTTGACCACCCCTGGTATATAATATGAAGAATCCTACAAATAAAAAAAAATATATGTTTCGCTATTTATTTAATTAGAAACATTTATATTTTATTTTATGCTCTTATTAGTGGCATATTATTATTGTTAGAGACCGGTTAAATCAGTTGGAGTAGGATGAAACGTCAAAAAAACACGACGGTTGCCGCATAAACAAAAAAATTTGCGCGTATATTCTTAAGCGGGAATATGTAATCATGTTAAAGAAGTAAAGGTGCAGTTGGATTTAAATCGGCACTCGACATCCGCTTCGTTGGGAATAAAGTGGGGACCTTTATTTAATAAATCATCCATACCTACACAATTTCTTATCTGTAACATATATAATATCGATATTATCCAGTACCTACTAATTACCAGAGATTCCTTGAAAGTAATCTTAATTTTAGTAAAATAATAAGATATTTTAAAGAAATAATTGATGTGAATTTAACAACACATCTTCTAAATGAGCAAGAGACGCAGTTATACTGGGGAAATAATTCTATTTTTCTCAATTTATTACTTTCTTCTCATACTAAAGAACTGGAGATAGGTATACAGATCCATTCATTTAGGTACCTATAAAGATAAGTTCAAATGATAGTCCTATCTTTGATTAAGCGATTATCGTACATTAACTGCCAATTAAATATGTGTTATGGATTTAAATATCTCATTAACGAAAGAGATTTTTTTTAAATTTAAAATTTAAAAGAAAAACAAACAAGAAAGTAGTTTGATGGGTCCGACCATGAAAATATATGAGTATCAATGTAAGCGAACAAATAAATCATAATTTTTTTTATTGTTCCTTTATAATCTGGATAGGATTAGAATAATTAGTAGAAAATAATAAAAATATTTTTAACCACACACCATAATGTGAATAATATGTTATCCGAAGAGCCGATAGAAACTGTAGCGAGTTGTTTTTTAAAGAATAATACATAGAATTTGAAAAAGTGTTTGACAACAAGTGTCATTTCTTATTGTTACTGTAATTCAAAATATTGCAGTAATTTTGATTACTATAGATTGTCCTTAAGTTACGATAACATTCGATGGGTTTGAACTTTCACCTGAATATTTGTCTCGTTAAAATAAAATACTGTTAATACTGTTTTTGGTATTTTAAAGCTGAATGCTTCGTAATAAATACTGTGCGCCTTGACAGTATACACAAAATTATAGCCCATAAATATTGTTAATGGTTTTTCTTTCATTACTTGGATCATACAGGATAAATATTTAGCAAAATATTGTTAAAAAAATATTGTATCTACGTAAATATGTTTAATTTTGGAATTTATATTTTATTTTTAGAAATGATTAAAAATTTTAAAAAAATGAATTCAAATAAAACTAATGATTAAAATGATATTTCTTACTTTCATCATTTTTTTTATTTAGTAAATCCAATGGAGTTAAATTACAACCAAACACAAGATGTCGATATACGGTACAAAAGACAGCTTATTTGTATGTTAATAATGATTATTAGGTCCTATAATGGAGATTGTTGTTAAAGTAATTACGAAACAAAATCCAAGGCAACTACTACTTTTGTGTATTATATTATAAAAAACTTTTCTTATTGAAACGAAAGTAGGTTTATATTAGAATTGGCAACATTTTAAGTGAAACCAAAACCTTTGGTTGGTCGTCAATTTAACAATGTGCATCGGATTTTATGTTGTATTAACTATAGTTCTAGCTACATTTCTGGCCGATTTTTTCACTTTCAGTTAAGTCGTAGATAACTTTATCTGAATGATAGAGTGATGGTTAAAGTAAATTTCGTTTTCTTCGCCTCTTTTTAAGACTTACTGATGATTATATAGTAGGTAGTTAAAGTTATCAACTTGATAAACTCTAGGAAAATCAATATAAACTCATTTTTTTCTGAAATAGATATTTACGTTATCAGGTGCAGAATAAAAAGAATAATAATAAATTGGTCATGTTCATAAAAAAAGTAAATTATTTGTATCAACTCCATCCTGCTGATTGCTAAAACAATATCAGATTCAATTAGAAAAGTTTATTGTATATAATTATAACGATAATGAATTCAAAATGTTAGATATGGATATTTTTGCGGAAAGGAAGGAAAAGGTGAAATAGAAAACAGTCTAAGTTTGTTTTCTTTGCACTGAAGCACATGTTTTGTGAAGATTCTTATTTGTAATAGCATCATAATTTGGTTTTATAGCCTTCTCAGATCTTGCCACTTACTGTGTTGAATACACGGCATATTTGAATCCATGCATCATTTTTATTTTTCCACGTAGTACCATCACTTCTTTTATTTTCGATGACTTTAAATTTTATCACTATATCGACCAACAAGTTGATCTGCAATTCAGTGAAATTCGCGCTTATCTTTTTTAATTTCTATAAAATAATTAAATATAAGATTATTTTATTTTGTATATACACAACTTTTTTGCAATAAAAATTTAATAATGAAACAAATAAATAAATTTTTTATTTCACTTAACGTAGGTATCTACCATGTTTGTACTACTATATTTATTAAAATTGTTACCACTTTTGAAATAATGCACAAAAAAAATCTGAATGTTATGATCACATAAAGTTAGTTAAATTCGCTTAAATATATACATTTACAATGTTGTCATATCTTTTGTTTACCTGCCACTAAGGTTCTCTATCTTTTAGACAAGTAACCCAAGAGTGAAGAAACCCACTTTTAGATATCCTATATATAATATTTATCCGACAGGTAGCTAATTCAAACTTTAAATAAATGTGATAGTTGAATACACTTGTGTAGAATTAAAAGGAATTTTTTCGTATTAATTGTAGGTAAACATAAATTTATTGCAAAGCGCTTTCGACTCTCGTCATCTTCAGGGCTTTAAGTCAGGACAAAAAGTGATACCATTAAATAGAAGGCATTTTGGTTTTTGATAACATAATGCCGTCTTAGTGACATAATTAGAAAATAAAGCATTTTAATTTTTGATAACATAATGCCTTCTTTTCTAATTGTATCATTTCTTGGTCCTGACTTAAGCACTGAAGATGACGAGAGTCGAAAGTGCTTTACATTAAATTTATATACAAACTTAATACAAAAACGTTTCTTTTAGTCAATCCAAACTTTATCCAGAAGTGAAGAAATCGGCCATTCTGCACTTTTTCACCAACTTTGCGTTTTTCCTGGATGAGAAAAATATAAAGTTTTAATAGCATGCTCGATATATAAAATTATTTTTCTTGTCATCTGTATAGAGATGGTAAGGCATTCGCTATGAAGGTATTAGCGGAGTTAACAGGTGATTAATTGGCAATTATCAGACGTTAAATGGAGCAAGAAAGATGTTAAAACTTTCTAAAATATTTATTGGGCATAAATATTACTTAATAAACACTTTTATGCTGCAGCTTATTTTATTGTAATTAAAATGTTTAATTTACGATTTTAAAATATAAATACGTACATAATAAGTTAATGATGTTACTGTAAAGATTATTTGTAAAACTTTAAATAGTCATAAGTTTGAGTGAAGAATGTCTCTTATTTAACCCTCATGAACGTCTCTGTTTTCAAAGTAAAACGGCGGCGGTATCTCGGGACAATGCTGGCTGTCAATGGAGCGCATTATGTAAACAGCAGCATCGTACATGTATAGAATACAATTTCACGAGCATTATAAGAAATTGGCAATTCAATTGACCCTTTGCTCGATGGTCGGTGTCTATAGTATTCTTTTGCCGAGTAAGAGAAAAGGATTACACCGTACCAATAATTTCTTATCTCAAAAAGCGTACAGAAAAATTATTCCTTTGTATTCAGATATTTCTTACTTTTTATGCCGTGTTATATACATTTATGTAAGCAATTATTTTAAAGGTTTTTGTTGTATCGTAGCATAGGTTATTTTTTACCGCAAACATTATTATATTGATATTATTAAATCATAACCTCTTACGAGAGTATAGCTTGATCTCGTTTTGATCTGGCTCTATAGAACTATTCTAAGAATGTTCTATTCTAAGCTGAAAATTTTTAACTAAATTAAGGTTTTGCAATTAATAAATTTAAACGGGTTAATTTTTTTAAAAAAAATATAGAAAAACTTGAAAGTAACCTTAAATAGCCAAACATAAAACTCTCATTTAGATTCAATTTTATTTCAAAATAAATTAATAAGTGGTGTATTCTTCTAGATTATTTGCAGCATACAAGCTTTTTTGGATTTAAGTCCGGTAATTGCATAGGCCAAGGCAATACTCCAATACTATTACCATTAAAATAGCCTAGCTACTGTTACCGCAAAATTTGGTCGTACATTGTCATGTATCAGTACAAAAATTGTTTCAATGGCTGCGGCATATAAAAGTACAATTGTTCGAGGTAGTTCATCAATATCGCTATTGGTATTTAAACATTTTTGCAGCAAAACGAGGTCGGTTCCACCTCCCATACTGATTACGCCACAAACCATTACTGTACCACCTCTATAAGAATGAATTTTCTGTTCATTCTGAAATCGTGCTTTAATACTTGGTACTCTCCACACTCTTTCACGTCTTGAATCAGGATGTATTCCATCCATCTTGAACGGACATTTTGCTAAAACACGTGTTCCTCGGCCCAAGCTAAATCAGCGTTATTGCCAAGGTTTTGCAACTACTGCATTTGTAACTCTGGTTCCGTTAACGTATTTTCTACATAACGGGCATTTAAGCGAAAAATTATGTTTTGAGATGTGCTAAATACTCGCGCCACATCTGTTTGTCGAGCGCCATTTGCTAGCATTTTAATGGCTCTTATCATTTGTTCGCGGTTTATTTGATGTATTTTTATGTTCAATTCAAAAACTCATGGGATTTACTTTTAATTAAAATCAATACTAACACATTTTCTTCAGTAAATGAAACCGATAAAATATAGAATAAAACCAAAAACATGTTTTAGTGACATACAATTTGGGTTAAAAAAATACAATATATTTAATGAACTAACTTAACATTATTTTAATATAAATTAAAATCCTTAGATTATTTGCATGTGTTTATTTAAACAGTATACATGCAATCAACTTTTGTATTGATTTCATAAAATTAATCGTATTCATTATACATTCTAATATATTTCATCTTATTACTTGGAAATATTTAGGATGTTTACATCCTTCGTTACACTTGTAAATGAGAATAAACTTACACATTAATGTATTAAATAAACTAAAAAAATATTTTATTTCAGCTACTTTAAATGGTTTGCAAAAAGGGTAAAAAATAAATATATATCTACCTAATTGCAATTAGTAATGCTATTAACCCACTAGTCACGTTAGGCACTAAATTTTAATTAATAACAATTTTTGCTTTTAATTTAATCAAGCACCTTATCAAAATAAATTGTGCTAATGACGGCGTTGTAGTTTCAAGCCAAAGCAGCACTGATGGGAAGGTAAAAGTCGTACAAACAACAACAAAAATTCGTATTAGATGATCCCGAATAATATTATAGTTTTGAGGTATTTTACTAATAAAAGTTATATGGAACATTTCAGTAATTTTAGTGTTAAAATGGGTTTATATTTTTTAAATAGACATTTATTTTATAAAAATGCTTATTAATGTGCTTATGTTTATTAATGTGTAGAGGGTGTCTACATACATAAAGTCACGACTTTTTTCCATGAGAGTAGGCAGATACCACTTCTTTCCACTTCCGCTACGGTTCTTACACACGTCTTTCGCTGCTTCTACTATCATCAGCGCTTGTATACATGCTCGTCGGTTGCTGGTAGTCTTGACCTGACCTTTTTTAAAAAAAAATTCGATCTGATCGAGGTAAGCTCGCCTAGGTCGACCTCTACCGACTTGCCCATTTACGCTTGCCTTATAAATCTATATCATCAATATTCTTTTATCTCACTATTCTTTACTTTATCCATCAGAGTCACTCCGGCTATACAATTCTCAGACTACTCATCTCCGCATCATCATCTCCTTCTTTCATGCTTCTTCTGCCAAACCCAACATACCCATGCATAAGTGTAGGAACCAACACACCTCTATGCACAGCCAGACGTGCCTTTTTTGAAGTTTTGCAAGGTGCCATTTATTTGTCTGCAGTCTACAGTATTATGAATTTTAAAATATTGATGCGGATTTAAAAAAAATTAAGTTAAAAGGTGTTCAAATTATAATATCTTATATTTGATCTTTTAAGATTTACATCTCTCATCTATTTATTTTAAAGTATAGTATATTGATAAATTGCAATTTTCGGTATTTTATTTAACCTAATTTTAGTCATAATTTGTTTGTACGTTATTAAATTAATGAAAGATATGATTTTAAATTTTTTTATCTGGTTATGGATCCCTTAAATATCCTCTTAAAGACAGGAATTGGATGAAAGAAAAAACATCGTGCAAGTTTAGATTGGCAAAACATTACTAAAAATATAAAATTGATTTATTGTCCTTCATTTTTGCTTGTGTTTTCTTACAATTTCTAAATATATAAACCCTGTAAAAAATATTCAATCACGACTTTGCTTAACGGGCTATGAATATCAAAAAAACTCAAACGAACTAGTAAATTAACCACACACTGATAATTTATTTTACATATTGGTTAAATGTTCATGTTAGTACAGTGTAAATAACACTGTACGGTTTACACTTTGTATCATGTACATCCGGTGATCAAAATCGATATATGTAATGAGACTAGCAATGAAGCAGCGGCAGCACACTCTGTGAAACCTGAACTTAAAAATATATTAATATATAATTTATTTAATCGTTATTACTTCAACAATTACTTTTATCAATGTCACAAAGATTTCATTACAGATACCTAGTTAAACGTTTGAAATATTTTAGCAAGATTTTTTTACACTACCTACTACTTAACACGAACATTTGAATAAACTAATCATTAAGGTTACATCTTTTGGGAATATAATTAATTATAAATTATAGAAGTTAGTTTTAAAGAAGCAAAGTCGAGTGTCTACATACTTACATAAAGTCACGCCTTTTTCCCGTAGGGGTAGGCAGACACCACTTCCGCTACGGTTTTTCACACATCTTTTGCTTCCTCTACTTTCATCAGTGCTCTCATATATGCTCGTCGGTTGTTGGTACTCTTGACAGCTGGCCTTTCTTCAAAACAATATTGATCTGATCGAGATCGATGTTCGCCGAGGTCGACCTTTACCGACTTGTCCGTTCACACTTGCCTTATAAATTTGTTTAGTCAATCTTCCTTCATCCATCCTTTCTACGTGTCCAAACCACCTAAGCATTCCTTTATCAATCATTGTAACCACATCTTGGTTTACACCACAGCGTTCTCTTATCTCACTATTCTTTACTTTATCCAACCGAGTCACTCCGGCTATACAATTCTCAGACAACTCATCTCCGCAGCATTAATCCTATTTTTATGCTTTTTCTGCCAAACCCAACATTTACTTCCATACATAAGTGTAGGAACCAACACTCCTCTATGCACAGCCAGGCACTTTCTGGCTGTTCATAAAGATATGCAGTGCCCCATTCATTTGTTTTTTTGCCAACACCCTTCGCTCAATGTCGATGTCATAATTTTCATCTTTTGTAAACTTTGAACCCAAGTATACAAACTCATTTACTTGTTCCACTCTTTCTACCTTAATCAGAACTTCACAGTTTGTCATGCATAACATGTCTACTTTTTCAAAACGATGATTTATTTATTATTGTACATGTTTGTGAAACTAGGTTATTGTGTATTATAATTAATCGAATTTTAAGAAAGATAAAAGGTAATTTTACTGCATGGCGATAATTCAATTAATCCTAATTGAAATGCTACAAGTTAAATTTACTTTTATTTAAATTTACCGCACAATTTTAAATTTGATTTTAATAATGGGAATGGTAAAAATATCCTAAATTAAAAGAGGTATTTACAGCTATGTATTTACAATAATGTACACCATTATCCAGAAGTGAAAGTGAAAAAGTTATATGCGATATGAATTTTAAAAGGAAAATATGTACTTAGAAATAACAAAAAGGAATCGGATAAGAGAGAGAATATAACGTATCTAATAAGAATTTATAAAAAAAACGAATTAAACAGAGTTGTACAGTAAAGAAGTATTTAGATCAAGAAAAACACATATAAACTATTCCTTAAGGGAAGCACAAGAAGTATTTCAGAACCGAACTGACAGATCTATTACCATAATCCACCAAAGGGGACAAATTGACAAATAAAATTCTTTATATTTTTTTACATAGTAGTGAAGATTTTTAAAAATATTTAACAATAGGGTCAGGTCTGACAAAAATCTTTAGTACTTTCTTAAGATCTTTTGTGCTACCCCTTAGGTTATTTATTGTGCTACTTCTGGGTTTATTTCGAGCCCTTTGAAGTACGAAATAAGTGATTTTGTATTACAATTTCTAACACATTCGTATGAAGGAATTAGCTTACCGAGCGATCTTATTCTTTTTGCGATAGTGCTTCACATTTCATCAAAAGATGGTAGACAGATTCTTTGTTCTTACCGCAGAATTATTCGCCACCTTGCCCATCTTTTTTAGATTTTCATTGACTGAGTGTTGGCCAGTAGTGATTCCGACTAGCTGTTTTAAGGAGTAAAAGGTTGTTGTTCCCACAGTATTGCCGGTCCAATTATTTCAGTTTGAGCATTTCAACCCTTGTTTCCATCTTTTAGTTACTGCTTCATTATGCTGTTTTTTAAAATCAGGCTTTTTTGGGTTTGTTTGTTTTTTCCGCCATTTTGTTGCTTCAGATGGCATATCTTGGTTATTTAAATGATGGTTTTGTTTTATTTTTGTATTGCATATCTGATATAGATACTTCCTTAAGTACCTTTTAATAGTACCTACTTTTCCATAGTAGTACTATAAGCTTTGAAATGATTAAAAGACACCTTGCTTGTATTTTCTAATATGATAATGTAGCATTATATTTCTTTGTTTTTATGAATAAAATATATAAAAAGACCGTTACCAAAAAAAAATATGAAATTTTAGGCTTCTCATATTTGAAGCTAATCCTTCAATTAATTTACCCATGATAATAACAATATGATGTAGAATATAAAGGAACTTCATATATCAAAGGTGGGTTTTTTATTCACACAAGAACAACCCGATTATATTTTACAGCAATTAAAGCCACGAGAAAAAATTCTATTCGGTAATAAACTAACTTCAAAATTCATTCACAGCGGTAACCCGGACCTGCATATGGCTCATTAATTATATTGAAATATTATAAGTAGCCAGTTATGAGTTACTACATAAACAGCAGCGTACTCTTTAAGGGTTATGTAGAATCAGTAAACAAAAAAGTCTACCTAGGTAAAATATAAACTTCTGGACAAAATTAACAATATAAAATTATCCAAAAAATTCATTTATCTTTTTCTTACGTCCGTTTTTAAAGTTTATCGAGTATTTGAATAGTAGGCTTTGTACATGTTGTTAATGACAGCCATCAAAATAAGATTTACAGTTTTAAAGAGTTTGTTAGAATATAAACAATTTTGTGCGATAGGTACTTGCGATAGATTTTTGTTAAAAGTAAGCTTATAAATCGTTTCTTTTTTAAAAGTAATACATTTTTTGTGGTAGACTGTTTTGACCCCGAAAAAATAGGAAAATGAATCAAGCAAGAAATTTAACTGAACAAGAGGTAGCGCGGGCTTCAGTTTTATTGAATGTGAAATATTATCATAGCTATGCTGCCAATTTGTTAGGTAAAAATCGTTCCACAATAAGTCGTATGGTATTCTAGAAGGCCAGGGCAAGACCGAAAACGATGCACTAACGACCGATAT